>CM067535.1:2435000-2727500 GCA_034509925.1 Hirudinaria manillensis | reverse complement strand
GTTTTCATTTCAAATGATAACAATTACTTTGAAGATCACAAATGTGGCTCCTCTTCCCGTAGGGATTTAAATGATGATGGTGGGTTTTCTCGATGATGGTTTGAAATCAATTTACAAATAACAACAACAACAACAACAACAACAGCAACAACAACGATAATAATGATAATAATAATAATAATAAAAGAATCATTTGCCAGTATGTTTTAATAAATATGAATTTGGAACCACTAAACTAAAAGAATAAAATTGATAGGAAATTCAGTGTTAATAATTTGCAAGAACCCCATCCTCGGTACTTATGTAACCATTAAAAAACGTGGAAGCAAAAGACAAAACATGTTATTATTCTGTGAAATAGAAATATTCTCAAAAGAAGACCGCAGAGGTTAATAATAATAATATTATAAATAATAAATTGTAATTCTGTCGAAATAACAGTTAATACTTTAATAGAACTCATTGACTCACACATCATTGAATAAATTGTTTTTTTTTAAGTTTATTTTATTGATCAAAGATATATAAAGATGAGCAAATCTTATTTTCATGTCATGCAACATTGTTTCTTATAATATCATACATAATAAAATCATAAGAATTTCTTTTAATAGAATGTTCCTAAATGAACGCTTTAATGCTTCCAATGGTCAAAACAATCTGTTTGGTTTCCAAGATTAAATTAAATTAATTTCTGTAAGTGAATTTTGGGAATCATTTTTATAATTTCAGAAAAGAAGGATAAAGAAAACATAGAATGCCTATCTCATGAATATAAATGCAATGAAGCAGGTTGCATACACAAAGACTGGTTATGCGATGGAATAGAAGATTGTCCTTTTGGGGACGATGAGCCTCCTTTATGTCGTAAGTATTTCTAAACTTTTATCAATTTATTAATTTGTTAATGTTAAAAAATGAAGCAAAATTTATAGATACAAAATGCAACGAAGGGAAATTTAAATGCACGAATAGAAATATATGCCTCGAACCACAATATCGATGCGACAGTTACGAAGACTGCCCAGACTTGTCGGACGAAGAGGACTGCTGTAATTTTATTATTCTTAATTGTTTAACTAACACGTGAAATAATTAAGAAAACAATTGTTGATTTTCAGTTTCAACTGACGGTAAATTCCTAACAGCAACGTTCAGAGGAGAATCGGATTTTTACATTTGTTCGATAAATTGGCTTGCAAAATTCAGCCTCTACATTTGCAATCTAAAAAAGAGGTAAAATGTTTTTAATTTTTCTGTAAAATCAAACTTTAAAATTAGTAAACATTGTAAATAAACAGAATTTAGAATTTAGCTTAATACATAATGTTGGATAATGTTAAATGATTTCAGCAGATTACTGAATCATAGCAACTAATATTTTATCAACTTTGATAAAAAGTGATAATTAACCAAAATAGTTTTTTTCTATCTTGAACCAGTCTTTATTTGGATACACAATTTGTACCCGTGGCAGCTGGAAATCCTAAACATTTGGTCTTTACTGACAAAACTTATTACCATCCAAGCCTTTTATATTTTTCAAAAAAGTAACAAATTGTTTCATCCTTGATGAATCCTTTGATGACTCATCAAAATTCATTAATTAATTAGCTTAACTTTGACTGTTTCAACTCCTTTTAAAATGCAGTTTAAGTTGTGAGTCAAACAAATTCGTTCAAGTTCAGTGTGCAAGACCAGGTTATATTTTTTTTCTTTAGATTGTCAGTCATTTTAAAAAAAGATGCGTTTTATTAATTATTTTTTGGAATACTTTCCTTAAACATAATTCTTGCTTTTAATTCAACATGAAATTTTAAAATTTATTAAAAATTTATCTGAGTAAAATTTGACCGTCTTTCAACGAAGAAACCTCCGACATATGTGGAACAAGAGGAGACATTACACCAAAAGAGGACTTTGGCCAATATATAATTGGTGGAAATAATGCAAAGCAAGGGGCCTGGCCATGGCATGTTCAATTGTTCTATGATGGTCAATATATTTGTGGAGGGAGTATAATTGATGAGTTGTGGATACTCACTGCAGCTTACTGTCTCAAGTTAGGGTTACAATTTCTAAAATATAAGTTGATATGTTATAAAATACATTAATAATTATTATCTTTAACTTAGCGACAGGCATGCAATAAAAGATTTTTACATCAAAGTTGGAAGTGTTAAACTTAACGATCGCACTGAAAAGCGCAAATTTTCCCAAGTGGCAATCCATCCTGACTTCAAATATTCTAAATATTACTACTTGCATGACCTGGCATTAATAAAATTAAGATCTCCACTAACAATTACAAACTTTGTTCGGCCAGTTTGCCTGCCTAAAAGCCATTTAACTTTTAAAGACTTGATGTCATTTCGATACTGCGTATTAAGTGGTTTTGGTCGCACTGACAGATGTTAGTACAAGTTCAAATGGTTAATTAGAGCTGATAACTTAAGGAATTGACAGCATTTGATTTTAGCAAGTCTTCATTAACATTACATTTTAATTGAAATACTATTTAAATACTTTATTTATATTATTATATTATTTAAAAACTTATTTTACGTGTAGTAAATACTTATTTTACATACATTAAATACCTATTATTACATATATTAAATACTTATTTTACAAATAGCACATTCATCAAAGTCAAGGCCGAAAATTTTACAGCAAGGACGAATGAATTTAATGACCGACCAGGAATGCGGAAAGGAATTGGCCAATCAAGCCAGAATCACTTTCCAATATTCCGAACTTGCCACTTACTTAGACGATATTTTATGTGGCGGCTCAATTCCAAATAAAGACGGGATACATTTGTGCACGGTAGAAGTATTTCGTTTCTTATTTCTGATTATTTTGCTTTGAGTTATAAACTAATTAAATAATTAATCAATTAATTAATTTTCTGTGATTTCACTCCAAGGGAGACACTGGCAGTGCCTTAGTGTGCAGAGATGAAGACAAAATGTGGACGCAAGTTGGAATAGCCAAATCGGTCAATTTTATGAACATCAACATGAAGAGTTTAAACTGTTCATTCAACGTTTTCACTAAAATCGACAATTATCTGAGTTTCATTAGAAGTGGTATGTAACGTCTTTTGTACAAATTCGTTATTACAAATATTTTATTAATTGATTATAAAAGAATGCAATCTAATTTCGTAATTTAAAAACTATTCTACAAAAAAATCAATAGCAATACTTAAATGAAAATATAAATAAATAAAAAACCATATTAAACATTGTTAACTCATCAAGGAAAGTTTAAAACATTTTTTAATACACAATAATCATTACTTAAATATCATGAGTATTTTTAATTAAATTAGTAATGGAAAGTCGAATGGACAACTCTTAAAGATCCAAGAAACTGAAATCCTCCATCACATTGATGCTCCATTGCTAGAGAATAACAATGGGAGAACATTACATGTAAATTAATTGTAACTTTTTAACCAGTGAAATAAATCTGAAAATGCCATTTTTAATGATATATTGCCTAACAACATGCAAATAAATGATGTCATAACTGAAGTGTTTTTAAACATGATTTATCACTAATTCTTTAATCTTAACACATGGAATGGTAAATTAATCATAATAAGCATAATCTCTATGGTCAAGACTAGACTAATTAAAAAGACCACATCAAAATAAACGTGTCAGTCAGTTGGTCAGCTGGTGATAAAAATAATTTTTTATATTTTAAATAGTTCAACACAATGGAAGAACACCTATTTGTCCATGTGGTTGATGCTTTTTCACAAATAGCTGTGCTTGAATCTTGAATATTAAATGTACTTCTTATGGGTATTTCAGGAATTATGATGATTTTTGACGTTGCATTTTATTTTTGGTGCAAAATACTGAGTGAGCTCATGACAGAAAAGAAATGGTTATATAAATAACCTAACATTTTAAATGATATTCAAGAAATAATTAATAAATAGCCTAACATTTTAAATGATATTCAAGAAATAATCTTCAGAAAGTATTTATGAATCGGTGACACCAACAAAAATTCTATCGACTTGCTTATCAAAATATTCATAAATCTCCAACAGATAATCGAAAACATATCTTAGAAATTTTATAGTTGGTCATTAATTAATTGTACCTAACGTTTAAATGCTTATTTGCCTCGAATAAAGAAAACGTTTAACATGTTTTGGGATAAGATATTCATAATTTCGATAATAATACACACGGCATCACTAATATTGAGTGAGTTTGAAATTATTTTTATTTATCTTATATTGTAACAAAAAATAGTAAGTGTTTGCAAATAGAAAAAAATGGATCGATGAGGTGGTCTGCATATACATAATTATGCAATTATGTAATTATATATTAATTAAAATATATAAATATGCATAAATTTACATAAATATATAATTAATATCATATTAATTAATTCTAAATGTTACTCATAACACATTATAATTACATATTACATATATTAGATTAGAATTTAGAATTAATTGTGTTACTTTCACATAATATTAGCAATTTATTTGCAAAGTTTTGCTCGCAAAAACTTTGCCTTTAAAAGTAACAATGTTTCGTTAACCTTGAAGTCAAGTACATTAACACAAGGTTGACACAGAATGAAATGGATTCGAGACGTAGTCCCTATTTGGCCACGGATGGGAATGAATTAACATGTTCGATCACCCAACAATATAGCAGCAGGGAAGAACCGTGGTGGCGTGCTGAACTTATACGACCGTTTAATATAACGAACCTGACCATTTCTTATGGCGTCCATTCATCGTGTTTGTTGTTTTTCTAGGCAATATTAGATTTAATGATAATCAATTTATCAGTTTTATTATTATTGATTTAATTTATCGATTTCATCAGTTGTCTTAGTCATGTTATATCTAAGTCATCTTAAGACATAAAATTTTATATTACTGTTATAGATTCCGAATTAATGAACAATTGGAAGATTTATATTTCAAATACCTATAAGAATTTTGAGGAACATTTGTGCGTATTTTCTGAAGATCAAGTTAATGTTCTGACCGTTGGTTGGTATTATAAATATAGAATTTAGATTTCTTATGCATATCATCTCTCAGTCATCAAAGCATCTCAACATTCACGTTGTATTTATTTCCAAATATTAAAATCTTCATCATTAAAATTGTGATAATTTCAATAACATACCTAAAACAATGATCATATTTAATAAATTTTAATAACATAACTAAACAATGATTGTATCAAGTCACTTAATCTAATTTTTTTTTACATCCCCAATTTTGCTCCTATTATTTAAATTTCTCCAAACAAAGATTCAAGGATAAAAGTCCAAATAAACTGCCTTAATGCTATTTTTGGTAAATATGTAACAATAAAAAGAGTTGGAGGAATCCAGAGAAATACACTCGCTTTGTGCGAAGTTGATATGGAAGCTTCATGGAAATTGGGTGAGCCGATTTGGTTGCAACAGACCAATAAATGTTTTATGTCTTTAAACTTAATATATAAAATTTATGATGGATATCTGTGAATATGCTTTTTTCTTCCATTAATTAATTAAAGTCATCAAATAAATGATCGAGAAAAGGTCATTAAATCAATATTTATTTTTTAAATCAATTTATACCATTTATAATCTTTTAACCAAAAACTCTTCAAAATTATATTACTTTTCATCCATTTCATTGAAATATTTCCAGGTAATTTAGCCTTAGGTAGAGAAACTAGGGAGAGTGGCAGAATTAGCAGCGGTAAAGCAGAATTTGCAGTGGACGGTGACATTAAGACTTGTGTTGTTATGATTTCCGAAAGCTTTGACAACGGATGGTGGCGCGTCATTCTGGACGATAATTATTATGTTGCTAATACTACCATTTATTTCATAGAATACTCACCAGGTTGTTTACATTTTAATACTAAATCACAACTGTTAATTAGTTGGATAACTACGAGCGTCTTTGCTTGTAAAAATTATAAATTGTATGTTTTTTAAATTATTATTGATGCTTAGGGAGAATATAATGATTTCTTTACAGGCAAAAATTCCAAAATGAATATTACTGTGTTTGTTTCAAATGACTTTCACATGTATGAAGCCAATGAATGTGGTACTGCAACTTATCTTAATGATGATAAGAGTGCGTTACTTTCAGATTGCTTTACTTTAACTATCAATATCAATATTATTATTATTATTATTATTATTATTATTATTATTATTATTATTATTATTACTATTATTATTATATTGCAGTAACAAACTAACAATAAACGAATTTGAATTTTAAATGAAAACAGAGTTCAGTAAATCATGTATTCAAAACCAAATCATTCATCCAAGGAATACTTTTTAAAAGTTAAATAATAATAATAATAATACCTTCAATGTTCAGAAAGATTTGTAGCTGTGACTTGCAAGAAACCCATCTCTGGACATTATGTGACCATCGAGAAAACTGAAGAAAAACGAACGAGATTATTCATAATCTGCGAAGTGGAAGTTTATTCAATAGCAATATCATCAGAAGGTTGAGCCAAATTAAAATTGTTTTTTTTTTAGATTTTCTAATTTATTGATATTTTATTATTTGTGGTTTGTTATAAATCAGTATCTATTCGGTCGTGTTATCGATTTTCAAATTCATAGGCTTTTCAAAGGGACTTTCACTTGAGTTGTATTTAGCATAGATTAAAAATATTTGAAATATAAATCCTAAATATATTAAGCTAAAAATGTTCTTATCCAATCTCATAATTCATCAAAAAATTAGTGTTAGTGATCTAATGGCCCTACATTAAATATTGAAATATATATTGAAAGAATTTTAGTTTAGCTCAATTTCTATTGATCAATAATGAAGTTTATGTTTCATATAATTTCATATTTATTAACACTATAAAACTATAAAAACCTAGGGGTGGACAGCGGTGTGGTTCAGAAGGAATGCTTAGATCATGAATATAGATGTCAAGATGGACAGTGCATAAATAAAAATTGGCTGTGCGATGGTACGCAAGACTGCAAAAGTGGCGATGATGAATTTCCCTCATGCAGTATGTGAGATATATGTACAATAGTATATAAGCATACATGTATTTGGTGATATTTTGTGATTATCTAACACAAACACTCATAGTTTTTATAACTATGAGGTTGTAAATTTCAAACATTTTTTTACCAGAATGTTCTGAAGGCAGTTTTAAATGTAGAAGATCAAGCACGTGCGTAGAAAACAAGAAAAGATGTGACTATCATTCAGACTGTCCTGACCATTCAGACGAAGAAAGATGCTGTAAGAACAGCTAGAACTCTAGATTTTATATCATCATTAATTACTTTACTTAATCTATTTTATTTCTTTATTAATATTAAATTCCCATTTCCACTCGGTATTAAGCATCACCAATAAGCACATTTATCAGTAATACGTTTTCATAATATATTATAATGTATAATATATTATATTTAATGCTTGGCACAAATTGATTTGAGAATCACCCCATGTCAGGTTGACCATCATAGAAAATCATCCATATTAGAAATAATTGCCTTTTTTTTAATTTTATTCATAAATTTGTTGGTTCCAATTGGAAAATTTGTAAATAGATGAGATCTATGTGCCATACGGTTTGAGTACCTAACCCAAATTGACTGAGATATCAATAATGAGTTGGCAACATATGCAAATTCAGGCAATTTTAAAATGGTCCAGTGCTGATCTTTTGTCTCTTTGACAAAAAAAGAATGACCTCTAGATTAAAAATTGTTTATTCTCAGTAAGAGTAGATTCAGAAGATGGATTTGTCAAAGCTATTTTTCAAGGGGAATCTGGTTATTACATTTGCTCAAAAGACTGGACAATGATGAATAGTGCATATCTCTGTGACGACTATCAAAAGTAAGCAACCTTCAATTAGGCAAATGCTTTATGTTTTTCTAATATTTTGTTGTGAATTATGTTGAAAAGTGACTGGAAGTCCACTTGCTAATGTTGAATTTATCAAATGAAATAATTAAATTGAAATAAAAATATTTACAAAAAGTTTTTTAGTGCAACAAAAAATGGCAATTTAAATTTTCACCTGATCAAATTTCTCAGGTGAAAGTAATTTTAAAGACAATGTTTACTTCATTAATTTTAATCAACCTTTTGTAAACCCCTGTACATTTTCTTATTTTAAACCAGGGACCTTGTGTTAACAGAAATAGCAGAAGTTAATGCAAAAAAACATTTAACTATACGCGAAGAGGTTGATTTGTTTTTCTTAAGCATCAACTCCTTTGCAAATAAGTATGATTCATTTTTTTAAATTGTCTGTATTTGTTTAAAATTGTCTAATTTGTTTTTTTTTGTTGTTTGAGAAAGATTTTATTTTTGAGCAGTTTAAGTTGCGAATCGAATAAATTTGTGAAACTTCAGTGCGGAGATTTGCGTGAGTCTTTAAACAATTCATAAATCATGTATAAATTATTTTTATTTATTTATTTATTTTGCAAAAGAAAGAGGCATCTGCGGTTCACGTGGATTTCCTGGCAATCAATTTGACCCTTATGTTATCAATGGAGAAAATGCAAAGGAAGGTGCATGGCCTTGGATGGCCCAAATATATCATGAAGGATTCTATAAATGTGGAGGGAGCATTATTGATGAGAATTGGATACTTACAGCTGACCATTGCCTCAGGCATGAATATATGTTACATTAATTAGTATATTCATATAAAGAATATTCTGTAGAAATATCTGCTACATCTAATTTACTTTCCTCTAATAAAGTTAAATATATTATTGCTTAACCAATTAACAATTTAAAAACCAAAATCGCTAGCATAGTTAGTGAAGGGAAATATAAATAACTTTGATGCGTTTAAATTGTAAACAACTTTTAACAACTATTATGCCACATTTGATGCTAATTTTAACAGAAATAAAAAACCTTCGGATGTTTTTATCAAGGTGGGAACAAATCAATTGTTTGATTATTTTGCCCCAAAGTTATACGTTTCGTATTTTGTAACTCATCCTGATTTGGGGGAAATGACAGACATAGCATTAATAAGATTAAACTCATCGATTAAGTATACTAAACACGTAAGGCCGATTTGCTTGCCCAATCGAGTTTATAACCCGAGAAAGCTAACGTCTTTTCGTCACTGCGTCTTAAGCGGTTTTGGTTATACCTCTAGGAGAGGTAAGTGAAAACTAATTTGTTCAAAATTTCATAACATTTTATTTATTATTGTAATGTTATCATGTGTGGACTCTCATTTCAATTTAATGTCATAACTGATGAAAATTGTCTTCATTGTTATGTTTTTATGTTCCAGAAAATAAGTTACAGAGTCGTTTACTACAAGGAAGAATGAATATACTTAATTCGGTAGATTGTCTAAAGTACGCCGAGGAACTGCGTGGAAAACAGACCGACTTAACCATAGCTGAAAATGAGCTGTGCGCTGGCACACTTCCATTATTTCATGGAATAAATGCTTGTGAGGTTAAATTAATTTGCTATTCGATTGACAAATAATATTCTTGATTTGAGGACTTTGTGGGTTATCTTTTAAATACTCATCACACAGGGAGACAGCGGTGGTCCTTTGGTTTGTAAAGATGAAGATGGCGTATGGACTCAAGTTGGAATAATGAGCTACACAGTCAATATACTCGGTTATAGATGTGTTATCAGCATTTTCGCCAGAGTCGATCGACACTTCCAATTCATTGACGATGGTAATTCATTTGTATTTCATTAATTTTTATTTGTTTTTATTGTTTAATAGCATTTTTTGTTCATCTGCTGCACTCTGAAAATGCTGAGAGATTTTGCTGATACTTATACAATGCCTTTGTGCTTCAGTGATATCAAAGAATCATGAAAACATGTCAACATGGAGAGCTTCGAAAATAATTGTGATTACGATTCTTGTCTTTAATATCATGTTTTAACTGCCAAACTACATTATCTTGGAAGCATATGCCTATATTGTGTTTCCCTATAAATTTTCTTAATTCATATATTGTTGTCTCAGGGGAAAAGGGGGTACTAACCAGCTATTGTATTGCTAAACGTCTTGTTGAATTAACTAAGGAGGAATTTCAGTGTAATCCAGGATTCTTAAAAATAAGTTATAATCACTTGAGACAATTATTCTTCATTTAGCTCAAAGTTAAACAATTTAATTACGCAGATGCTGAGTTGCTTGAGTCTGATTTTAACATCCGCAGTAAACCTCAACTCGTCTCAGAATCATCTGAGTTCCACCTTCTAGTTTATCATTCTCATTTACCGTAACATAATAATAATAATTTTTTAATTCACCAATTTGATTTAAGATGAAGAAGCTAGGCAAAAATTTTTGGGAAGCCTTTTATTTCTTCAGACGAAAATAAAAATAATTGTTTTTGCGATGTTTCTCACCAGCGTCATACGAACACGACAACAAAGTGCGTGAGCACTAACTCAGGAAACCGCTTGCCGTAACTCAAAATGCAGCAATTCCACTGAACCAAATTTAAAAATTAATACATCAAACGAATCATGAAACTATCCTCTACAATTTTCGTCGTTTACATTTTCTTGCAAATCCACCTATTTTGTTCACGATGCCAAAAACGACATGGAGTCGGAAGAAATGACCCAGTTACAAGTTTAAGAAAAATCGCTAGCCGGCGATTATTCTAACTCGAAACGCAGCAGTTCCACTGAACCAAATTTACAAATCAATACATCAAACGAATCATGAAACTATCCTCTACAATTTTCGTCGTTTACATTTTCTTGCAAAATCCACCTATTTTGTTCATGAGGCCCAAAACGACATGGACCCTGCTGCGATTATTCTAACTCGAAACGCAGCAGTTCCAATTTTAAAAATAAATACATCAAAAGATCAGGCAATTATCCTATATAATTTGAAGTTTTTAAATTAACTCCATTTATTAATTTTATTTGACCCAAAATGTTTCTCAGTTGCACGCGCCCGCTTCTAACGGTCATTATTCAAATAAATTTCAAATCTTGATGTCGCGCTTATATAAGTGGCCATTGCCAGAAAAACTTTCCCCTTGTTAATTTTTACATAATAAGATTCTTCACAAAAAGTTACCTATTTTAAACACAAAATATATGACTTAATAATTTTGAAATTTAAATGATCTCTCGCGATTCGTTTTCTCAACTTTCGCGCCAAATTTACATTTTCGGGATTATAAGGAAACCTATTCACTTTACAGGATCCATCTCCGAGTTCCCCACTCGTAATGCCTATTATTAACCTATTATTTAAATTTAATTATTTTTTGATGTTCAAAATTAAGAAAAAGAGCCTATAGGTTACTTTTGAGTGTTACTCGACTTGGTTGCCGAACTCCATTTTTGCGAATCGAGTTCGAGCTATTTCAAATTTACGTCGAAACTACATCAAATTTAAAACCGAAAAAAAAACGTTAATGAAAAGATACATGTCTAAACCTCAACATGTGTAAAAATGAACTCCAAACTCTAACGAGAAATATTAATTTTCGGCCTTAAATGAACTGCGTCGCTTAATTTAATTCAGAAAACTCGCTATTATTTTAGTCTTTTCGGCCTAAAACTCCAATTTAATGTTTGTTAAGTACTTTGAAAAGTATTTCAAAAGCTTATTTGTACTAAGATGCATGACATACCTACATTTCAAAATTATGAGAATGAAAATAAAGGTTTATGTTTCCTAATTTCGTTAATAATAAATATCAAGTAAAATCAATTTTAGAAAAACATTACTGACAATTAAATCTTTATTTTGAGTTATATAATACTAGTTTTGAATAAACTTCATATTTTAAATTTATCAGGCCGGTCCCCGACGAATTGTTTTCAAAACATGCCAGGGATCGTCTATAAAGAACGTTTGCAAAATTGCTCATTTTTACCAGTTCTCAAAAAGTTCACTTTGCTATCAATAGCGAACTTTTTGAAGATAGTTTATCACACGTTTTATCAAACTTTAGGTTTTAGAATTTTTAGAGTTTCGCGTCCATTTTATATTTTTGAGATTGTAAGAAAAACTATTCACTTTAGAAGTCCAAACTTCGGCTTTATCATTCATATTTCTTATTATTAACCTATTGCCTAAATTATTTTGAATTTAATTTTTTTCTAATTTTCGTAATTGATAAAAAGAGCCTATAGGGCGCAAATCCGATTCACTGGACTTGATCGCCGAACTCGATTCTCAAAAGTTGCGATGACTTGTTATTTCCAATTTACTCTAAAACCACAACAAATTGGGGGCCGAAAGTTTGGTATTGGAGAGATATATGATTAATACACAACATATCTGAAAATGGGCCCAGAAAACCGTCTCAATATATTAATTTGAGACTTAAAATGGATCGCGTCCCTTTATTGAAATTCAAATAACTCGATATTATTTTTCTTCAAAAACTCTTACTTAATGCCTGCTACATTTACTGGAAATGTATCAAAAGCTTAGTTAGGCCGAAATCTATGACATAAATGAATTTCAAAGTTATTGTTGCTGTAATTTGAAGTTTTTTTGATAACTCCGTTATTAATGCATTTCAAAGGGTTTAAAGATGTAAACTCTTAATTTTCGTGGTATTTGAGGTATTGATTATAAATATATATCTATTATTTTTTTTTTAATTTTTATTTATTTATCCTTAAATCTTCAAAATTAAAAATTACTTCATTAGTTTATTTTTTTTTATTTCACTTCATTATTTCAGGTCCGCCCTAATCATATGCAAATCACTCCTCCGTCCTATGATTGGCTGGATGACCTCATGCAAATAATTGTTTTTGTTTATTTTCTGATCCACTTTGTTGTCGTGCTCACGCACTTTGTTGTCGTGTTCGTATGACGCTGGTATGTTTCTCAAATCGCAATTAAGCTTAAATTCGGGATCATCAATCCTTGGCATAAATGAAATTTTTTTATTGCTACATTATTAATTACCTCCCTATCGTTGACGCTGAAATCAATATTTTCAAAAATTAACAAAATAAGCATAGCATCAAAATATAAAACATAATATTCGTAAAAGCATTGACATGAGAGAAAAATCGCACTAGTTATTTTCCCATTTCTGCTTTGTCCAAAGTATTTGCTTCATAGTGTTCCAAAGACCTGCAATTCACAAAGTGATAGAAACCCTCCATCTCTGGAATAGATGCGACCTTGATGGACGATGACGTATCTAGCGGGCGGAATGGAAATGTTGCAATTTATTCGGAACCAGACTGCATTTACAGGCGGTCCGAGGTAGACACCGCACAGAGGATACGTATTTCTTACTGGTTTCTTGACCAGCCACGAATTATTTGTTACACCAACCGTTAGATTCGTGTATCTGACAGCTGAAAAATATGAACATGACAAGAACGAGTTTTTAAGAGTTAATAAATTAAAATGTTTTAAATTACATCTTAATCTTCAACTTATTTTTTTTAAACTGTCGAACTCACTAATTGCTGGAACAGTTGAACGGGCTAATATGCTTACATAGCTGACTACCACGTAGTTAACCAAATCCACCATGAACCAATTATTTCCTAAATCATTTTCATTCGTGTGGCTGCACAATGAAGTGAGATTCAAATTGTCCACTGCAAGCCAAGATGAATTGCTGAAAAAAGTTGAACTTTGACACGTCCTCTGGTACATGGCGAGATTATTCGTCTCTAGTTTTGGATTAAAGAGAAAGGTTATTATTATTATTATTATTATTATTATTATTATTATTATTAAGCAAATTATAGATATTATCTGTGACAAGTCAAACTTGGTAATCTAATTTCACTCACCTTGCAAAACTTTTCTAACCCTTGGGACAACCTTAATTGTAGAAGATTTATTTTTAAAATGTTTCGTGGATAACCAAAATAATTACGAAGTTATTTTATAATGAAATAAAAGAAATAATGCTTACATGATAATTGGAACAATAGTTGGCAGATTGAAATTTGTAAGGACTGGAGGTAAAGATCAGGCAAAGTGAATCATTCCTCATGTGGTTGAAACTGACACATAACGTATTCGCTAAGCATTTGATGACGCAGTGTATCCTGCTTCTAGCCGTTCCACTTATTAAACCGGTATCGTCCAAAGCACAGGCAGTTAGACCAATGCAATCGAGTGTTTTTTCGAAATATTTAGTTAAAATTGCTCCAAAGCTAGACTCTACTTGGAAAGCATTGTAAATTAGGAGCAGTAATAGTACTTTATCCATGTTAAGCAGGCACATGTTATGAATTTCTATAAGACATCGTCGTTGACGCTTTCAGTCTTTTTATCTTCCAGCTTTTAACGAAACCTTTAGCAGTAAGCCGTATTTAATAGTCAAATTAAAGTGCTCAATTGCAGTTTAATTTAAAGTCTGCTAAGCTTTTAAAGGTGTCATTGCAGCTCCCTAAGGAAATAATGACAAAGACTAAATGTCGCCGGGTGCCTAAAATCTAACGCGGAATAAAAGAATTGTGTTTTTACCATAAAGTAAAACTAAAACAATTAGTGCAGTATAAGAATAACGATCCATCATGTTTATGTTTTGTTCATTCGTTTTTTGTTTTTGTTTTTAAATGAACTCATTGCATCAGAAATGAAAGGGATTAGGATTTCACTCCCCAATATCGTGGATACACCAGTTTATGACCTTCTGTAGGTGAGATCCCAGGTTAAGTGATAGGGACAACAAACCACTTGAATTAAAGTACATATATCACCAAATTATTCTTAATATTTATTTTTATTCCTCTGTCTGTAGTTGCAAATCGTTCTTCTATGTCTATGACTACACATTTTCAAATGAGACGAGAGTTTTTGTCCGGCTTAGGATTGTCATGCGCTTTTCTGGGCTGAAACGTTGATATTTGGGTGACGTTTGCTCGCTAATCTTAGAGAAATTATCGAGTTTTTATTTTCTACCTCGAAGGCAAATTCATCATTTCATTTGACCTCATCGCAACTGATTGACTTCCGCACTTAATTGCGTTCAAATAAAAGAGTTCGTGAGAGGTTTGAATGGAAACGTGTTTTCAATTTTAAAGTTTTTTTTGTTGTTGTTGTTTTTTTAAATTAGCGAATGTCAATTTTTAGAAAATAAATTTCAAATTTCGAAACGTGATTTTAAACTTTAAAATGTTTTTCTTTTTAAATTGTCATTAAAAAAAAATCAAGAATTGCACAAGTCCGTGATGTAAGGTGACCTTCTTAACGTAATATGTATGAATCATTTCTGTTTATTTATTTGAGCATTATCATGATAATGGAGATAAATCATAAGCTCAAAATAATCGCCCGGGAGTAAATCCATTTCGTTTTCAGATCTTTTGTTTTCACGGAAGACGATGGTTTTCTTGAAGGTGTGAAAAAAAAATCCTTCTTTTTAAATCAACACCTGGGGCTTCAAAATAAAGTTATTGTTTGTTTTATAAGCAACAAAATATTGAATAATTTATTTTAAAATGTAAGAATAAATAATAATTCAAGGATTCATATTAATATATTACATTTTAAAATGTAATGGTCAAATGAAAAAGCATAATTGTTTTAAATCTATAGCATAAATTGCACCTCCTCATCTATCACTCCGACAATTGGAATTCAAGTCGTTGTTAGAGGGCGTGATATAACAATGATGATGATGATGATGATGATGATGTTACGCATGTCAATGAAGACAAAGGAAATTAACAAAATTTGTGAAACTGAAAATATTTGTTAAAAACGTGTCTTTATGTCGAAATGAACTAAAATGAACGAAATAATTTTATTGATGCAAAAATACAGAAATTCGTGATAAATACTGTATCACCTATCTGTAATATATATGCACACATTGATGATGACGACGACGATGATGATTGATGATGATGATGACGAAGAAGACGATGATGGCGATCAGCATCGCCGTAATCAATCGTCGTGATGTAAAGCAAGCCAAGATAGAGTCAGATTTTTCTCAATTTGAAGCCCGTCTCAAATTCAACAGCTTCAACAGTCACCATTCTCGGTCTCAATTTATCGAGTACGATATCTGTAATTAATGAGTCATCATTATCAGCCACAATTTATCAACAAATCAGAGGAGCTTATCAACCCCGTCTCAACTTAGGTCATCACTTTAAGGATATCATCAGAGGTTCAGTTCATTGCGCCATGCCATTGGTAACGAAAAGTTCATCATCAAAGGATCAATCAAGTCTTTCGGTCGACCGAAGTCATGTCTTGAATTCAGAGCCACGGTTTTTTACATTTTTAGATACCATCATTAACTCGGAGGTCAATCCCCTGAAGGAAAACACAAAAACTTTGGCACGAAAAATAATTAATCATATCTAAAATAATCCCTCTTTTTCTAGTAATAATTAAGTAAACAATTAAAAATTATAATCTCGAAAATAATAAATAAGTAAAAAATCAATCCTAATGAAATAATTAATATTCATTTTTTAAAAATATATACTCAATAATATTTGCTGATCGAAATAATGAAATAAATATACGTGGTTATAAACGAAAAAGGGAAGGTGGCGGGGAGGGAGAGAATTAAACTTTTCAGGCAGAAAAGAAACACTTTAAAAATTAAGTCAATTAATTATTTAATTCTGAGAAATTGGTGCCGTTTTAATTGCATATATTTTGACTTCACTGGTTCTGACATGATCAGATCATGAATCATCCAAATCAAAAAGTTTAAGTTTTCTTTTCCAGTACGAAAATGATTTTCCTTCCTTCCGTTTTTTTTTTGTAAGATTGGAAAATTTATTTAAGCCCTGCAAAGTGAAGTAACGATCAAAAATATTAAAAATAATGAAATTAAATATTTAAGTATTTAAATGATATTTAGCAAAAAAATAATAAAATAACTCACAAAATCTGACGCTCCCACTTAAAAATACTTTGCGTTTGTTTTTCTGCGTTTGTTCTTGAAATCACAAAATTAAATTTTTATTTCTAAAACAGTTGTTATTTCCAGTTAAAGAAATTTCAGTCAGGTAAAACGTTTTAAATAGCATAATATATATATGTATATATATATATATAATATATAATATAATTATAATTTTTCTTGTTCAAAAGCTCTGATATTGTGCTTAGAAGACAGACTTGGATTGACTACGGCCTCATATGAACTGTTAGAAAATAAATTTCAAAATTTATTTATTTATATACATATATAAAATAATACATAAACGGCTTTAATATATTTAAATTTAATTTATGACTGAATTTTTTTATTGGACCATGCAATCATGATTTTGTGGTGATCCCCTTGAACTAATAAATTTTTTAAATGAATTAAATCAGAAAATGTATAAGTTAAATTATAACAGAAATTATAAATATTCGACTTATTTAGAAACGTAATAATAAAGAAGTTTATGGTGAATATTTTCCAAATATGGATCTTAAAAGCATTTATTCGATGTCAGGAAATATAATTTCATAACGACATGAATTATGCAGAAAAGCTGCCAGGGAAATGATTGCATATTTTTAACCAAATCATGAAATTTAAAATTTATTTGATAATTTCGGACAATTTCGAGGAATAAATTTTTTTTTATCTGTTTTTCAATCCTTATAAAATATTCTTCCAACCTGTTCGCTGAGACTTAAAGCAAAATTGTTTTAAAACTGTTTTAAATTGATATAAATTTCCCACTTTCAATTTAGATGACTCACTTGTTTGATACGAAAATCAATTTTCTCGTTCAACTTCTTCTTAATTACTGGAAAATTGTGACGTATATTTATTACGATTTATTTATTTATTTAATTGCAAATTATAATTTAATACATCTATTGAAAATGTTTCTATTATCGATGTGACTTTAACCATCTTAAATTATATAAAAACTTAAATTACAAATTATTTTTATTATATTAGTCGTCAAATGAGTGTAGCATTTTAACAATCATTATTTTTTCATGCGATTGTGACGATAATCAATAGTTATTATTATTATTATTATTATTATTATTATTATTATTATTATTATTATTATTATTATTATTATTATTATTATTATTATTATTATTATTATTATTATTATTATTATTATTATTATTAGCAGCAGCAATTTCTATAAATGTTGTTACTTAATTAACTCAAGTTTAGGATTTAAATTTCACTTCTAAAGACACGATTCCTAGAAGACCTTGAATTAAAGTTAATTTTTATAAAAATCTAAACATTGAATTTCAAATTAAATAGTAAATTAAATTAATTAAACTTTATAATTTAAATTTATTAATTATTAATTTTCGGCAAATTCCTTGACAAACAGTGACTTCTTGAAATCTTGTCTCGTCATCTTTTTCTTTGGTTTCCAGGAAAAAAAAATCCCTGCTGGTCAAAAATGAGATTTTAGATTGAAATATCTACTTAATGACTTAAGGATTGCCATTTTGATGAAAAGATATTTTTAAAAAAATTGTATAAATTAAAAATTAAATGAAATTATTTCTAATTTCTTTTTTTAATTTGGCAAATATTTGAATTTATCTTAAAATATGCTTTTCCAAAAAGTCAAACTTGGATTTATTGACAGTTTAAAAGTGATGGATGACATGAAACTTGACCTAAGCTTAGCTTATCTAATATTTATAATAAACTAATATTTAATTTAATAGAATTTTATTATATTTTTTAAGATAATAAAATTATCTGTAATAATAATCTTGTTTGAAGATATTTCTTGCCAATAATTAAGCGAGCACTGAAGTTAAGTTGCTTATATTGTTTCAAATAAAGTCTGAGCATTATAATATAATAAAATTTATAAGCTTTATTTCAGAGCTCTTCGACCATCATCATCGCCATTTCTGTCACCATCATCGTCGTCGTCATCATCGTCGACGTCATCAATGAGCATCTTTCCGTGACCAAAGCAGCATTTCGTGATCCAAAATATATTTTCTTGAGTTGTCCCAATTTAAAAAAAAATGTAATATCCGAGACCAGCATCTTTCTTTCTTAAAAAATATCCTGCTTCCTTATGTTATTTTTAATCAGCGACTTTTACAGCAACGGCACTGAATTTGCACGAGTATAACACGCTTTTTAAGTAATTCAAGTTTAAATCCGAATAAATAGTTGCTTATATCCTTTAAGCTTCTTAATTCTTTCGATCGCTTATGCATTTTATTATATTTCATTGGGTTGATGTAATATATCTTGCGAGCACAATGTTCAGGATATAGCCACGTTTGGTACGATAAATTTTTAGATATTCTATCTGTTAACGCCATCGTAATAATAAAATTCAGGTTTATTTTTTTTAAACACATTTCACCAACCATTCACAAATAAAGTTTAGAGTGCAGAAAGTTCTACATACGTCAATAACATACATTACGATATCACCACGTATATAGCCATGAATAGTAAAATTCATATTCATTTTCAATGTCAATATCATTTAAAGTTCAAAAGCTGGAAAAACAAAAAAAAAAACTCATAACAATGGCGTCCATTTTCACTATCGAGTAGGAAGTCATTGTTGACATTCAATTATATTTTTCATCTTCAGGACGTTTTGTGCTTTTCTTTTGATGAGTCATGACGTGATTCTCTGACGGAGCCTGGAAGTTACCTTCTGTTTGACGATTTAAGTCCACCGCAAATTCATTGAAATTACCTTTGGACGAGTGTTTTACAATTTGCTTTTCAATGACAACGTGTTCAGCTTTGACCGGTCGAGGTTGTCCTGTGTCAACTGGATCGACTCCGAGAAATATGTTTCTTATGAAGACATCTTTGCCAATTTCAGATGCATTTACAGATAAGCAGCAGTCGCAGCTGCAAACGAATTGTGCAAAATTGCTAAAGTGGCAGAATCGAGCAAAGCACCTTTTCAGTTCATTTCTGAATTTCTGTCTGAGGAAGCAATAAAGATAAAAGTTGACGGCGTGGTTGACGTACATTAAAAAGAAGCAGATAAGTCTAATTTTGGTCTCCTTGCTGAAAAGCCTCACTTCACTGTCGAGAAGAGAATATGGAAAACTAAAAAAGAGCCAACAGAAAGAAAGGGTGAGTAGGGTTAGAGTCAGTCTCTGCTGACTGCATTCATTTGATCGTCTTCTCATGATTCCCTGACGATTTACTATGACGTGCTTCTGAAACGTGCCAATCGAGTTTCTCTGAACAGCTGGATTACAGCAACCCTGATGAAGTGAGGTTAAACACTTTTTAGATTGACATTTGTCATCAGCTCTTTGTTTCGGAGATTCAACCATGACAGGATTGATGCGAGCGGTTATACGTTTCGAGCATTCTCCAGACTGTGGTTCAATTTTCAAGTCACTGCTACAAAGTTTGTCATGAACAGAATTGATTTGGCTGGAAAAGAAAGAGGCAACAATCTTGGTCGTCCTGATAATGGCCACGTTGAATGAAAACAGAAGCACAGAAGGTAGGAGAGAATAAATAAAGAGGTTGATGTTTGTGATCAAAGTGTTTCTTTTGGCTGAGCAAATCAAAAACTTCAAAGTGACATTTTTTCTACCAAAAGTTGATGAAAAATTGGAAAAAGCATTTATTTCTAACTTTGTACTCGAAGAGTTCAAGAAAGTCTGAGGTACTTGCGATGGAAAAACATAATAAGCTAATTCTGCCGTATACAAGATATTAGTGTTTATGACCAGTATTACAAAGATGAGTATTGAAACTGTAAGACATGGTCGTCTAACCAGCCAAGTATGACCGGCCTTCAGAGGCCAATGGACAACCAGAAAACGTTCCGCTGTCACGAGTACAAGTATCCAAGCAGAGATGTGAGTGGCCGAATAGAACCCGTAGAGAATCAGTCTACAGGAGCAATCGCTGGTATGTAGAAGTTCGAATCCTGTGGCCAGTTTTAGCCAGGTTTTAAATCCACTGAGACAGAGAACTGTCGTGTCTGCTATCGCCAAAACCAGGAGATAGATGGACGAGCAAGTGGTCTGCATGGCTTTTCTTCTCAGAACAATTATTGCTAAAATGTTTCCAATGACTCCGATCAGGAAAACAACTGGAAAGAGATGAACGAACCAACCACCTGAAGAGATTTTCCTCGACACGAGAAAGTGTTTATCCTACAATTATTTTGAAATACATTATTTTTAATATTATCTAATTAATTATCTAATTATTAATTATCTAATTAATTATCTAATTATTAATTATCTAATTAATTATGTACTTAATGTATTAATTATGCATTAATTATGGTCGGAAGATGTTTATGAAATTTAAAAGTTGGTAAAAGTTTGAGAGATTGAAACTTATTAAGGCCTAGTTATTAAGAATCGTTTTTGAAATTTAACCTCCTTTCCGGGATAAGAAAAATTTCTGATCGTGAAAAGCGAAGATGTCATTTGCGGGCTTATGTCAAGGAATGTCGAAATATTTCCTGAAATATTGTCAATACTTTAAAATTATATTTTATATTTTAAAAAATTTTTATATTTTTGTGTTTTTTTAAAATTAAATATCAATTTTCCATAATTACTTGGTGACATAATCTGGCGAATGAAAAATGAAGAACTAGGGCGTCTGCGTTATTAATAATGATACCATTACAATATTTCTGGACAACTCATTTTAAAATTTAAAAAAATGAATTTATTAACGAAATATTTCTTATTAAATTTTTATTAAATAATAAAAAAGATATTCTGAAAAGTTTTCTAAAATAGCAATTATGAACTCGTCTGAATTCATGGAGTGTTCAGTTGTTTGCTTTCTCAGCAAATTTAAATATTCTGATCTGAGAGTGTTGGCCTCCATTAATGTCAGCTATTTTTAGCAGGAAATGTCATAAGGATAATCGTTAAATAAGTGTAAATTAATAATGACCTTTAAATTAAGTGCTAAATAAAGTAATTCCATATATTTTCACAATCTATAAATATCCACGGTTTTAAAAGTTTTCCCGTATTTTAATGTATTCCAGTCTCCTACTGGAAGTAGGACGACGAAAGCACATTTTAAAGCAATTTGTTTAAGAATTTAAAGAAATAAAAAATGTTGAAACCAGCTCAAAAAGCTGCATAAAAGTGTTTTTAATCAATCACATTCTGTACGTGTATTCAATCAAACTTAATGAAACTACGAAGTAGTTAAAAAAACCAAAGAAATAAAAGAATAAATAAAAGTAATTATATTAAATTTAATTTCCAATTTGAAAATAAAGATTTCTGAACTACGATGAGGTTTCTAATACAGTTAGGCTGTTTAATGCAATCTGCAAAATGAATTTATGATGTCACAACTTATGTCCATTTTAAAATTATTCAACCAATAATTCCTTTGATTTTCCACCAATTCGACTTCATTAGCAACTTCATTGAAAATAATGTATTATTATAATATATATAATAATTATTCATTATTAATTTCAATGTAAGAGACGTTTATCCAATGGAAATTTATTAGAGGAAACGCAAAAGAATAAAAATAAATATTTTATTTCTTTTGAGTTCTCACGACTCAGGCATTACTCTCACATTTTTATTCACATTTTTCTAAATTGATTGTCTAAATTGAAATAAATGTACTTAAAATCAATATCAAAGATAAATGCGCTTTGATAATCCGAAAACATTAAATCTGATTTTTGCTTCTGAATATTTGCAGCAATTCCTTCCGCTTTTCTTTAATGACTATTCTTCAGAGACACTTTGCCTTACGTACGGACGACTGCATCTCAGAAAGATGAAACATTCATTCTTTGTTCTTTCCTACCTTCTTTTGAGCTCATGTCATCACGAAATATGTTTGGTTGTTCATCATTATTTGATGAGTCAGCAAGTCGCCCGCTGTTCCCTTGGAGCTTCAGGAAATGATTCGACCTCAAATAATCATTAACTTTGTTTAAGTTAGGTAGGAAATTGAACAGGTATAACTTGCTGATCTACTCTTTCAGTCTCATAATTAAGTTTAAAAAAAACCCTCTGATTTCAGACCAATACCTAATCTGCCGGCCTTTCTTTGGGTATCTGATGATGAACATTATTTAAGTGATGCCTGTCCGAAACGGAAGTCAATGCTGTGGAGTCAGTTCTTCGCTGGGCAGAGTGAGTAACCCGCCACTTTAATTATTCATTAAATATTGAGAATTTATAAAAATAAAGACGAATAGAGACGAATAAAAAAAAACTCAAGGTAACTCATCTTCGTCAAAAATTTTAGAGAAAAACTTGTGCTCGGACTAAATTTTAATCCCTTCTCTCGGGCGATGCAGATGCTATATTCAGGCGAGCATTTAATTTCTTCATCTCATGGCCGATGGTAAGACTTCATAAAATGTATTTATATTTTTGTGTTTTGTCACAGTATTTAAAGTTATTTTTATTTCTCTTCCTTTTGAATGTTAAATAATTAAACAATGCAATTTGGTCAATTAGGTTAGGACTTCACTGTGCCTGAAATTAAGGTCCAAAAGTCGTTTTCACTCCATTAAACCACATGCCCTACTCTGAAAATTCTGAAAATTGTTTATCAAATTACCTCATTTAGCACGAAAAGTGAATGAAAAATTAAATAACTTAATTAATTAATTCAATACAACCAACAAAAGTCATTTAATTAAAACAAAAAACTTCATAAATGACATTCAATATAAACTGGCAATAAATCCACCCTGGTTTTAATCATTTTAAAACTGTGTTCTCATTGATTTGGAATTTTATAAAGCTATGAGCAAAAAAAAAAAAGACAATTTCTAGACAAATGTCAGTTTTTAAAATTACAAATTTATTTATCAAGAATAATAACAATAACTGGAAAAAAATAAAGCCAGAAGCAAATATTAAAAGATTGAAGGAATATAAGACGCACTTTTCATGTTGTGATGAAGATTTCTGTCCAATATTCCCTTATTGCATCAACGAACCTTCTTGAAAGTCGGAATGAATCGAGATAACTTGTTGATGGAAAACGTTGCTTTTCGAACGTTCCTATCTGTTTTATTTAAGATGCTATATATTTATTATATTGTATATTATTGTGTATTAGACAATATTCTGGTTCTAATATAAATAAATTTCATTAAAATTTCTGCTCCAATTTTAATTTAATTCCAAGTAATTTCGTCGGCTAGGATAAAGGAATTTCATAAAATTTCCAGAAGGAAACAGGACGTGACGTCACAGAACCCATAACAACGGAGCGGATGTGCAGCTGAGATGCCTCTTTTAAAAGCTAACTGTTTATATACGCTTCATCCACCGAGTTTCGTTTTCATAGCTGAAAATAAAATATATGGAAATAACGTTTCACAATCTTTCTTTCAATTATGGCTCGGTTTATTTTTCTTGGGAAGAGATAATTTCCTATGAAAATGTTCCTATAATACAACAAATCTTTGAGCCTTCGCGATTGTGATGTGCAATCTTTTTCTCATTTACACACGTCACAGCAAGGCTTGTTAGAATCATTGGCCAAACCAAGTATATCCGAGCCTGTGTTCATCCATCCATCCATCATGACCATATTTTAGAAACTTAAAAGTGTAGAAACTGGTTTTATACAATTACTTGCAATTAGTGAGCAGATTATTTCTAATTGATTAATTTTCCAATTATCTTAAAACTGCTCCATTTTAAATTATGCTAAACTATTTAGATATGTTTTTTTTGTTGCTTAGATATTATAAAATGAAATATTATTCCTAATTTTATGATTAGGGAAGCCGCGCCTCCGATCTGACTTATTCATAAATGACATAAATTCATAAATATTTAGTTAGATCTCTAATTTATTTAAAAAAGCCTGTATAACCCATTGTTAAATTACATCATGCACTCGATTGTATGTAAAGCTATTAGTGTTAAATCTTTCGCCACAAGCGAGATATAATTATGGCCAAATTGGTGCTTAACATTATTTTGCTAAATTCATTTAATTTCTGCAAAAAATATATATAAAAAGACTTGGGTCACTTTAACTCAAACAAAAAGAAAATTGTTTTAAAACTTAAGAGAATAGAAAAACATATTTCTTTGGAATGGAGTGTGTTTGGATTTCAGACTAAGAAGCGGCATTAGCAGAAACATTGATACCTGGATTTTTAAAAAAAATAATGGACATCTTTAAAAATGTTGAAAGTAAGGATTTGTTTTTTTCCCATGTAAATCTTTAAAGATTCTTTTAAAGAATAGAATCAAATCTTATTTCTAAATAAATTTTAGCTGAAAATTAACGAACCTTTAATTTTCACATAAATTGAACAAAGTTCAAACTTTTTCCTTGTTTTTTTTTTTTAATTTTTAAATCGGCTGCTTCAATATCATTTCCAGGTACGTCCTTTTATCTTTTCCATGGAGAACACTCTCGCACGGCACGCCATACTTTGGCGACTTATTATTTTTTTAATTCCTTTTAATAACAATTTTTTTGATTAAAGGCTTTACGTTGATATGAATTTCGTGAAATTCTTAAAAATTATAATGTTAAATGTTAGCTTTTTCGATCATTAATAATAACCATTTGGAAACTTGGAAACTTTTTTATTGGTAATGAACCTTCTAAATAATTGCCCAATAATCTTTTTGAAATAAATAATGGAGAATAAGCAGTAACTCGTGTTGTAACTTGAAATGTTGTTGCCAGGTGTTTACAATTTTTCGGGAATAGTAAAAATTTATTAACAAAAGAAATTTCAAAACTTAATTTGTTAGAAATTAAATTTAACGTTTTAAAAGTAAAAGCAGTAAATTTAATTTACATTAAAGGCTTTACACCAGGTACGGCACTTAAAATCGCCATTTTGACGAAATATTTTATTTTGTTATTGTTTCTGCCGATTGATTGCCAAAAATGAGTAACAATTCTTCCTATAGAGGCTTTTACCATACGGGATTAAGCATGTCATCTAATTTTGGGTAAGCTGAAAGTTTCTTTTTTGTATAATTTGCGTGCTTCGTTTTCTATTATGATCGATCAATATTTTGGTTTATACTTTTGCAGTAAGCTTTATGGCTTTCTTACGCATTTTTAGCTTATAATTTTATAATTGCTCTTTACTTATGTTGTAATATGCAATATACGTAGTTAAATTAGTAATTCGACATAGTAAGGTTAATTGTTATGATTACGAAATCAGCAGCCATGATTCATCCTACAATAGAAGTGAGAGCCATGTCCAGCCTTCTTATTACTCCGCCATTGATAAAACCTATCCACAGCCAGATAATGGAGTTAGTTGAATTGTACTATTATTATTTTAATTTATATTTTTTATTAATACTAACTAAAATCTTATGAAGTTACATATTTATAAATTTAGTAAAATAATCTGAATTTGTAAATTCATGTTGGTATCATTTCATTAATCTCCAGTATAGTCAACAGTCCTTTGGACAAGATTTTGGTACTAGTTATGACCAATCTTATTATGCTCCGGTCCCATCTGATGACTACAAGCAGCTAACTTCCAAATCTAGTCACGGTTGGACTGCATTATTGTACCGCTTGCAAAAGCATTGTCAAGATATACCCAAAATTTAAATTCACAAAGAAAAAACTCGTTTTAATTAATAATAATGAAAACTTTCAGCCTCTTATGGTGATTACAGTCTGCAAGATGCCACTTCTGTTTACTATGACCAGCAGTCCAGAGAACCCGCAAGAGTCGATCAGTCGAATTCCGAGCCCCTGTTCGGCATTGACTTCTCAAATGACAACCAGAAGAAGCAATGGGAACGTTTCCAGCACCACTTCCAACAGGCATTCGAACAGCAACTCACCCACCAAATCCATTTGCAAATTCAGCAGCAGGGAGCCTACAACTCCTCCGGCAGGAGTGCGGGTAATTTGGGTTCTTCGACGGTGTCTGATGGGGTGTCTGTCTATTTTGGAGATGATAGCGTCGGGAAGAGAAAGGGCGAGGCTGTCAGTTGTGGTGGAAGTAGAGATGATGAGAGAGTAGGGGTTGGTGAGGGTCACTCAAGTGCCTCGAACTGCTCTTCCAGATCGGCTACTCAAACGGGACATTCCAAGTTCTATTGCTCCACCTGTGACGTGAGCTATGCCAATTCACTGGTCAGTGACTATATATATTTACTTTATTAATTATTGAGTTTTTTTATCAATTATTGCTTAATTGTTCTTATAAATCTTGAAACTATTTAGAATATGTGCATGAAATGCCTGCAAATTTATTATTACCTATGATCTCATGAGAAATTTAGTGATGAGATTAGCGATAAACTTTTACCAACACAACTTAAACCGGAGAGGTGTCAACAATCAATTAGTTTGAAGCTCTTCTGCAAACTTTCAAATTATGTTTTTAGTAATTTTCTTTAATTCTAATTCCAGGCTTTTACAAGCCATCTTGGCAGTTCCGATCACAAAGTCCAGAGGGAGAAGGAGGCGAGAAAACCAAAGCCATTTATGTCTATGTCATCATCATTACCATCAGCCAGTCAGATGCATCCACAGGTACCACAACCATCGTCATCATCATCACCACCATCATCTAGAAAAGAGATCCCATGCCAGTTGTGTAACATCACCTGCCCAGGTGCTGATGTCTATGCACAGCACATAAAATCTGAGGAACATCAAAGAGTTGAGTGTCTTTATTGTGATCAACTGATTAGTAATTAATTACTTAATAAGCCTGTTGATTGCAATTTTGGATGTTTAGTTCTTTTAAAGTTAAAGTCTTAAGTTCCGTGCGTGCTTAATGCATACCTTTGAAGTGCTGATTGAAACACGAGCATTGCATTTGGCTTGAAGACTTTCAGAAATTACTTAGTGATGCTGAAAACATTTTCTTTGTCATTACTTAATGTCATCATTAACATTAATAATAATACATTAATAATAATAATGATAATAATAATTAACAGATCCTCAGAATAAACAATGACCACAGGAAAAGATTCACGGCCCCGACCATGCCTCGCCCTGAAGGTGAGTTGATTGCAAGTTACTCAAAGCAGGTGCACACAAGCCATAGATAAAAATTTATTTTTTTATTTTATTTAATATTTATTATTTCTAAACAAAATGAAGGGTCATCTGATGACCACTTAGACAATTTAGTATAGCATTTGTCACCAGAAAATATCTATGACGTGTTCTTCAAAGATGTTTTAATGATCTTTTTTATTTTATACCAATAAATTAACAGTTGTTGTGATGGTGATAACCATATGGATAAAATAATAAAATAATCTTTTTTCAGAATTTGGAGTGAGTTTTGATAAGATGAGAAGTGAGTGATCCATTGTTCCTAATTTTTTTTTTTGAATCATTGATCATATAATCTATGTTGTGAATGTATAAATGATGATCTAGAGTCGAAAACAGCTGGCATTTCAGTCTGTTAATGTAAAAAAAATATGTAATAATAATAATGGATTTAATTTTTTCAACATCAGGTTTTGCTGATGCAATGGATGCTCCAATAGGTAAGTGGTAACATTACATTATCAAATACATTTTTAAATTGATAGTTAATAATTGAATAAACATCATGACCAGGCCAGGAATTTATTGAGGAGATAAGGAACTCTCAAGGCATCATTGTGAGAGTGGTGTGTAACCTCTGCAAGGTTGATATTCCAAATCCCGATGCTAAGAGGTTGCATCTGCAGAGTCAACAACACAGAATGCTTTCTGAGGTTAGCCGAGGGAATCAGAAGGAAGCATTAAATCGTTTTTCATTAATATTAAACTTCAAATCTTGATTTTACGCCTTAATTTTTTGTTATTTCAAATATTTATTAATATCCATGCTGTCGTTTTGCAATCTGCAGCAAAGGATGGCAGGCGAAGGGATTGCATTCGGTCAGGATTTAAAAGCCTCCTGCAAGTCATCGTTTGGAGGTGCCATGCTGTTCGGTCAACCGATGGAGCCACAAAGATCCTTCCGAGGGGGTTTCGTGTTTCCTTGCTTCGGGACCGATCTCGTGGGCGAGAAATCTGCCAACGAATGTGCCAGCAAAAAGACGACGACCCGGGAGACGGAGGACGACGACTGCGTCAGGCAGAAGCACTCGCTGATTTATCCCACTGCAGATGACGTTAGTAGGCTACCTAGGAAGTTGGAACCTTCTAGTGGTAGAAGTTTATTATTTTTGTTTAGTAACGATTAGTTAATTTCTGTGGCTTTGTGTTTGCATCAATTACATTCGGTGTGAAATCTTCCAGAAAGTTTTGTTCTTGACAAAAAAAAGTTTTTTATTTAAGCAAATAAACAGCTACTTACCTTAAAATATATTTTGGATTTATCAATTATTTTTATCAAAAATTGTTTTGTAAAAAGCTTAGAAATGAATTCCAAATGGATCTCTTTAAATTCTTTAAATCCAATATGTTTCAGTTTCGTTCCGTCCAGAAAGTCTCTGGAAGTTGTGACAGGTGGCTGAGAACGATTATGAACAACTTGGTGGACGAGTGAGTTGATGGCATTACAATTACAATTGCATTAACTTTCATTACCTGATGATGTTATTAATTTGTTGGCATAATTTTTGACAAATAGTTCCTTCTCAAAGTTTATTTATGTGGTTATAAATTATCAGATCCAAGCAGAAGCTGATCTCAGCAATCGTAAAAGTTGGCAATCTGGCTAAAGGTCTCCTCTTGCACTATGACCTCTCCTGTGACCTTCTCGTTTTGACACGTGATTGGCCGACAAGATCCCTGGTCAGATCCATCTACGATGAACTTGAAATCCTGAGAGAGGTGAAAATTTCTATTTGGCTGATAAATTATTGCAAATTGATGTGTTGGACACAGGTATTCACGAGGCTGATGATGGTTTTAATTGATTTCTACTTTGAATTCATTTGATGAAAAATAGTAATATGAATTATCATAATAATAGTAATTTATTAATAATATGAATTATCGTAATAATAGTGATCTATTAATAATATGAATTATCATAATAATGGTAATCTATTAATAATATGAATTGTCTTTTTGGAATGGTCTCTATCCTGGATCTCAGGGAATTTCATTGGCCATTTTAATTTTTCCAGAAAAACACCAAAGACAATTGGACAGAATTCAAGTTGAGTATTTCCAACGAAGAGGATCTCATAGTCCTCGAGAATTTGTGGCAGCCTCTTGTCCGATGTAACATTCTCATCTCGTCGCATTACGTCAGAGAAGGTATTGGAAGTAACCTCTTTTTCCTCCTCATGTATTGAAATTATACATTGCTTTGTCACTACATAGCTAGTTGTTATCTTCTATTATGTCTTATATTCAAGACAGACATATCTAAATATTGATTTTATAAAATAAAAGTGTAATGAGGTTTAAAGTAATTGGTTTTATTTATTTTTTTCTTTTATTCTTTGAAGCAAAGGAAATAGGAAAAGCTGACAGTGATGGGGACAGGCTCAAACAGGAGACTTGTCTTGAGCATCTCAATTCCCTTGATCAAACAAAGTGGTTCCAGGTATCATTTTGTCCTCAGTTCAAATGTTTATCATTATTTTTTTAAAAATAGAGATTTGCACTTATTCTATACTTTTCTATAATTATTTATTAAATCTCTTTATTACTGCATTGCTCCAGGCCAAAGCCAATCCACTGCCATCATGTGTGTTGGTCATCAGAGTTCTCAAAGATCTCAGGAATTCTAACAAAGAATTCAGTTGCCTAACTGACGAGGTATACTTTAGACTTTGGATTTCAACTAATTATCTAGCTCTTCATATTTTATTTTTCTATGGTAAAAATATCTCAATTTACTTACACATTAATTTATTTAAAATAATCCTAAGAAGTAATAAGTAAATACTCCATTAGTATTCAATTTGTTCATGTCATTATTATTTTCTTCTGTTCCCAATTTCATTTAGATCATAGAACGTATGGTAGCTTTCACCATCAAAATTGATGGTCAAAGAGGACCAGGAATGATACTCCAAAAGTCCTTGGAACTGCTTACTTCCAAGCTACACATTAAGTCCAATGATGATGACGAGGCATCACGTAGTGACGAAGCTGGAAAAAAAGCAGACGAAAGTGAACCTAGGGACAAGAAAGCACAAGAAGCATCAGCTGATGAGATAATACAGTTTCTGAAACACCTTACTGACCAGGAGAAAGAAGATGCCATGAGATTAGCCCAGGTAAGATGGACTCCAATGAACTATTCTATATTCTATCACATATTAATTTCATGAATGACCACAATACATATACCCAGTTACTCCTATAGGTCTAATTGTTAATACAATTCATAATAATATCACGGAAATACATAATTAAGAATTTTATTCATTTACTAAACAGCACCTGATAAGTAGAATCTCTTCCGGGGAGATGAAGGAGGTCCTCTATCCTCAGAAGCCAGACTCCAAAGCAGAAGAACTGCCGACAAAAGAACATAAAGCTGATGAAGGGAATTCGATAGTAACCGCAGATGATTCCGGCAAGACGGGCCGCGAAAGAATAGATACGAACAATGAGGGTCTGGACGGGTGCGACCAGCCCCCAGCCAAGAAAAGCAAAACAGAAACGTAAAGGACCAAATGAGTGCTTCCAATTCGGGCTCTATTCCGAATTCCCCGAACTTGACCATGTTTTAATTCTGTTAATTTGTTAATAAGAGTATTAATCCTTAAGACCTTAAGTGATCTCTTGTTGAAATATATATCTTGATAATTTAAGAGAAAACAAAATTTAATTTTTAATCTGAATATTAAAACCAACTTTATTGCAAATAAATTTGTTCAGTGTCAATGTATATCACGATGTTTTAGATGCCCACATTCAAGTCAAACAACCATTTTGACCTTCAAAAGTGCCGTAGAGCTGGTAATCAGAGTGATTGTTTTATAAATTCTCTGCAACAAGTTTGTCGGGGTGGAGTTAGTGAGAGCTTCGTGGTCTTGAGAAAAATCAAAATTTGCATCTGGATCTTCCAGAATCTCCTCCTCTCCCACTTCGCCATGGATGGCCTCTCCTGATGCTTCGCAACTCATCACACGTGCCAAATGGGAAAGAAAAGCCACGGCATCATCGCACAGTACCGGAAACGCCGTGCAGAACCTCACCAGATCAGGCAAAATGATGTAGTAGAAAGACACCCTGTGAGCTCTGGAAAGTACGGGCAGCAGAGTGGACATGACGTTGATGCAAAGCTTTGCCACCGCCATCGTTTTGGGGATCGAGTAGTGGAGGCCGAGATACGACGTCAATCTGATCGCAAAGCAGAGTTTCGCATGTTGAGGCTGTGATATCAGCTCAGGCAGGAAGTCGAGACAGATGTGCATGGAAGGAATGCCTGCGACCGTGAGTGGAATCAGGCGCATCGGATAGCCCTGAAAGTGAATCAACTTGGCCAGGCTGGTGTCTAGAATAAATCTCTGGTGAATGTGGGTGCAGATGAGACATTGGACTTCTCTCAGATTTGAGAGCAAAAATTCATCTTGTGCTCCAGAAGGTAAGCAACTCTCGAGCAGGATCTGAATGGCAGCGCTTTCCTGGGCAGCTATCAAAGTTATCCTCAACTCTTCTTGATCGTTCGTGGCGAGATTTTGATTGCCACTTCCGGCCGAGCCCGCAGCCATAAAGCTGCTGAGAAAAGATTTTGACATTTGCAAGAAGCAGTTCAAAGTACTGAGAATCATCTCGACAAATGGAGGACATCTGAACACTCTAGGGTCACAGCGAAGAACGATCAGAGGATCTTTGGTCACTTCCTCCAAGGAATACAGGTTGAGAGTGGATGCCGGTCTGAGGGCATTGATGGTTGAAAGTTTCAGATTGGGACTAACAACATTCACTTTGTTCCAAATGGTTAAAACCAGGTCTTGGCACCTTCTTGGAACATTGTCCTCAAGAAAAACCAACAGATTTTCTATGAGAACGTTGAAATACGGTAACAGATTTTCTGACGGTTCGACGGAAATCTTTTCCATTAGAATGGCACAAAGACTAGGGTTTTTTGGAAGTATGCCTATGGCCTCGGCAAGAGTTTCCGGGTTGCAGGTGATGGGGATTTCTGAGAGGGCGTTCTGAACTTCTTGAAGCTCACATTGGGTGATGATCTCGCCACAGTCTAGCCAATCATTGACAAGACACAGGTGATGATGGTGAGTTGCCACGAGATTCAGCAACGTAGAATACATGCCTGCCAATTCAGAACTTCTGGACTGAGCCAAATGGAGAAGATATCTAATTGGAAGTTGGTTGATAAATGACTGATTGTAGTGCAACACCTTCCTTCTGCTATTTGTAATGGTTGCCATGTTGTTGATGAGAACATCCTGATACAAGAGAATGTACAGGAGATAAACCAGTTTTGTTGCCAAAGAGGAATCATCATTGCGATCGACTAGCGAGTCAAATATGGCACACATGTCAACTTCAGATATAGGTTCGTTTGATCTGTCAATTTTGGCATGTGGCAGAAGGACAGAATTGGTAAAGACTTCGATGAGATGGGGCATCACGGGGTGGATTGGCAGCGAGCATTCGTTAATCTGCCGACAAATCCAGTCCTTGATTGAAACTCTATGCTTTGAAAAGGTCCTACTCTTCAACAGACTATGTATGCAGTGAATGGGCAGAAATCCCTTCATCTTTCCGTTGAGATTTGCCGTCACAGGAACCTTCACAGCGAGTGCTGCAACAACCTATAGAAAGACAAAAAAGTTGAAATCCATAATAAAACATGATATTATACAATTTCAAATCTAACTAATCACAGTTGGAGAAACAAAATAACAATTGGAGAAAACTAGTTAACAATAAAAACAAATTAACCAATTCAAACCTGCTCAGTGAAAACCTGAAGAGTGAAAATGTTCTTCATTTTAGCCAGAGCACTGGCCTTCACATGGGCTTTCATTCCAAGTGTGGTGCCCACCAAGTCAGAGATGGCAGTGTTTTGGCTGCCATGGAAATGTATGGCAATCAGCAACAGCATCTCAGAAAAGGAGGAGCCATCACCTTCCTCCTGCTGATAAAGTTCTCTGTTCTTAACCAGCCAATTCAACCAGACGATGACCTCTGCCTCTTGTTGATCTGTCGTGATCAGGTGGGGGCAAGCCAGCAAGAAGCACAGTCCTAGGGAGATAAACCTTGTTCCAGAACCCTTCAGGGGAGGTTGCACGGTGACCAGTTGCAAAAGGGTGTTATTTTCATCTGCCGAGAACTTGACGCCAGCGATGCACCTGAGGGCGCTGTACAGCCTGATGAAAGCACAGCCTTTGATGATCTTAGACTCTGCACTCAGGTCCTGCAGGCTTTCTTTTAACTCTTTCAGTAGTTTTTCTCTCAAAATTGAAACAGACGACCTGGGATTCTTCTTCTGGTCTCCATTCCTGATGAACTGGGCGAACCAAGTCCGCACTCCGATCTCGTGGTCGAAGAGCAGACCCATGATGAAGACTACAGTCCTGCTGACCGAATCGCAAGAAGTCTTCTCCCTCTCGCAGTACTTGAGAGTCAAGGTCAGAGCCAAACCGGCCAGCCTGCAATGTTCGACACACATGGACCTAACGACGAGCAGATAGGAAGGACACATGTCGCACAACATCGTCAAAACCTGGGAACGTCGAATGCTACTCAGAGATTCTTCGTCCAGAGATGGACCCGAACTGATGAGCTGGGTGCAGACCTCGAGAAAACTGTCAGGGTTATTTGCAACGAGGCGACAGAGAAGCCAAGCTCCATTCGAGACATGCATGAGGGCTTCGGCCATCTCGGTTATGGAGAAGAGAGAAGGCAATTCGGCCCGAATGATGCAAAGGATGTCAGAAATTTCCTCGTGGAAAATTTCGCTGTCGAACAACTCCGAGGACCTTTCATAAAACGTGTCTCTCGGCTCCCTGATTTGGGAATAAATGAACAACATTTCGGAAATTAGAAGCCTCAACTTTTGAGGTGCTTCTGATTTTTCAAACTCCAAAGCCAAACCCCTTCCTGATTTATTTATAGTTAGACTCTCTCTGAGATTGCTCGACAAATTTTCAGTGAGTTTCTTCTCCTTTGAAACATCCTGTTCCAAATCCCTAAAGTCAATGGAGAGCAAGCTGACAAGATTGTTTACTGCTTTCATGCCTGTGAGAGACTTTAGGATAATCTTCCTCTGCTTTCCCCAACTTTCAGTGGTATCGACTGGAGAACATAGCGACATCCTGACCAAACTTGGAATGATGGGCCTTAATTCTCTCTCACTAAAGCAAGACAAACTCTGCACATCCACATTCTGTATACCTGACAATGAATAAATATTTAGAAGTAAAGCATCATTGCTTTAGTTAATGTAATTTAACATTTGGACAAATTGTCAATGTTTGCAATGCAGTTCTTAAGCAAATTTTTATGCCTAATCTCAACTATTAATGCCACAAATTAAGATATAAGATATCCTACAGTCTGGATGCCAATAAGCATTCTTAAATTAAAACAGGATTTTAGCAAAACAAAGTAACGGGCAAAGTTTATACATATTTATGCATTTCTGAAAATATAATATTTAACCTGAAAATACTCCGGGTGATACAGGACAAATACTTGCCGAACTTAATGCCATCTAAAAATTAAAACTAAATTAAATAAAATAAATGCAATCAAAATCAATGCACCATTTATGGCACAAGCTGGTTACAGAATGCGTTTTCTAGGAAATTCAGACTGTTGTGTATTTAAGAGAATCTTTTTATTTATTTTGTTTTTGAAAAAAAAATCGTATTGCAGCATCCCAAAAAAATCAGAATATAGTACAATGGCATACTGTGCAATAAACTTGATTACCTTCTGTAATAATAAAAACTTATATCATTACTACCTCACTATAACAAAAAGCACAGACCACTCCAGAAGCAATGAAAATATGTTACATACATGTACAGACTAATGTTGAACTTATTCAAGTTTCATTCGTTGACACTCACTCTTGCAAACCGATAAGCTTCAGCATTTGCTTATCAGGATATTTTTATTTATAATTGACCGGGAAACTGCGAAAACAAAATCAATCACCGCTCCAAACATAGACGAGCATACCACCTTTATGAAACCGTAGACATATATTATCTAAGTATAAATAATAAACATTGATTTGGGACGACCTGATGTGTTTAATATCTTTAAAGATTTTTAAGAACGTATTTGCCAGTTTCCTAGTTTTTATTGTTTAAATAATCCGTAGTTAATGTCTTAAAAGTCTTTGGCCACAAATTTACTCCACTAAACAGCAATGAAGAAAATAAAATATAACAATCTTTGAATCACAAAATTTTGAGAATAAACAAAAAATAAATTTTGAGCTAACAAAAAATGCCTTCTAAACTGAAGCCACATTTCTCAAAATCGCAAAATCTACGATCTACATCTAACATTTCACCGTTTTATAATAATTTATCAATTTATTTTTAAACGTAGGCAATTCAATCATGTTACCATATTTCCTGAAAAAATATTTGCCTATAGAGACTTAAAATTAACACACACAAACGATGCGAATGCACCTGTCCAAAGCGTTCGAAATGCCACTTCCAAAAGCACGGCCATCAGAAAAAAGATTGTGGAAGAAAAGGACTTTTTCAGGTCATTTAAGGTCGAGAAAATAGGCCTCCACAAACACGGGATAAAACAGGATGAATAAAATTGATAGGCGATTATGAGAGCTTTTTGGTTATGGCCGGAAAACATTTAATATGCCATATTTAAAATTTTATTTTTTTGAATAGGGAAATTGGGGTCTTGATTTCTATCTAATATCCCATTGATATTTTTGTTGTCTGTTTTTTTATTATTAAAGATAATAAAAGCTAAAATTTTCACTAAAATATTTAACCGTGAAATTGTAAAATGTCCTTAATGAACCATGTCGGAAACGTCTTTTCATTACCGTCGATTATCAATTATTTTTGTCTTTGTTTATTTCCACGAACATTTTTCATTATTCATTTATGAATCTCCATTTTAGTAATTCATTTGTCATTTTTCACTAAAAATAAGAGAATGTTCAGCGGTAACGTGAGTTTGAAGAAAAAGCATTTTGCTGTTGAATTTTTCGTTGACTGAAATTATTGACTGTCAAAATAAACTCCTTTAAAATGATTGGTCTGTTCCGAGAAACTACGTTACAACGTTAGGAGCATGGTTATGGTTGTTGGGGATAGATTCTGAAGGTAGGATAAATTGATGACGCTGATGCCTTTTTCCTGATGTTTATGCCGTCTTCGTAAGCTTAATCGTTTACGTCTCATCATCGTCATCATCAATGGCTCGGCCATCACCAGTAATCCCAGAATGTCTGTCCACACAAAGGAATTTTTCTCTGACGAGTTCGATTGGATTTAAGTAAGAAAATCCACGAATTTTCCGAGGAGCATATTTTTTTTATAACAATTTTAAAATTCATGACATCGGATTAAGGAACAGTAAGTTAAGACTTCAATCTCATTTGCTGAGCATCAGCAAGCAAGCGGACTGATTGGACATTGGACTCAGATGCATGCCGGCATCGCCTATGTCCTGTAACGCTAAGAAAAAATGCCTCACAGGCCTGGAATGAGCTGTTTCCATCCATCAAGTCCGGGATATCAATGGAGCTTTTCAAACGCCAATTCATTCAGAAGAGCAGGAGTTTGGCTGGCCAATTTTTATGAAGATGATTGCTATTTTATAATTTTATTATTATTATTATTGTTTTGTTGACCCAACTCTTGTTGTAACTAACAAACTGTTTAACAATCATTAATCTGTCAATTTTGAAAATTTAGAAAAGCCAATACAAATAAATAATGAAGCTCGATGGTTGTTCCTAAGGTGACAATGATAATGACACTAAAGATGATAACCACACTGACGATAATTATTCATCGTTTCTTCCAAAACGGCCTCGACACGTCACGCATGGTTCTATAAGGACTTAAAATAGTTTTTTTTTATTTTGTAATTAAATTTTCTTTTGAAAAACGATTTACTTAATTAAAGATATAACAAGTAAAAAAATGCCATCTTAATCATTTCTAAAAAAATTATGGCTTTTTTTGTGAATATAAATATAAAGAAAGACGATGACAAACAATTAAACTCCTACAATATTCCCGTCACAACTCTGCGCATCCTTTTGAAATGGGTGAACGGACGGCGTTAGTGCCGTATAAAAACCCTCGGGCATCGTCATCTTCTTGCTAAAAAGAAAAATGAGCGATAATGGCAATTGCTTCTAAAAAGTAATAACGCTAATGACAGAGTCAACAATAACTATAATTGCATTATAAAGTAATAACATTATATTAATATTAATATTATTATTGTTATTGTAAAATCAATAATAATAATAACGTTTATTAATTGAATAATATAATAATCACTTTTGAATTAAAAATATGGCGATTGATTTTATATTTTATTATATTACAACTATTTAAATCATCCAGGTAATCATCAGTTATTTTCGAGTTGATGTATATTCCAATCTTATTATTTTTGAATGTTATTTTGTTGCAAATTTAATTATTTAAAATTACGAAAGAAATTACGAAAATATAGCAAAAATAGATTTAAATTTAAGCTTTATTTAAATGTATTTACTTTATTTTCGAATTTAAATTCTTATTCTTAAATTATCAGAATTGACGTGATTTTGGAATGAATTTCTCAAATTTAACGTTAATTATCGTAAATATCTTAAATACGAGATAAATTCTGAGAAATGATTCCAGGAATTATTTGAGAAATCATTTCATTCGCCACGCACTCATTTATAAATTCTGCTGAAGGTTTTCAGAAATAATTAGATTTTAGAAATAAAAGATATTATAGGAAATTTAAAAAAATTAAAAATAAAAAACAATGAATTATATTATATTTAAGTTAATTCCAATGGACTATTTTTTTTCAATGCTACTAAAATGAAAATATTAAAAGATTTAATTAAAATACGATTAGTTTCATTATTAATGATGCTGTGTCCATATCTTTATATATTGTTTTAAATATATTAATTTGTATATCATTATGGCATTTATTTTATTTATTTATTATTTATATATTATTTTATTTTATTTACCATTTGTCAGCTATCAAATTTAAGTGGTTATTTACACGATATTGTTGCGATATTCATGATTAGTCCAAGCCAAGGTTAAGAAAAATTGCATCTGATAAGTGGGATTAAAAAAATCTCTTAAAGCAATATATTTTATCCTTTTAGATTGGCTTTTATGTTGCTCTTTTCAGCCACTTTGACTTCAGTGTCTTTTCAAGTAAATTTGGTGAATTTATAAGTTCTGCAAGTCTAAATATAAAATTAATAATTTGTCTTTCACAAGATTCAAGACATTTCCATTTTTTCAGTGACCTAGAAATAAATTTGAGTTACATCAACTTGAATAGACGTTGCAAACACGATAGGCTTCCTTTTTGCTGGTGAAAATTGGCCATAAGCACGACAAGATGTTTCGTGAAGGGCTTTTGGATTTTTAAATATCTAAAAAAGAAGTAATTCTTTTATTTTATTTTTTGATGTTTATTTCATTAAATAAATTTGACTCTTTTAAAATTCTCCTCCAATATCTGGCAGGGTGCTCTTTGATATCTTTAAATTATGGGGTTTTGAATTGAAGCACTTCCAGCCGGTCCGGTTTCTGACAACCTAGGGACATCTCCCGAGAGGAATTAAGTAAAACTGACGACTAATTGATGAGGTCGTTAAGAGCGGTTTGGGAAACTTCTGAAAGTGAACTCGCAACGTGAACGCGCGTCAAGAAGCGTTTAAAATGAAATAAATTTTAATTCGATGGTCGGCGTTGTTTAATTATTTTATTATTTATTTTAATTATTTATTATTTTAGAAATTTTGGAAACGGATGTGCGTGCGCTTTTTTTATTTCCTGCAAACGAAAATGGAAGATAATTGGACATTTGTCGCTTCTCGGGCTTAAAATAGATTAAAAAGGGAATTTATAAAAGTGAAACAATTAACTTTTCATTTTGAATAGGAAAAAGAAATTAAATTGGATATTATTTAATTTTTAATTTACTCTTTAAATTATTAGAAAAAAATGTGAGTTCTTTTGGATTTTTGAATTTTGTGATTCATTACAAAATTATTTTTTACTTTCCCGATATAAATATGTTTCAGCACCTTCGAGAAATCTATAATAAAACCTTTCAATAACCGTCTATAAAATGATTTCTTTCTAACCTAATGCCGCTCAAAGACTGATATCTTATGATGAATCATCGTTAATACCACTGAAATTGATGTAAGCTGAGAGCAAATTCAAGAACAAATTTGCAGTGTTTGTGATGGAGGCCGTCAAATTTAGCAGCAGAAGAGGATGAAAGCTGGCAAAAGCAAACATCGAAATGCATTCTGAAGGCTTCTTAAGTCAAGAAAGTCCGCAAATTGTAGGTTTCAAGATGGAATCGTGGCGCTTGAATAATAATAAATCCTAATAATGAAATAAAATATTTTCGCCCAAAATATTTTAATTTAAAATGAAATGTAACAAAATACTTTTTATTTTTATTTTACAATTATTCGTTAATAAGGAAAAAAAGCGACGGCGTTGAGTAATGTGACCTGTTTCACCAACATGGTACCTATAGAAAGAGTTGGATGATATTGAATAATTGCTAAATGATTTCATTTTCTCATGTTTACATTTAGAGTATCTTGAACTGAACCAAGTTTTATTCATTGAACTACACGTTGGAGAAAGCATAACACAACAGCGGATATTGCGAAACCTAAAAAAAAAAAAATTAAAAGGAAAATTCGATTTAGACGATTAAATTTAAGCAGAAATTTGACGGAAACGTCAGTCGGTAATACCTCGCTAATGAAACTTAAAAAATAAAACTTAGTTTAAAAACATTAGTAAAATGGAAGTCCTTCTATGAACAAAATAATTTAATTTGATAATAATAATAATAATAATAATAAATAAAAATCTGACAGTTTAACAAATTGTTTCGTCGAAGTAATTTCAATTTTGAACAGGACCACTCCGCAAGCTATTATTTCAGAGCAAGATGAAAGGGTATTACAAAAAAAGATTTACAAGAATAATAATAATCACCATCATCATCATCATCATGATAATAATACTATTATTAACACTTATTAATTAATTATTTTGTTCTATTATTAATATTATTATTGTTGCATCAATAATAATTGCTACGAATTATTATTAATTAATTAACAATTATTAATAATTATTATTAATATATAATGTTTCACTAGATTTGAGTTTATTACTTAATTACATCCCTAATTGTTATTCCATTTTAGTAAAGCTTCATTAACTCGTTATTTCTACTTAAAGTTCTTTTAACCGATTTTAAAGGATTTATTAAAATAATCAATCAGCAATTATTGTTCCAAGTTATTTTATATCGTTTGGATTTAATAATAATAATAATATTGAATGTTGATATGAAGCGTTTAAAATATCATCTCGATAGAATTTTAAGGGGAGTTAATTTGACATCATTCCAACAATGCCGAGTGACGTTTTATTGAATTTTCTCAAAAGGACAATTTCAAACATTTGTTCCGCATTCTCTTTATTTACAATAGTTTCCAGCACAAATTTCAGACAACCATTAGCACAGCAGTGAGCACAAATAACATACAGAGCAGAGAACAGATTTAAAGTAACCCTAATTAAATTAATCTACAATTATGATTTATTGTTTTAGACGTAAACCTATCAAAGTCAGTTCATCAATTTTACAAGCAGCATTAAAAAGTACATCGTTATGAATTCTTCAAAAACGTCATCAATCAACTTGTCCTTCAGCGTTGGAGATGGAAGACCAGCTTTCAATAATCCGGTGAGTAAGACCTCGTATAACGAATTTCTTCAAACTATTTCTATCTTTACAAACCTTTATTTTTCTGACCTTGAAGCGTATACTTGAAGATTTTTTATTTTCGTTTTTTTTTAAAGTCGTATTATTTGAAATAAAAATACTTAACTAATTACATCATAAGAGGATGAGAGAAGATCAGGAGTAGCTCAATTTTTTTGGCAACAAAAATGGTCACAATTAGCATCATTGAATGCTGTGATATTCACGACATCTATCTGAAATTTTCGAAAATTATTAAATACGAAAAACACGTTTTGAAAGATTCGACATTTTTGGCAGCCTCGTTTTGATAAATTTGAAATGTGTATTTTTTTTAAATTTCGCACAAAAACAAATTGGTCGTTCCGTGTTTTATCTCAGCCAATACATAAATGCCTTATTTAATTGATAGTCAACAAACAGTATTCATCGTCAGGATTTTATTAAATACAAAAAATATTACTTGAACTTATAAATATTTACATTAAACTCTTTATTACTTAATAATTCACATAATTAGGATGAATTTGTTTTAAAGGAGCCATATGTCCTGGTGACAAGGAAAATCTCCTCTAGTCGTTGGTTCATTCATCTCTTTCCAGTTGTTTTCCTGATCGGAGTCATTGGAAACATTTTAGCAATAATTGTTCTGAGAAGAAAAGCCATGCAGACCACTTGCTCGTCCATCTATCTCCTGGTTTTGGCGATAGCAGACACGACAGTTCTCTGTCTCAGTGGATTTAAAACCTGGCTGAAACTGGCCACAGGATTCGAACTTCTACACACCAGCGATTGCTCCTGTAGACTGATTCTCTACGGATTCTATTCGGCCACTCACATCTCTGCTTGGATACTTGTACTCGTGACAGCGGAACGTTTTCTGGTTGTCCATTGGCCTCTGAAGGCCGGTCATACTTGGCTGGTTAGACGTCCATGTCTTACAGTTTCAATACTCATCTTTGTAATACTAGTCATAAACACTAACATCTTGTACACGGCAGAGTTAGCTTATTATGTTATCTCGCCACAAGCATCTCATTATTTTTTGAACTCCTCCAATGTAAACTTAGAAATAAATTCCCTTTCCAATCTTTCAAATTTTGATAGAAAAAACGTGACTCTGAAGTCTTTAGTTTGCTCAGCCAAAAGAAACACTTTGATTACAAATATAAACCTTTTTATTTATTCTCTCTTACCGTCGATTCTTTTATTTTCATTTAACATGGCTATTATTCGGACAACTAAGATTGTTGCGTCATTCTTTACCACCCGGATCACTACTATCCATGACAAACTTTGTAGCAGTGATTTAAAAAATCAACAGTCTGGAGAATGCTCGAAACGTACAACCGCTCGCATCAATCCTGCCATGGTTGATTCTCCGAAACAAAGACTTGACGACAAATGTCAATCAAAAAAGTGTTTAATCTCACTTCATCAGGGTTGCTGTAATCCAGGTGTTCAGAGAAACTCGATTGCCACGTTTCAGAAGCACGTCATAGTAAATCGTCAGGGAATCACGAGAAGACGATCAAAAGAATGCAGTCAGCAGAGACTGACTCTAACCCTACTCACCCTTTCTTTCTGTTGGCTCTTTTTTAGTTTTCCATATTCTCTTCTCGACAGTGAAGTGAGGCTTTTCAGCAAGGAGACCAAAATTCGACTTATCTGCTTCTTTTTAATGTACGTCAACCACGCTGTCAACTTTTATCTCTACTGCTTCCTCAGACAGAAATTCAGAAGTGAACTGAAAAGGTGTTTTGGACGTTTCAACAATTCTGATCCTCTGAGACGCAGCTGCTTTTGTTGTTTCTCGAATCGACAAAGTAACAATTGGCAGTGCAGGATAACCTTACGACGAAAGCAGTCTCCCAGGCAAGTCGAGCTCATTGCCATGGACTCTAAACAGAATCAGCAAGTGAAAAGGAATGGAGAAGGACAAAAATCATCAGAAAGACGCAAAAGAAACTTCAATGACTTCGGGATCATCGATTGCCAACAGGAATGTTTGCCTGAACACGATGAGGGGAATAAACTGGTTGTGGATTTGATCGTCACAGGACTGGAAACTCCTGGAATGTGCGATCAGCCATACGGCGATAGACGAGGTTCATAGATTAGTGTTTTCAAACATTTCCATCGAGAGATTTGTTGCGAATTAATTTATTGCACGTTCTTGTTGTGAATTAATTTATTGCGTGATTATTGAGAAGTTGAATGCTAAAGAAAAGTTTATTTGCGTTGTAGAAAAAGTTGTATTGTTTCACTCGATTATCGTGAGAAAAGTTAGAATCGAAACTATAAAAACTGATGGAACGATTTTTGAAGGAATTCAATCATGATGGAAATTAAAATTTCCAAGTAAATGATGGAATCTCACTTTTTTTTTATTTAATTTTGTGAAATCGCGCATAAAAAAAACGACGAAATTTGTCATTGCAACTTCTTCTTTAAAAAGTCAAAAAATTATGAGTTCGTTGGTATAACATAATACTCGTGAAAAATAAAAATAAGTAGTCTCCTCTAAAATTAATGGTGTCCTCTGGACATGACATGATAAAGACTCGATTTGTATCAATTGGTGTTCGTGATTATTAAGTATAAATCATTCTTAATTATTATGCAATTATTTCTAAATATTCTACATATAATTTAAACCGGGTAGCAATATTTATTTTAAGAAAATCGATGGAAAGAAAGAAAAGAGAAATGAAATTTTAAAAATATATATCAAATCAGGGGCTTCGCAACCTTCTTTTCAATATCCGTTAACAGGGCGTCTCATATATTAATTTGTGCCATCACCACATCTTAACGAAAAGGCAATATATACTTTTTTTCTACTGAAATCGAAGCATTAAATTGAAGCTGGAAGGCCTGCCTGAAACGTAGATTTACGGCATCCTTTGTACCTGGGAAATCAGCAAATGTTAGACCATTCATCATCGGAATGGAAGACAAAAAACTAATTTCGTTTCTTAAAAGTAGCTCAAATAATAATAATAATATTAATAATAATAATAATAATAATATTAGCAATAGTAATAGCAATTTTTATTGTTAATAATAACATATAAAAGTAAATACAAAATAATAATTATTTATCGCAAATGATATTTATAAATAAATAATATCATTCAGTGTATCATTTTGTTGCTATTAAGATTGACAGAAAATAAAAAGGTTCCAGACTGGAATAAAGCCTATTCACTCAATTAGAAGGGCATTGAACTTATTATCTTTTTTTTTATAGAGACTGAAGAATTTTCTGTAATTAAGCGACTTTTTCCTGCAAATAACGAACAAATAATTTTTTAATATTTAGTATTGTCGCGTTAATTGCAGGTTTTTTAGATTTAATTCAGAAAATTCCTGCTTTTCCATGTTTTTCGAGATTAACTTTAGAACTACTACTAAAGTTACTGTCATTGAACTTTTTATAAAAAAAATTTGTCGCTTGAGAAATGCGACTCCAACCTTGACAATAAATAATTCAATGTTTCAATATAAATTTATGACCTGCCTTCAACGTGGGATCTAAAAATCTTCTGAATATGATTGGCACACGTTTGAATGTAGATGTTGCTTATCAAGTGCCAAGGTTAAATATGGTTCAACAGATTCGTGATTGTAAAAATCACTTCAACGTGACCTTGCATAGTTTTCAGGTGTTTATCGGTAAGAAATTGAGTTTTTTTTTAACGTTACCATAAAATAAAAACAATTGAAATTGCAATAAAAATCATGTTTTGTCTGCAACAACCACAACATTTTGGTCCACATAATTAAAAATGTAGCATTTCGCAAGTATATGCATGAAAATTTCACGCACGGAATGCTTCAAACTCCTCGTTATTTCTACACCGATGACCTCCAGATGGAAATATCGGCTGTTGATTGGTTGGTTGAGTGAGTGGGTCATTGGTTGATCGGTTGAATGGTTGGTTGGTAAGTTTTTTGCTATTTTTTTTTCACTTTTAGCTCTTCAAAACTTGTTTTAAAAATTATTTTTCAGTTTTCTGGAACATCCAAATTTTCAAAATTGCCGAATTAAAAAAAAACTATTCCCCTGGAAAATTTTTCAGGTAATAATTTTTGGAAACAATTTTGTTGAATTCAAAATTTAAAGTGTTACGCAACATGTGATGATGATGATGACAAAAACATATTGACTCACGATATGCAGGTTCAATTATGTCACTGAGGTTATAAGTTGAGATTACGAACACGATCTATGATGACTATTGCCCTAAAGATAATAAATTATAAATATATTATTAAATATTGTCCTAAAATTTATTTACAGTCATATTTCAGTAATGCAGCCCATTCAGCCAATCAGTGATTGGAATATTAATTTAATCTGTAACTGTACTATTAAATATGGCTGGTAATACTTTCGTCACCAGAACGCGAGGTCTCGTTATTTCATTTAAATTGTTATTTATTAATTATACATTTATACATTAAAATATTTTACTAATTTCACTTTTTTTTTAAATTTATTGTTACATGAATCTTTGATTTTAAGCCAAAAAAATGAGCTCAATGTAGGCTTTTAAAGTTCCAGAATTTTGCTGACGAAACTGTATTTCTTGGGCTTTTGATAAATTACCTCCCATTAGCGAAACACACGATGTGACATTTCGCTTGAGAAGAATGGTAAGAAAAGAATGATATTGAAAGACGTCTGCAGTTCCAACATGCATTTTTTGGGCTTTTGCTAGATTACTTTCCAGCATGTTGTGAAATTTTGTTTGGGAAATTTATTATGTCTCTAATTGAATCAATGTTAAAAAGTAAATAGCAAGACCCAGATAAATAAAAAATTTTTTTTTCCTTTGCTGCTTTGAAGCTAAATTCATAGCGTTTCGTTTCTTGCAGACAATATAAAGGAATCAATAAAAAATAAGAATTTATCCATTCTTGAAAGAATACTGTTTTGACAAGGATTGTTGCGTTTTCCATAGAAACTGCCACTCATAATACCTATTTGGGTCCATATTCCCTGTTCGTTCTTGAAAACAAAGAGATCAAAATGGATCCCATTTTCTGCAGAGTTCTCACATTTAAACGTGTCTGTTAAGTTGTAAAATTTAGCGCAAAGTTATTGATAAACATCCTCGGCATTAGTTGAAACATTAATCTCGAAGTTATTCAGTCAATAGGAATCTGAACAAATGGAAAATGTGTTACAAATATATTTTGAACGTGCTGCGATCGATTGTGCCTAATTGTAATTATTATAGAATTCCTTTGCATCGTTCAAAATCCAACTAAAAGATTAAAGTTATTTAAAATACAAATTTACTTAAAAAATCATGAGACATAGCCTTTAAAAGATATATATATTTATTTATTTTTGTAAACACACTGACATCACGAGGATCGTAATAAATTGTTACATTTGAAATGTAATAAATGTCATCGAATGCTACTCGCCACCAGGCAATTTGGCTGCTTCCTGCGATAACTTTGGCACAAGTGCTAATGTTTCCATCCACATCTAAATGTGACCTTTCTTGGAAGAGGCCATTTTGAGACGTCGGCTTCGCAAGGGACAAACTGCCTTATGATTGATAGATTATATGAAGTTTTTAATATTTACAGAGTTAACAAGTTATAATTATCTAATAAAGGTACTAGTTACTAATATTTATAGAATTAATAATTTTTTTATTTTAATTCTTTGTATTTATGAATTTAATCGCGGTACTTTTAACATGACATGAACCTAATTAACATTATCACTCATACAATTTTTTAATCTTATTAAAAGATAAAGGCACGGGCGAACCCTTCGCCTGAACAAAATCAGAAAACTTTCAACAAAAACTAACGAACTATATACAAAATCGCTCTCTAACAAATCAAATATTTACAATCTCCGAAGTGGTCATCTAATAAAATTTTTAATAAAAGAATAAATGAAGAAATTAGGCCATATCCAAATACAATTTCTAATTTAAAAATTTTTTTGTAAATTTAATCTAGAATGTGATTTTAGAACATTATAGTATATAATTTATAAATTAAAAACAATTTTATGCTTGACAACCTGATTCTCCACCACCGCAAATATTCACTTCACAGATAAACAAATAACCAGGCCACATAACTCCATCTCTTTCTATCGTCACAAACGTACCAGCGATGGGCGTTTTGCAGAACAAATTCAAAGGAGACTCTAAGAAAATAAATCAATAAATCTTGAATGAAATGAACATTTGACTCTGCGTGTTTAAACTTTACTTTTCGTTTACGTTTCATGACTCTCGAAAATTATGCAAGAAATTGAAAAACCGTACACATATCGCTTAGTATTGAATTGGGCCTCTGGTATGAACATCACAAATTTTGCTCGTAATCTTCGTTATCCAAGGAAAAATAAACTTTCAGATTATTTATGAGTTGGCTATCTAATTTAAGTCAAAAGCTAATTATCATTCAAAACAACTATTTACTATTGAACGTTAACAAAATAAATATGCTAATTCACCGATTTACAAAATGTTACATTTATAAAATTAATGATGCTATGTCAAAGATTTCATCCAGCTCAAATCTCCACCAAGACCACTTATTTTTATTATCTAGTGCATATGAACAGGTATTAATGACTCCGTCGATTGCTAAATGAACATGGTGGCCTTCGTCATAGGCAAAGTTACTTGAAATTAAGATGCATTAACACATTATATTACTCATTATATCTTTAAACATCACATTACTATATAAATAATTATGATATATATATTACACTATAAACTTTAGTTTTTAATTTCAGTCAATGTTTTGTTTCATAGCGTCATCTTAGCTCCACGAGCATAAATATTCCCAAGAAGTATCAAAAATGACTCTAATCTCAAAATCACTCGTGTGGTGAAATGTCAACTTCTCTATACGCAGATAATCGTTCTCTTATCTCTATATATGGTCATTTATCATTCAAAATGGCCTGTCCCCTTGGACTTATTTTAAGTAGATTAATCTTGGGCAACAAATTGTTATTATTTGGTTGTTAATGTTAAGCAAACCTTATTTATCATTAAATAAGTTATATTTCTCAAACTCTAATATATAAAAATATGTTGTTATGATTTAAGCGTCATCTATGCTGAGGTCAATAAAGCTCAGGTAATGATCCACTCGGGTTATTACTGCGTTTCCGCAAATCTTTCCGTTAATATCCTTTAAGGTGGAGGTTATAATTCCGACCTGTGTCCATATCCCATGTTGGTCTTTGCAGACTAGCGGATCACCGCTGTCTTGCTAAAACGTTTACAAATTAATTAAGTAATTTGATAAAAGTTGTTTTAAATAATTGAAACAACCGAGCAGGGTGTTGTTCCAGTGTTTGCTGGATGAGAACCTATACAAATGGTACTGTTGTCTGCAAATAAATCTCGATATACTTTCTCGGGATCTCTCCCAACAACTTTCAAGTTTGAAATGCATTCCTCATTAGTCATTAAATTCATTCGTCCTTGCAGGAGATAATTTGTTTTCCATTTTGCTAAAAGAAGTGTCGTGATTTAAAAATATAAATTAAAAGTTTTCAAAAATAAATTACCAAATGTGACAGCTATTCTAAGAGAACGTGAACATTTATTTGATTTAAAAGTTATAAATGGAATTAATTTACATCTGTTAATGTTTCCAAATCCACTGAAAACGCAGTATTTGAAAGAGCGTAACTCAACGTCCGTCAGACTTTCTTTCGGCAGACATATTGGTCTTTTGACTTTGTCAAATGCAATTACATATTTTAGTTGTATGAGTGCTATGTCGTATGGAAAACCGGACTTTTTATAGTTGGGATGAACTATGAATCGTACTGCAGAATTTATATGAGTTGAGCGGTCATCGCTTATTATACTCCCATATTTGAATTTTAATTGAGAAACAGAGGTTATGTCTCTGCAAATGAAAGCGTTCAAATGAAACTTGCAGGTAAATTGTTTTCATTTCTGACTAATAATTTCATCATTTATAAAGAATATATAAGAAAAGAATTATAAGAAACCCTTGAGAGTTCACAAAAATTTGTGCTTCAACACTTACTTACTCTAAACAATGAGCTGCGGTCAGCACCCAATTATTTCTTATCAAACTTCCACCACAAATGGTTGGACTAACGAGGTTAAATATTTGAACGTGCCATGGCCAGGCTCCCACTTTGGCTCTTTCTCCGTTGATTATGTAGGGTCCGAGGACATTGTCAGGAAATGCACGAGCACCACAATCTAAATTTGATAATCGAATGATGTTCGAATATGATTATGAAATTAGTAATTAAAGAATTTAGCGGTTGGAAAATTTTAATAATTGATTTTAATAAATAACTGAACAACTTTCTTTCAGTTAAGGATGTTAAGAATAGCATTTAAATTGAAAATCAAATGAATTTGTGCTCGGTTAACTTGCAACATTCCCATTTATCGCTCATAATATTCATAAATATCTATTATTTATGTAGATATGACATACATCGTAATGTTTAATGATGCGCGAACTAACCAGAATCTGATATCTCAGCGCAAGTAATTTGGACGAATTTTTGAGTAATACAGTATGAGCTGCAACATTACTTAATTGGTCAATGCGATCGATTCTTGTTTATTAAATTAATTATTTTACCAAATTATTACCTTTCATCAAACATTTTCATATAAAAATTTCCATTCTGGTAATTTGCATTATATTTTTTTCCCAGAAATTTTGAAGTTGAAAGTGATGCTAGAGACGTCTCTTTATGGATGCTGTTGGAAAGACTTAAGTTTTAATATCTGTTTGATTGAGATTTATAATACTGTTGGATCCCTAGATCCAATAAATTGAATAATAATTAAAATTATATTGCCGATTAATTAATTTAATAATTAATTAAATTTAGTGGCAATATAATTTGAGAATTAATTAATTGTTGCTATTCAGACTCTTTGGTTATGTACCTTGACAAATGGATTTATCTCGGAAAGAGAGCGAGAATTAGAGAACAGCAGATTTCAAGACTTAGACATTTGAAGCATCGTGCATCTTCCAAGCCATCTGACAACTTTCAATAAACCTGACCTTCTATAATTAGTTTGAGGACCCCGGGTTATTACATTGGTGTCGGGAGTGGGATTTAGAGTTAAAGGGTGTCCAAAAGCAACTAAGGTAGAAGCTTGTTTAATTGAAAAGTGAAGGATGCCGAAGTACTTGGATGAATTGTACGTGCCTCGATTGAGACAAGAATTGAGAGATCGTGGCCTGGATTGGAAAGGCACGAAAGCTGAGATACGAGAGCGACTTGGGACATGGCTGACAGAGAATGGCCATGACCCAGAGGAATACGAATTCGAGAATCCATCCCATAAAAAAATGGAAGAATTTCTTGATTTTATGAAAAAGTCCGTAGATGAGTTGAGGAGGAGTATTAGGGGCGATTTGAAAAACACAGCGATTCCATGTCAGGATGTCTCGCTGGTTTCGGGTGAAAACTCTACCGAGAAGAGTCCTGTTGGTTCTTTTGAATTCGAGTCCGAATATAGTAAGTGGCGGAGAAAGTTTGTAGAGAACTCTAGGAGGACTATTAGGGGCGATTTGGAAAACACAGCGATTCCGCGTCAGGATGCCTCTTTGGTTTCTGGTGGAAACTCTACTGAGAAGAGTTCTGATGTTCCAAGTACCGTTTCTGGCAGCATTGGGATGGAGTCATTAGAAGGCACATCCAACCACAGTGCGTGCGTGTCTCCAGAAACTCTGTGCGTGATGGCAGACTTAGAGAACTCGACGTTGGCGCCCATAGAGTTATCAGATCAGGTCGAGTCGTCAGCAGGGCCCAGAGAGCTCACGGAGGTTTTAGTGGAGCAAGTGGAACTTTCGGAGGAGCCTGTGGGATTGCCGGTGGATCATATGGAGTTGTTGGTGCAGCCCGAGGAGTTACTGATGAGTCACGTGGAGTTGCCGGTGGAGCGCACGGACTTGATAGTGGAACAAGTAGAGTCTACAGAACAGCCCATGGATTTACCAGCTGATGTTTTGGCTCCATTGGAAATAACAGAAGGGAGTGCTCGGGATTTCGGGGGAGTGCCTAGCAAGGAAAATGGAGCAGGTGATCCTGTAGAGAGTCTGAGATCTGGCGGCATGGTGGAGCAGGAGGTTGAGCATAGAAATGGCGATGTTACGCGACTGAAACTTGCGGGACACAGAAGCAAAAGGGAGGAAACAGAAATCCCAGAAGATGGCAAAGCAAATGGATCTGGGATTTGCAGCCATGAGATTGTTGGAAGATCGGATCCTATTCCTAGGGTAAAAATGAAAATGGGAATAGATGTCTGTTCGGGACGAACAGATTTAAGGAGGGGCAGTGTTGGATCCCTAGATCCAATAAATTGAATAATAATTAAAATTATATTGCCGATTAATTAATTTAATAATTAATTAAATTTAGTGGCAATATAATTTGAGAATTAATTAATTGTTGCTATTCAGACTCTTTGGTTATGTACCTTGACAAATGGATTTATCTCGGAAAGAGAGCGAGAATTAGAGAACAGCAGATTTCAAGACTTAGACATTTGAAGCATCGTGCATCTTCCAAGCCATCTAACAACTTTCAATAAACCTGACCTTCTATAATTAGTTTGAGGACCCCGGGTTATTACAATACATTAAAAATAATTTTGTAATTGCTGAAATATGCAAATTTGTTTACGTTTTACCCAATTCCAAGCAAGCATAAAGATTATCCAGAGGCTTCCAGTTGTCTGCGCAGACATAAAAATTCTTCTGTCCTCTGAAAGTGGCTATCAAGAATCTTGGGATATTTTGACGGACGAACGAGTTTTGGAGTTCAACTGTTTTAGTATTATTTGTGGTCAATAAAATACAATAAATTTAAAAAGAATATTATTTGCTCACGACATCCAATTTCATCTGAGGAGTCCGAGCAGTCAATGATGCCATTGCATCTTAGTGCGAGACCAATGCATACATTGTTCTTGTGGCATTTAAATTTGGTCGAATCGCACGTTACTTTTGGACACATTGAATATACATTAAAACAAAATCAGAGTATTTTGTAATAATTTTATAAATTTTTCAAAATAAATAAACAATAATTAAAAAAACAAACGTACCACATGAATTAACTTCTTCATCATCTCCTTTTGGACAATCTGCAGTACCGTCGCACAACCAATCTTTATGAATACATTGTGCTTCACTGCACCGATATTGGAACTCTGAGCAAGCTTTGATTACGAATTTTATTATATTACTGATTATATGTTATTATACTTTTTTCTTTACTATATTAAAAATCGTTTTGGTATGATTCTAGTTCAAGCAAAGCAAAACTTTGGTTATTTCAGCATTTATCATAATCGTTACGAAACTATATTTTAATATTAAGTTATTCCTGACGCCCCAAAAAAAACATTTAATTAACAAGTTATGCCAATTACCGCAGTTTGCTTCGTCGATATTACTTGAACAATCCCTGACGCCGTCGCAAATTTTAGACTTTGGAATGCAAACACCATCCTCCAAACAAACTAATTCTTCACTTAGGCAAACTTAAATAAAATATAATTAGATAACATCTTTAAATATCTTTTCTGACATTCGTTATTTTCAAATAGTGATTATTTAATAAATAAACGGAGCGAAAATAGCGAACAATAGTTGCGAAAGAAATAATTAATTCAATTTAAACACCGTTTGAAAACTTGTATTCGCTTCCCCAGACCAACACCTCGCAGAAAAACAGTTTATCTCGTTTATTACCTCCAAATTTCTGTATGGTTACAAAACGTCCAGATTGTACGTTGCCGCACGAAAGTGACAGCGATCCATCTAATGGAAATCAATTGAATTTAATTGAAATTAAAAATATTCATTTGCTAATAGAATGGCTGGAATTTCTCACTATGGAAATTGTTTTTGAAATCATAAAACACGGCGCATAGTTGTTGATGTAAATCCTCGGCATTGGTTGATACATAAATTTCGAAATTATTCAGCGTTAAAGAAGCTATAAAAAAAGTTAAAAAAAAATTATCGCTCAATTTTAATACTTAAATCTTAATGATTACATAATACATAATACATTTTATAATGTTTAAAAAGGGAAGTTATACAATTATACAAACCACTTAAATTTGGGTCGTAAAAAATTGTCACATTTGAAATATAATAAATGTCTTCTAAAGTCACCCGCCACCAAGCAATTTGATTTTTGTTTGCTTGGACCCTCGTACAAGTTTTGACATCTCCATCCACAGCCAAATGAGAACTTTCTAGGAACAAGATGCCATTTTGGGTCGTCGGTTTATGGAGAGACAAGCTGGCTTATGTAAGCATTTAATGATAATTATACATTTAGTGCTAAATTTAAAAAAAAAAAATAGCAATCTATGTTTATATTTAATAAGCTGTAACAGCAACTTATGCGATTTCAAATGTTAGGTGATTGCGCCTTGGAAATATATATTTTCTATCTATAAAATCGGAATTATTTAAAATCTCTTTACTTTTTTTCTTTTTAATTTCTGTTTTTTTTTCATTCATTATATCACTAAATTCTGAATTCATTAATTTGTTAACCATGCAACCACAATACATATTTCATATAAATATAAAAGCAAAACTGAAAAATGGCTCTTAAAGGAAACCAAAAACCAAAAATATGATAAAATAACAAAAGATTAACTTTATTAGCGAGTAGATGCAATATACCTGTCTGACCTCCACCATAAATGTTCACCTCACAAAGACTGAGGTGACCTGCCCAATAGGCTCCATCTCTTCTTATAGTCAAAAACTTACCGAAGATAGGTGTTTGGCAATACAAAGTTAGAGGGGACTCTTAATAGAAAATGGGTCAACTTTCAATTGGATGTTTTTAATGACGTAATTTTTAATAGTAAATTATTAAATAATTTCAATCATTTCAATTGCTGAGGAGAGGCAATCATTTATTATCGTTAATTCTGTGTGATCCGTCTATTAAATATTTATCAAAGTTAAATATTTACGTTAAACTATAATTTATGTAGCGGATAAAAAAATATTTTCTCAACAAGGTCACGTTTATTCTTAAGAAATAAATGTAAATTATAATAGATTTTTTAACAGTTTTTACCATGAAGAATTGAATCGGTTCTTCCATAAGAAGTGCACAAGTTCTGCTCGTAATCTTCGTTATCCAGAGAGATGTAAATCTTGAGATTATTCACAAACCGACTATCTGCCTTGAGTGAAACAAAATCATTCTTTAGAAAGAATCTTTATTTTCTTAATGTCTTAATTAATTGTCAACTCTTCTCTAAGAACACGTTCAAAGTATTTGTTGAAAAACTAAACCTACACGGTGTTCCTGGAATAAAATACAAAACGATATTTGTTATTTCAAATATTCCATCAAGTTCAACTCTCCACCACGAGAATCTCATTTTTAGATCCCCAGTAAAAGAGCAGGTATAAACATCTCCGTCAATAGCTAGATAGGCACTCTGATTATTAACAGTGCGGCTTTGCACGACAGCTTTCTTTAAAGGCAGAACTACTATAATTGGAAAATGAACGTGATTTTGTTTAAATTGCAGAAAAAATTATAAAATACAGCAAATATAACCGTGCCTGGAAAAAAGTTATATTTCAAACCGTGACAGCACTTATTACAAAGTGCGCCTGGGAATATAATTGTGAACATTAGTAAGAAGTCCATTTGTTGAGACACGAACTGATCCAGCTGCAAATGGTTTGTTGTTTCTTATCTTGCTCTTATCAACTCAATAATTATCATTATGAATTAAGATGAATGGAATGCACTGTAAATGGGATTCTGGGTCGACCCTCGAACACATATCTTTGAATTAGAATATTATTTTGATGGGCATAAATATTAAAAACAACGACAATTTAAACCTTTAAAATATTAAATTACAATTCAGATGATAGCTAAAAATTTGGAGAATGTACTTTTATAACAATAAACTGCATTTTTTCCTCCAATTTAATCCAAAATAACTCCAATTTAAGTCAAAATCCCATCTTTATTCTTACAGATCAGAGGACCACCTCTTTCACTAGGTTTTTATTATTAACTGTTATTGACAAATTCCTATCACCTCAAAAATACGTTTCGAAAATTCTATGGTTAATGTGAAATTAATATTCAACCAACTTCTATGCCTAACTTTATAAATACGATTTACATAGCATGCAAAATGCAAAGAAATTTTCGCAACACGTAACGTAAATTATCATAAGGATAAGGTTATTTATAACTACGTTGGGTGGAGTTTAAGTTCTTTTGTGGCAATTAATTACTGAACATTCTAGGGTTTAGACTTGTTCCACAATCATTTCAAGCCATTTGTCGTTTTGGATGTTTCAATTCTTCACAAACAAAATTATACAACTTTTGTTAAAAAAAAAACAAACAAAAACAAATGGTGTTTAAGACTGCATTTATATTTTTAATATTTTTCTCCAAATTATTACGGCGACATATTATTATGTGATATCCTGATAAGTATGGATGATATTTCTTATGAACTCCAGATAAAAATCGACCCTCACAATGTTATTATTGGTGCAACTAATATTCAATTTGCTTTTGTAAAAACTTTCCACAATTCCTATTTGTGTCCAAATTCCATGTTCATCTTTGCAAGCAAAAGGGCCACCACTATCACCCTAAAATTAAGAGACCAAATCTTTATATTACTAAATAATGTTAAACTTCAAATAAAAAATCTTACTTTACATAAGTTCACACCGTAAGTCGTTGGCACGGAGCCAGAGCAAAGTTTTTTTTTTGACTTTAGGACAACGTTTATGCTCGCGTTTCTTAAAGTAGTAACATTTAGTAGATTCCTCAGGCATTGTTCTTTTGACATTATATTTAACCGGCCTTGTCTTAATTGATCTGAAAATGTACCGTCTGCAGAAAAAAAAATTATATTTCAAAAGATTGCATAAATTATGATGGAATACTGATCTCGTAAAACAAAAATACTGACCTCGGCTAATACGCCCAAAGCCAGTTATAATGCAGTAACGATAAGACATTAATTGTTTCTCATCGTAATATTCGCTAGGCAAGCAGATGGGGGTAGATGCTATGCGAGTCCTAGTTTGGATCATGGCAATGTCATCGTCACGGCTTACATTGGAAAATTCCGGGTGTATAACAAGGCGGGCCACAGGGTAACTGATAGCCATTGGATTATTTCTCATTCTTTTCGTTCCGACCGTAATTAATATTCGTGATATATTTTTTATTTTTCTGTTAGAAAATGCATCAGCAAATGCAATCATATAAATAAAATTGGTGCACTTAATTTTCATTACTCGACACAATGGGCTGCTGTAAGAATCCAGTTATTGCTGATAATACTTCCTCCACATGAAGTAAATCCATTTTCAACCAATTGAACATGCCAAGGCCATGCATCTGGCTTGGCCACGTCTCCGTTGATTATGTAGGGCAGGTAAGTTTCATCGGTACCGCTTACACCGCAGTCTGAATCATAAACGTGAATACATTATTTAAAAAAAGTATTAGCATTTAAACTTTTTCATTACTCCTGCCTTTCGAATAAGTCTTTTTAACTTATTCTTTATTTTGTTAATGGTATTCCACTTTGGCAGCATTGAAAGTAAGGGCTCGCATTTCTTTCACATTGCTATAGCCATACATGCATGTTACGGAATGTAAGAGAATGAACCTATATTCGGCTAACCTGGAAACTGTGAACACTCGAGAGTAATGAAATGTCCAGATTCACAGTAATTGCTGTTAGTTAAAAGCATTTAATATTGATCCTTTAAATGAACTCCGAGACAGATTCAAATACCTTTTTTGGAATGAAAACATAATCGGTGTGGCCACATCCTTGACAGTTTGGTTTGGTATAAATTTGAGTATTTTAGACGTTTGAAGCCATACGTAATTCGAAGTGACTGCAAGACTGTCAATAAAATATTTAAATAGATTCTTATTAATGTGACCTACTTAATGTTACTACATACCTTCTCCCCAAGTACTTGCATACTCTAAAACTTATCAAGTTATTCCAGTGAGTACTGCATATATAAAAATCATCTTCTCCATGAAAGGTGGCTTTGACCAAACTCGAAGTAAGAGACTCGTTCTCAAATTTCACTAAGCAAAAGACAAACACCTAATTGTGCTTACCGGATTCCTTTAAATGACTACAATGGATTATTTAAAGATAAGAAATAATAAAAATAATGAAAAATAAATAAAGTAATTATTAAAAAAAAAACAAAAACCAAATTTATTACAGCAACGAAGCTCGTCCGATGAGTCATTGCAATGAATGAGACCGTCACAAACCTGCGACTTCGGAACGCAGTGTGAAAATTTAAGACATTTAAACTTATTCTTTGGACATGAACCTTTCAGATTTGTAATTAATCCAATAATTAACTTTTCTTTTATGACAGACAATAAAGTGAAATAAAGTAAATTTTACATTGCAGGGGTGTTTGCTCATCATCACCGTTCGGACAGTCTTTCGTTCCATCGCAAGTCAATTCAAAAGGTATGCATAAACCATTGTCGCACTTGAATTGGTGAGAAAGACAGGCTTCAAGTTAAGAAAATCAAATTCATTATAGGCACAATGTTTTACAAATGAAAGTTCTTAAACATATAGAAGTACACTTTTAAAGAATCTAATATTTAAAAGCATTCATCTGATGTTAATTGGCTGGTTGCAGTTAGCATAAATGTATATTTTAGTTACATTTCCCTGATATGATAGGAAATTAAACGACCATCTGATAAAATTGGTTGAGAAATCTTTTTATTTCTGCTTCTTTAAAACTAATTATAAATAATTAAATTATATTTAAAACTAATTTATCAAAAATAAATAAACTTTGAGACTGACCGCAGTTTAATTCATCTCTTCCATCGTAGCAATCTTTGACTCTGTCACAGATTTTCGCCTTTGGAATGCAATTCGATTTACATGGCATAGATCCATCAGTGCAATCTTGCAATGCAAGATTTCACAACTTTAAGCAAATATACGTATAAGATATAAGTACATGAACTAAATGACATCAAACTTTGATCGATTTTTTTAGGATAAATGAACACTTCACAGAAGTATAATCGTTCTGGCATATGTCCTCCGGATTTTTTTATTGTGACGTACATTCCAACAACATGATGAAAACAAGTCAAGTTGATGTAGTTATCTAGATTAAGATAATCAATAGATTTTGAAATTAATGTTTTAATATAATAAATCAAACTAAGTTACACTTTAATCACATTAAAGTGTTTTTGAAGTTCTATTCTAGACGTATCGTTCTAACCTGATGTTGTCACATTGCCCTCAAGGAAAAAACAAAGCTGCTGTTCGAAATTGTCAATATCATTTGAGACGTATATCTTGAAGTTATTTAAATAACCAACTTCTGAATAGGAAGATCATATTAGAAAACAAAATCAATGCCGATTCACAAATATCTATAGCATTAAATCCATTTATTATCATTATCATTAATATTATTAGTGCCAACCACGATTGTTTGGATAGAAATGTATTGAGATGCCCGAAATTGCATTAATGTTATTCAATGTGACACGCCACCATGCCTCATGATGTTTAGACGCACGAACTCGTGTACATGTTTTCAATTTGCCGTCAACAGCTAAAGACGATAAGTTCCTAAATAGCATTCCACTCTGTTCTGTCGGTCTTCTGTATGACAGAGTGACTATACAAGCAATAGTAGCAAAATATACGATTTTATAATTTCGTTATTAATATTGGAATTTAATGCGTTTAATATTAAGTTCTAAATTTTATTTATTAGGCAAAAAAAAAGGACTAATATCCATTAAATTAAATTTGAATTTTGTCTGAAGCACATTTAAAATGATCGGGAAGACGGCCATGTATTATAGCAAATAATTATGCATTACAATATTTTTAAAAGCTCACGTGGGCTAATTTGAGGATGCAGTTGATTGAATAAAGTCTATTGAAAGAACTGTTGACTTGTTTTACTACATTACATTTATTAAGAAAAAAGCGCTTTAACTTTGCAAATGCTAACATAATTTATACGTTTTAAAAACTAATTCATTTAAATTTTTTTTTGCACTTTGTAACGTCCTCACTTGTGTCACGATTGACTTCCCCGTAAATGTAAACTTCACAGACTACAAGATTATTGAGGTCTGTGACATCGTTTTTGACGATGTGGACCATGTTTCCAAAAACATTTTCTGAACACGATAAGTTTAAAAATCGGCCTGAAAAATAGTTTTACCAGCTAGAATTTTTTTTATGGCTCTTAAAATTTATTTTATCAGACATTTTACTTTACATTTATTTACGATAATTATTAATAAATATTAAGGACTAATTTCGTGCTTCTTAATAATATAATATAATATAATATAATATAATATAATATAATATAATATAATATAATATAATATAATATAATATAATATAATATAATATAATATAATATAATATAATATAATATAATATAATATAATATAATATAATATAATATAATATAATATAATATAATATAATATAATATAATATAATATAATATATAATAATATATAATAATATATAATAAAATATAATTATCAAATAATTTTATGCTGCATTTTTGTTTAAGTTGTTACGTAATTAATTCATATTAATTCATACCTCTAATAAGAAAATTAATTCCTTGACTTGCATTTGTAATTCTAAAGTAGGCACAATTTTCGTAATTTGTTGCGTCACTAGAGACATATATGACGATGTCGTTGAGATGACTTAAATCTGTTTCAAATAGAATAAATAAAATTCTTATTGTTAATGAACGACATCAGCATTACTTGGAGCATAAACTAAAATTGAATGAAATGTTTAAGATGTGATATGATATTAAGTTGCCTCAATTATAGCTGCATTGGTCATTATTACATTATTGAAATACGAACTAACATGGCAATCCGAGGTCGTAGTAAATGATTACAGTCTTTATGTCATACGTTTCATCCAGTTGGACATTCCAAGATGCCATCTTTCTTGAATCGTTAACAACAAGGTAAGCACAAGTATTGATATTTCCATCAACCGCTAAATCAGATACTTTCTCTTTATAAGGCTGAGTTTGATAAGTTGGCCTTTTAAATGCCAGATTTGCTGAAATTGCAAAATTGTTAATATTTGTGTTATGTGTAATGGTATGTCTTCAAAAACATTGCATAACCCTATACTTCAAAAAAACTATTAGGTTAATAAGTATTTAATAAATATTAATAATATTTATAATATTTGTATAAAAATTATTAATAATATTAATATTATTATTATATATTAAAATATATTATTATTAATATTATTAATAATATTTGTATAAAATAATAACCAGACTGCGTATTGCCACTTTTGATAGCAGAAAATATCACCAGTACGGCTAACACCCTCATTTTGTATTATTTACAGAAGATTGCTTTAGATTATATGATTTAAAAAAATGACTATATCGTTAATAATGATTTGATTGGCTTTAAACTGATTCTGGTAAACTAGACTCAACAAATTCTTAAATATAAATTCTAGACTATACTGGATCTCAATGAGCAAATAAATTATGATTTATGAGATGTAAATAAACAATAGTTTATTTATCTTTGTTTCTAATTGTACGTAATTCGTTATAAATTGATAAGATAGTCATCGCTTCAAAATAATAATTGAATGAATTAGGTCACACTTTAACAGATTTTGTTTTTCTAAATTGGGCATAACTAATTTTCAATAGCGTTCAATTTTAATAAAGCTTTATATAGCTAGTACATTTAAATGTAAATAAAATCTAAAAATAAGAGATATTTATAAGTAACATATTTTATTTCATATTTTATTAACGAAATAAATCATCAAATATATTAAATTAATTATTAAATGTTTAACAAAAAGCTGCCTTACTTCAAAGATAATCGGCAAATGTATTTATCTTTTCTATATAATTTAAAACTTAAAATTTACACTTTCATTTTGATTTGAGAGATAACAAGCACAAGTTTTCTTTAAGCAATTTATTTTAATTATACAAAATTATGAATTATATTTTCAGTAACATTCTCAATGACATCCTTTTTAATTGTAGATAACATATCCGATGAAATCCAAATGATGACTGACTCTTGCAAATATACTGTTAGAACAGTGTTCTACAATTCTTCCTTTATAATAAGACATCATGATTCCAATCTGAGTCCAGATACCATTTTCATTCTTGCAGACCAAAGGGCCACCGCTGTCACCCTAAAGATCAATCTATCAATTTATAAACTAGAGACTATAAACTTCTTTATAAATAGTTTGCAAATCCGAGAGTTGGAAGCGGAAATTAACGAAGAACTTTTCCATGAAATATTAGAAATATAAAAATAAAATTATTCTAACCCTGCAGCTATTAATTCCGAATGTTGTTGGTATCGAACCTGCACAGACTAATTTGTTTGTTGCCAGATTGGCATCATAATCATCACGAGTGTCATTTCTCAGATTTCTTAAACAATCGTCATTAGTCATTAAATCCATTCGTCCTTGCCTCAAACGTTCTGGTTTCCTAGAACCATATGCTAAAAATAAATAAATAAATAAATAAATAAATAAATAAATAAATAAATAAATAAATAAATAAATAAATAAATAAATAAATAAATAAATAAATAAATAAATAAATAAATAAATAAATAAATAAATAAATAAATAAATAAATAAATAAATAAATAAATAAATAAATAAATAAATAAATAAATAAATAAATAAATAAATAAATAAATAAATAAATAAATAAATAAATAAATAAATAAATAAATAAATAAATAAATAAATAAATAAATAAATAAATAAATAAATAAATAAATAAATAAATAAATAAATAAATAAATAAATAAATAAATAAATAAATAAATAAATAATATCCACATATTTAGAAACAAATCTAAACTTCTATCAACACTTCCGAACCCAGTTATAATACAATAGCGATATGATTTTAACTTTGTGTCATTATAATGCTTCCTGGGCAAACAAATTGGCTTGGTAAAAATATTAAACATGATTGGATGTTTGATTTTTATTAAGGCTATGTCATCAAGGCTGTAAATTCTGTATAGTTTGGATGGACAACAAGCGTAGTCACTCCATGACCCTCAACACCAGGATCGTTGCGTATGTTTGTGCCATATTTGACTTTCACCATAGAGATGTTATTTACGTCGCTGTTTCAATATCATTTAAAAAATTATATTAATAGCTCTAATAAATTTTATTAAAAAATATTTATTTAAATTAATTTATTACGATATGCAATGTGCCGCAGTGAGAATCCAGTGATAATTTAGTATGCTCCCTCCGCAAACCTTGCTTTGACGGACAATCACTTGAACGTGCCATGGCCAGGCACCTCTCTCAGCCACATCCCCATTGATTACATATTGCAGAGACGAATCAGGATAACCTCGCAGACCGCAACCTACAATATGTCTGAAAAATAAAGTCTAGCCAATTCGTAAAATTTAACAATTTTACTTAATCCTAAGGCAATGTTTGGTAAATTAGGCCTCATAAATTAGAAAATTCAAAATAAAATTAACCTTGATCTAAGAGGTCTGAACACGCAACTTTAACAAATAGGCCAGAACTGCAGACATTTCTGTCGTTTGCAAAGTCATTTTTGCATGGTCCACTTGAAGTTAAGATAATTTCTTCTAACTTAACAAATTGGACCTTGTTGGGCATCGATTATGTCATTTTTATTTTGTTTAAAGAAATGTTCCCATGATAAGATGACACTACTAGATAATTAAACGATTTATTAATGTTTAGATCAAATGATATTATTATTAAATCATTTTGAAATGATTATTCGTGAAAAGAAATTTGAAATGTAATAAATAGGAGAAATAACCGCGTGAGTAATTGGGATTATAGTACACTGTAACGGTTTTTATAAAGTAGATTCCATCTAATAGTATGCTCCACCATGGCGTGAATGATTCTGAATCTGGAGATGCTTCAATGGTGACACAGGAATTATTCCTTCCGTCAACGGTCCTATCAGTAATTTTACCCTCAATGCCATTTTCAAATGTTGACCTCTTATAGGCTAAATTCTCTGTCATTTGACAAATACATTTATAAAATATGCCGGATTACGTATTGCTCTTGTAACACTGAAGCGTTTGTATATTTGATTATGTTTTACATTTATATTTTAAAACAAAATATAGCCACAAGTTACCTGATGCTAAGCTACGTGTTTGTAATAAAAATAACGTCAGCATTATCATTTGCATTTTTACTCGATCAATGGTAATAAGAATTGCTCTCACGAACAGAGTAGTTGTTAAAATTATTGAAGTGCAAGGCTTGAGTGAAATTTATTTTATTTGATAAGACAGATACTGCCTATCTCCAAATTAATAATAGGATAAATTTGATCAAATATGGACACATTTCGCATTTAATGGTCGTGGATTTCGAAGCATTTAATTTCATTAAGGCCATGTCTAATATGATTAAAGTTGAATTCTCGTAATTCTTTTTCCGTAGATTTATTTATTAAAGAGTCGAAAATGAGGTTTTAAGCAAAATATGAAAATGCGCGACATTTATATTTAATTGTATAATATATTTATGAAATAATTTGAATTTATATCGAGTGAATTGCTGCAAACTTACGACAAGTTCGTGGCCAATGGCAGATTTTTTAAAATATAATTTTAAATCATAAATTTTTATTTATCACGTGGCTATAACAAAGACATTTTCCACTATGCAATTTATTTGAATGTCAAAATTACTAATCAAATTTTCAGTAATTTTCTGAACTAGCATCCTATTCACGTGAGGATAACGTGTCTGATAAAATCGAGATGATGACTGACTCTTGCAAATATACTGTTTGAACAGTGTACTGCAGTACTTCTTTCATAATAAGACATCATAATTCCAATTTGAGTCCAGACCCCATTTTCATTCTTACAGACCAGAGGACCACCGCTGTCACCCTGAGGACCAGAAATTGGCAAACTCTAAACCCTTTCAGAAAATGAATCGGGAACCAGAGAGTTTTATAGCGGATGTAAAATTATAAGTAAACCTTGAAAAGTTAAAAAATTAGAGAACTAGAAACATCAACAAAATTCTAACCATGCAGCTATTAATTCCGAATGTTGACGGCATTGAACCTGCACAGACAATTTTGTTTGTTGCCAGAATAGTTTCAAAATTCACACCAGTGACATTTAGGAGATTTCTTAGACATTCGTCATTAGTCATTAAATCCATTCGTCCTTGTCTCAATCGATGTGGCTTTCTGGAACCATAGGCTATAAAATAAATTAATACATAATTAATATTCGCACTTCTAAAAAAGAATGAATCTAAACCTCTTTCAAAACTTCCGAATCCAGTTATAATACAGTAGCGATACGATTTTAACTTTGTGTCATTATGATTCTTTTTTGGCAAGCAAATTGGCTTGAAGAAATTGTTAAACATTATTGGATGTTCGAGTTTTAATAGGGCAATGTCATCAAGACTGGAATACTCTGTATAATTTGGATGGATGAAAAATTTAGACACTTCACGACCCACAACACCGGGGTCGTTGTCTAAATTGGTGCCAAATTTGACGGTCACATGAGAGATATTATTTAAGTCACTGTTTCAAATTTGTTTAATAAATTTAGAAATTTTTATGATTTAATTAATTTATTTAAACTATTTTAATAAAACTGGTTACAATATGCAATGTGCCGCAGTGAGAATCCAGTAATAATCTAATATACTCCCTCCGCAAACATTCGTTTCTCCCACAATCACTTGAACATGCCATGGCCAGGCATCTCTTTTGGCCACATCTCCATTGATTATATATTGTAGAAATGATTCAGAATAATCAAATTTACCACGCCGACCACAATCTGCAATGATGTCAGTGTCACTTATTATCTCTCCGATTTGGAGAAATAAAGTACCTTTATTAAAATTATGTGAAACATGGGTGATTTAGGATGAATGTAGAATTAAGAATTAATTTTTATTAATGTAATTTCTTTTTAAACTGAGCTCGAAATTAGAGACGCTGGAATCACACTGCGAGTCATGCATGGAATCTTGCCTTTAGAGCGTAAGCATTGTGGAATGAGTTAGAGTGAAGTGTGAGTTACAGTGTGATAACATACAATAACTTGTATAATGCAGATAAGTTGACCTTCATCTGTGGGTTCCAAAAAACATGAAAGTTTGACAAATAGGCCAGTACCACAAGCATTTCTGTTTATTACGAAGTTATTTGTTGTAATACATTTAAAGTAAGGTAATCGCTTTGAATTGAAATAGCTTACTTCTTCACAAACTGAGTCATTACAGGATTACGCTTGTCATTATGTATTTCATTGGATTTTAATTCAAGAATGTTTGATGCTGTAAACGGTATGCGCAGTGTGGTGCTTGGAAATCTTTCAAAATCATTTAAATTCATGAACAAAGGGGGTTATGTTTATAGACATATGTATAAGAGTTTCTGTACTACTATGTACAAGAATATTATATGTAATAAAGTATTGATATATATTATGGTAACGTATGGATCTTCTAAAGTTAAATATGGTATATGTTATGCTAATAATAGTGGCATTGCAAAGGAATCCTGTAGCATTTAATTTAATTATTTTCTTATACCCTCTACCCATATGTTCGCAAGCTTGAAAACTATTCGTAGTTGTCCAGAAAGCACTGCATATGTAATAATTATCCACTCCTTGGAAGATGCCTCTGATGAAAACTGGCGTTTTGGGATTTCCTTTCTCAAGATACACTATTTAGAGAGGAAAATGACTGATGTTTACAATTTATTTACATTTAAATTTTCATAAAACCATTTGCTACTCAAATAAATTGTAATATAAGCAATTTATGAGAAAATAATTTTATTACGGCAATGAAACTCGTCCGATGAATCAGGACAATCGATGATTCCATCGCATCTCTTCGAGTTGTCAATGCACTGTCTGTGTTTGAAGCACTTGAATTGATTCGGCGTACACCGACCTTTAGAAAGTTTGTATTTGAATCAGTTTCGGAAAATACATTTGCCTTAAAATTTTGTAATCGTGGATGATATAAAAAGAAGAGAATAAATATTTATTACACAGGTCTAATTTTTCATCATCCCCTTTTGGGCAATCTTTAGTGCCATCACAAAGCCAATCGTTGTGTATGCATAACCCTTCAATGCACTTGTATTGATAAGATAGGCACTCTGTGATTAGTAACAGAATTATGAATGTCTACAACATAATGTTTTAGCTTAAGATGGTTTTAAAAGAAATCTATTATAAGGACAATAGAAACAGTAGTTTAGGAGGAACAATTTATAAATGGCTATATTTTTTGCAATGACAAAATACAAATATTGTCCCATTTTGTTTAGATAAATTAATTCAATTTTGTAACCGACCGCAATGTAATTCATCACTGCCATCATCACACTGCTTGACCCTGTCACAAATGTTTCTTTTCGATATGCACACAGAGCTTGATGAACATTTCATTCCGCCATTAGAGCAATCTTAATGGTGTTGCAACATAAGCACGTATTTGAAGCTTATTATAATTATTAGCTTATTAATTCAAATAGAAATAAAAATAGTGTAATTGCAATTAATTATGTTATACCTTTATTGGCCTGACTTTCCGTCACAAGTACTTCGCATAAAAACAAAGATTTCACATCATGACCTCCAGTTTTCATCATCGTAACATATTTACCTGCTACATAAGTAATGCAGGTCAAATTCAGATATCCGCCTAAAAACGTTAAACATAAATATCAAAATTCATTTTAAAATTTGTATTAAATATCACATTTCAAGTTATGAAATTTTAAAAATTGTTTCTAAATATAAAGATTCTTAAACCTGTGGCCATGCGATTTTCAAGAATGGAATCGCATAATTGTTGTTTCAAAATATCCACATCGTTTGAAATATAAATGCCAATATTACTCACTTTTACGTCTAAAATAATTTAAAATCACATTGGCATAATCATCATCGTCAAAAAATGAATAGACACGTTGAATAACCATTATTGTGTGGATTGAGAACTGAGTGGACACCCGAAATTGCATAAATATCATCAAGCATCACACTCCACCATGCATTTTCTCTTGAAGAACGCACTCTGGTACATGTTTCCAAATTTCCATCAACAGCTAAATGTGATATGTCGCTGAATAACACACCATTTTGCTCTGTCGGTTTCTTGTAAGACAGTGTGACTGAAATTTATTGCATTGACAAAAATTTATGAAATTCGATCTCATATTCAAATTAAGAATTTTTTTTTTCTAATTTGCGTTTGAAATTTATCGGATAAGAATAAAAATAAAGAAATTATTTACTTTTATCCAGGTTAACTTCCCCGTAGACACAAACTTCGCAGATTGACAGTATGTTATGACTTCGTCCTCTACTTTTTATAATATGCACAAGATTGCCATATGCGTTGTCCAGACAGGTGACATTAACGTGATCGACTAAATATAACGCAAATTTATCTTAAACTTTTCATTAAAACTATACCGGCATTTCATGTTCATAAAAGGGTTAGTAATTCGGTTATTAATTAATCCATCAGTTAACAATTTAAAGCTGTTAATACTAGGGATATAAGATCACGCAAAGCGCCTCTGACGCTATGCATATGGCGCTTTATAAAATAACTATTATTATTATTAATACATGTATGTATCACATCGCATTTGACATTTGTTTATTATTTTATTATAGTCAAAATTTTAAAAGTTTAAAACTAATAATAACGCACCAACGCGTTTCGAAGCCTTGTGTTTAACGACACCACACTTTATTAAATGTTCATAAGAATCTAATGAGGTAAGGATTGCAAAATTTTCAAGATGAAGTTCGTCTGCATTTGAAAGCATTTGTATTGAAAAGTACAACTTTTTTGGTCAAAACCATTTTTAAAGGGTCGCAGGTTTGCAAATAATGCTGATTGCTAATTTTTGTTGATAATTGAACAATTTGGATTTCAACGATCAAAATGGTTAGTTAGATTATGCGATGGTGACAATTATGATGTAACAATAATAACAATAATATTATTATTTTTAATGAATTATAAATATATATAATATTTGATATACATTATAATAACATTATTATTGCTAACGCGTTTTAATGAAACCATTCCATATTATTATTAACATTATTTTAAATGTTTATTCATTAAAATAAATTTGGAATGGGAAATAGAAGTAACCCCCTGAGTATATGGGATTATAGAACACCGTGACGGTTTTTATAGAATAAGTTCCATTCAATTGCACGCTCCACCACGGCAGGAATGATTTTCCTGAATCTGGAGATGTCTCAAGGAGGATGCAGGATCTATTTTTTCCGTCAACGGCCTTATCATTAGCTTTTCGCTTAACGCCATTTTCGAATGTCGGTCTCATGTAGGCTAAATTGTCTTTCACTTGGCAAACATATTTAATAAATAAATTGGACAACATTTTGATGTTTAACAGTTAAGATAGTATTTATATTTGATAATGTTACGATTGTAAACTTACCTAATGGTGAGCAGCATGTTTCTAATAAAAAAAATGCCAGCATCAATTTTCTTAGTTTCGCTTTCATAATCGGAGTAGTTGTTGAAGTTATTAATACGAGCCAGTTAGTGCAAGTTCATCTCCTGTGTAGCAACTTTATGCACCTGATAATTCACGAAAGCTAGTTCCGATCGGTATCGATAATCAAAATTAGTTATTTGCAACAGGAGGATTTGAAGCCGATCATAAGTTGATCAAGCTAAGAATTATCTTAATGAGACTTAACGGTTGATGGTTTTATTTGTTGAGACATTATTTATTACCTAATTAATTTTATCACATCAATTTACTCTGTTTTTATCTGACTTAGTGGTCTGCATTATCAGTAATTTATTAATGCATTTGCAATATCAAGAGGTCCCAGTATAACAATATAGTTTCAGTTGATTTGTTTTATGATTGATTTATGGGAACTAAAAAGTTTAGGGTTATAGTTAGGGTTAGGGTTAGGTTAGGGTTAACAATATGAATATTTAACAATTAGGGTTAACAATATGAATATTTAACAATATTTTGATTATTTCCTTAATAAGGACGACAATTGAATAGCGTTACTTTACTTATAACTTTATCTTTAATTTTAATGACTATTTTCATTTCATTCGCTAGATGGCTCTGCATATTGAAAACTGTAATTATGTTTTTAAATTAATTTACTGATTTTATTTATTTTGGTCATATTTAAATGTTGATTCTTATGATAAAATAATGATTTCAAATCACCGTTTTTATTTTTCTTCGCCAGATGTCTCTTTATAATAGAAGATGGAATTGTTTTTAAATTATGTTACTGATTTTTATTTATTTTTTATCGCACTTAAATGATGATTCTTTAGATAGCAAAATCATTTTAAATTACCAATTTCATTTTATTCGCAAGATGGCTACTTAAATTAAAAATTGTTTTGATTTGAATGGGGTAAATTATATAACTCATTATAATTATTTTTTCATATTTATATTTTTTATCATTTCGTTTTTCTTTAATAATAAATGATCAAGTCTAATTGTCAATTTAAATTTTATTCGCTAGATGGTTCTTTAGAATATTAACTAGAATATGTGTAATAAATTGTTTTCCTGATTTTGTTTATTTATTATTATTATTATTATTATTGTTAATATTATTTTTTTTTTCAAGAGTTTAGAGTTTATTGAACAAACAATTGAACAAACAATTATGTACACCAACGAAACAAATTAAACTTAAAATACAAAATAAACTCATAGGGTCAGTCTTAAGGAAGCGCACGCTTCCGCTAAACAGACTGGCCCTGGAAATCATAACATATATAAATACAACCATGTAAACTCAAATAGCTCTCACCAGATGAGATTTATACAATTTCTTAAACAATAAAAACAATAATTCAAAAGGACATGAATGTAAACAAGTTAATTCCCTAACTGAATCTGGAATTGAAGTATATAATCTGGGCCCATAACACTGTATAGAAAATAATTTCAAAGTAGATTTAGCAAAGGTAGGACTGTATTCGTGAGTGTTACGTAAGAAATAAGAAGGATTGTTATAGGTATTGCTTGTTATGAAAAAATCTGAAAATATTTTAGGAATAGAATTGAAGTGATAGGCAAACATAAAAAGGGCAGTTTGGAAGTCATGAATTTGGGTTACACTTAGTAGATTATTGTTTGTAAAGGCAGAGACAGTCGATGATAGAGGCGGCAGCAGGAAAATGACGCGCACAATCCGTTTTTGTAATAATGATAACTGATGTAAGTGTGTCTTGTAAGTAGAAGCCCATATGATATTACAGTAAGTTAGGTAGGGATAGACAAGTGAAAAATATAATGAAAGTGCTATTATTATTACTATTTATTTATTTAACTTATTTATTAACTTTTCATTAAATATATATTACCATAAGGCTTCATATAATACAAAATTTATTTTAAATGCCTGTTCTTGTTTTTGTTACATTTTTAATGCTGGACTAAATGACTTTTCTCTAAATTTAATGGCATGATATCATAAAATTATTTTCCTTTCTTTTTTAAATATACTAATTGTACAATTCTTCTTATCCGGAGATTGATGAATAATAATTAATATGAAGCGAATAACCCCTACTTAGGCCCTGGTTCGTTATGACTCTTATCACTTTATTCAAATTTTTCACTTTATTCATCGCATAACTTATCTTTTGAATAGCTTTTTCAATGAAATTTCCAATAATTCCTGTATTAAAATTTATATCAGTGCTACAGAAATCTTCGTAATTTCAATTTTGTTTATTGATTTGGTTTATTTATTTGTTTATTTTCAGAATTTCAAAAGTTGTAGATAATACTTCTGATGAAATCCAAGTAATAATCAACACTCATTAAATCAGTGTTAGTGCACATTTTGTGTATTTTACTTGCATAAGTGGACTTTGAAATTCCTATTTGAGTCCATATCCCATTTTCATTCCTGCAGACCAAAGGACCTCCACTGTCACCCTTGATATAACAATTATAAATGAAATGTTATGTCATAGATAAAGAAAGTTACACTTTATAAGTTCCAACTTTGCCTTCAACATTCCTGACATTGCAAAGGTTCACTCCATAAGTTGTTGGTGTGGAACAGGAGCAAATAAATTTCATCGTATTCAGCTTACTATCTATATATTTTTCGTTGTGTCATTTAACATATTTTTCAGACATTCTTCATTCGTCATTAAATTTTGCCGTCCCTGCAGCAATTTTACTGGAGGTTTTCGATTATCATCTGTAGAATAAATAAAAATTATTACATAATAAAACCGACAAAAATCGTTTAAATCATTTAAAAACTTTTATACCCCTATTATTTCGTCCAAAACCAGTTGCAACACAATAGCGGTGTCTCCTCAACTTGACGTCATTGTAAACCTTGTCAGGCAAACAAATAGGAAATATCGGAGATCCTTTAGGAAGGACTCTATCAGTTTTAATCAAGGCAACGTCGTCGCCCCGCTTAGTTTTAGAAAAACTCAGGTGTATTACAAGGCGACAAGCATAATATCTCTCAGCTCTTGGGTTATCTTGATAGTTAATGTAGATACATTATGTATGTCCCTATTTGAAAATAACAAAGCATATTGCAATAATGTATGATTTCGTTGTAAGATTAATGCAAAAGGATTTAAATCAACGCAATGTTTTTATAAATCCAAGCCAACAGATCCGGAATATAAATCGCTACATTTCCAATGCTTAGTTTCTCAAAAACGATGAGGCCTTGAAGTGTTTATTTTGTAAATCATTATAAATAACCAGTAAGACAAATGTAACTGTAAATTAACGATTTATATTGTCACGAATGAATTCCAAATATTTTCCGACTTTAGTTAATGCACTGTTTGTGCAATGCTTCTTATCCGGAGAACGGTGAGTGTAGTAAGAACTAATAATCCCTACTTGTGTCCAAATTCCATGCTCATTCTTGCACACCAGAGGACCTCCGCTGTCACCCTAATTTGCAATTCAATTAATGTATTTGAATAATATTAAAACTTCCAAATTTTCATACTCTGCAAGGAGAGACCCCATCTTCAGTATCTGGCGATCCTGCACAGAATTTGTCCGTTAGTTCCAGTTGCTGTCTATAAAACTGTATGCTTTTGTTCCCTAGGTTTTCCAGATTCGTTAAACATTTGTCAAGTGACATGATGTCCATTCGACCCTGTTGTAAATATATACTCTCTAGTGGGTCGTCCATATCTGAGAAATTAAAATGTTTTATTTAAATGATGAATAGGAAAATTAAGCATTGATAGTATTTTACCTACTTCTGTCAATATATCCAAAACCAGAAATAACGCAGAAACGAAACGACAACAGCTTTTTTTCATCAAAATTTGATTCAGGGAGACAAATTGGTCTTATTAAATTATTGAATAATAGAGGAGAACTAATCTTAATTAAAGCAATATCATTATTTATAGGATTAGACGTGTAATCGGGATGTAGTATGAAACTTTCCACAGAATGACTTTTGACCATGTCATCATTCATAATATTGGTCCCCACTTTAATTGATATTTCTGATGCACTGTTTAAATCACTGTTTGAAAACATGGATTACATTTAAAAGTTTGATTTTAGGTTTAAATGAGCACATTCAAGGTAACTCAGCACTTAACATCACCTTAGGCAATGAGCGGCAGTCAGTATCCATCTATGGTCTATGATACTCGCTCCACAAATTGTAACTTCATCTGAAATTATTTGAGCTTGCCATGGCCAAGCACCTATTCTTGCTTTATTACCATTAATTATGTAATGACTTCCAGATTCTAAATGTTTTTCTAGCGTCCCTTTTGTGCCGCACACTGCTCCAATCATTGAAAACAAATTTGAAATTATAGAGTTTATGGGTAATATGCCTTAAAAATTGCCGATGTAATTTACATCAATAACCAACAAAAAAAAATTTTCTGTCTGATAACAGACAACGAAATTAGTGCAACAAACAAATTATATAAATACAAATAGAAACCATTTGGCGACGTAGCATAGCAATGGACTTTAACAAATTTCTCCGAATTACAATTTGACCTAAAGATCAACATAAATTCTAATTACTTAGTTGACTTAATATATTTTATATTTTAACAATAATTATATAAATATTAAATAAATAATTATATAAATATTAAATAAATAATTATATAAATATTAATGTTTTTAATAAAATTATATTTATTCAAATTTCAACCTTTCCTCAAATAGAAACATGAAGGGAACATCGGAGTTAACTTTTGCATTTGCCTTAACGCGAAGTATTTTTTCAGTTTTAAACTTCGAATGCGAGTTTCTTTCCAGATTCTCTCCATTCATCTCTGAACTCCTACTCAGGTACAAATATTGAGTTTTAACCAGAAAGCTGAGGACGGAATAAAAATAAAGTAATGAGCCGTAATGTTAATCTGTTGCTTTGTTGCAGTTAATAAAACACAGCGAATGTATTTTGGAATTATTTTCGAATTCAATGCTACTCTATTAATTTTCTTTTTATAATTTAATGGCATTTTTTTATCTTCTTATAAATAATAATGTGTAATATACAGTCATACATACTTGTGTTTGCTACCCATGTATTCGCAAGTACGATCACTAAGGTCTTTGGTCCATAGATCCGAACAGATATAAAAGTTGTCTTCTCCTTTGAAAGTTGCTTTCAGAAGTTCAAATTTGTCTCTCGAAATGCCAAATCGTTTCTTTTTAACTTGATTAAATGAGATCCATTATAAACATATCAGATGTTAAATTGAATGTAATTCGTAATGCAATTTATTTTATTTATTTATTTAATTTATTCATTTACAATTTCCCATCCACTAATTTTTTAAAGTCTGTTTTAGTAGCACATCAACTTACGACATTTAAACTCGTCAGAGAAATCGTGACAATCATTTAAACCGTCGCATCTCTTTGTTATGGGGATGCAATCTTTTGTATCGCGACATTTATATTCAGAATCTCCACACGAACCTTATGATGAAAATTATTTAATAATTTAATTTCTGCATAATATGGTAATGCTTTCTTATTCGTAATCCAGCCAGTATCGCCCTAGTACAAATGGCCGATTGATGAGATAGGTTAGTTTACGAATAACATTCCAAAATAATTGGTTAAGTCAAATAGTATTATATATATGCCTAGGTATACGTACAAGTAGGAAGCTTTTCGTCATCTCCCCGAGGACAGTCTTTGATTCCATCGCAAACCCAATCCTCATGAATGCAAGGTCCATCCCTGCATTTGTATTGGAAGGCAAGACAGGCTTAAACAAAATATAAGACCTAAGTTTATTTGTGAGTGCAATTAGTTTGCTAGCAATGTCTTTTCTGCTATATTTTATGGTAATTTTTTCATTTAATGTAATAATTTGTAATTGTTCATCATACTCATTTTATGAATTTAGTCCTTCGTTTTCTTAGAGTGTACCTTCAAACTCTTTCTTTCAATACTGTGTTTCCAAATTATATTCTATAACGTCATTGTCGCTTGTGTCACAAATGACAATCTTGTCATTTTCCTCCTTAGCATTTATTGTTTAAAAAGTCATACAAACCGTGCGGATTTATTTCCAATTCTTGAATCAATAAAAATTAGTAATTGCTTAAACCTTTCCTATATCCACATTGTGTTACTGTTCTTTAATGTTTTAATAGTATTACAGTGGATCAGTTTCAGTGCAGAAGCACATTAAATTAGTAGAGCTGACCCTTTGAGTTATGCTATTAGATATTAATTTAGTATATAATTTTATGATTGGCTTGTAATGTTTCGTTTTGTTTGAATTTTGTTTTCTAATTAATAAAATTAATTTGTGGAAAAAAAAGGGAAAAATCTTACTGGATTTTCAGATAATCTATATAAATAAAAATGCAATGTGTGTTTGTAACATGCAGATGTTCTCTGAAAGTACTTGACCAATTGCTTTGAAATTTTGCACAACATAGTATTCGATTAGAGGAGTGTTTTTGTATAGGTTTCATATATATGCCACAACCACAGCGTTTAAAAATACGCTTTTTTTCGAAAATCCGGCCATCTTGCCACGATAACGTCACGGCCCGATCTATGTAAATAAACTTTAGCGAGACATTAAAAAGCTTAAACTATCGTAACCCTCACGCAAATTTGTGAAATTATAAAAATAAACATATTAGAAAATTTCTTTCTTATAAAATTAATCAGATTGAGCCACAGCAACTCGTGGCTGGGCACCACTAGTATGAAATAAAATTCTTGAATAATTACCGCATGGCCTTTCGTCACTACCATCTGGACATTGTTTCACTCGGTCACAAATTTCTTTTTTTGGCATGCAAACGGATCTATATTCACACCTCATCATGCCGTCCGTACAACCTATGTTAATAGTAACGTTAATAGAAATTATCAAGTTGTCAATGATTTTCTTTTGACAAATCACATACAACTCGGTTTATAAACAATTGTCGCGAATAGTGTTTGGATTGGTCTTTGAAAGACGTCGTCAAAAATTTGTTCATTTTGAATCCCTCCCCGTATTCGAATTATTTTTAATTATTATATTGTAATTTATCGGAATTTTTGAAAAAAAAAAAACAAACAAATTACCTCTGTCGTATTCTTTGAGGAAAATCTTCACTTCGCACAAGTAGAATTGGTTTCTTGGACCCTCGTTACTCATGATGGTTATGTATTGACCGACAACATGTTCAACACAAACTATGTCGATGTAATTCCCTAAAAATTAAAAAAAAAAACAAATTACATATATAACAGTTCGTAAACAAATAAAGTTAATATTCCTAATAAATGAATAAAGTCTTATAAATCAAGAAGAAATTTTACTTTGATCCTACGAGTACATTTTCAATTCAAACCTTTATGGGCGATGGCATCTTTTCCAAATGAGTTGCACAATTGTTGCTGAGGATATTCGGCATCATTCGAAACGAAAACGTTGAAGCGCTTCACGTAACTGGCAGCTGTGCAACGATTAAAAGTGAATTCGTTAGTCGTTAGTGATCATTCGACTAGCAAAATAGATTCTCAAATCAGACCGTGGACATTTGGATGGAAGAAAATTGCAACCCTCAAAATGGCTTGAATGTCATCAAGTATTGCAGTCCACCAGGCTTTTTTACTTGGAAAAGCAAGAATTTCTGTGCACGTTTTTAAGTTATCGTCGGTAGCCAATAAACTTGTAGGGGACAGACCGCTTTGATGAGTCCCAAGAATCGTTGCAATTGCTAATGAGCACGTAAAAAATATTTAATTAATATTAATTTAATAATATTTAATTAATAATAATTTAACTGAATTTTGTAATCGAAATTCATAAGGGCATTAAAATGATTTAGATGTTTGAAATAAATATGTCGGCTTGTTTTAAAACTTTGGCCACATAAACGAATAGATTGCATGATATTCGTATTTGAAATAAATATAGTTCAATTAACTACTTTAGCGACGATAACAGTAAAATAAAAATTGATCACGTAATGTTCAAAATTGTTATCTTGCCATTTTCAGCGGAACCTCTGCCTAAGGCTAATAGCATCAAACAAAAGCCAATTAAGTCCATTTTCTTCAGGACACAAAATCTCTTGTCTACAATTTGATTAATTAACGTGCTTAAAAATAGCCAAGATTTGTCATTAACATTTGTTTATTTTCTTGCACAATTAATCTTTCGTCTAATCTACTGTACTCAGTAAATATGTAATCGGAAGTTAGCTTTTATATTAGCTGCTCGTAATGCTCGTTCTAAGCTGATGAATGCTAATTAGATGCCGTACCAACTGAATTTACTAAAAAAAAAAAACAGTGCCAACAACATAAAAATGTATTTATTGATTTGAAATTGCTCTCAATTATATTTCAATCGCTAGATTTCGATTATAAAAATGGTATAATTCATCCCATTTCATCAATAATACTATTGGTAAACTGAAACTATTTCGCTTTATAATTTAAAAATAAATGAATACATTTTAAAACATGGCTATAATTTCTAAAATATTTTTTGTTGACATTTGCAACTGCAATAAATTCGACTAGAATATAACACACAGTCCAAAATATCTACTTAATACTATTATTTCTACTATTATTATTAATGCTACTTAGAATTATAAAAACAATGATTGAAAACGAGAGGCCTAAATTTGATGCCCATTACTTTACAAACTTTGTAAACAAAAATAAGATCTTGTCCTTAGTCACCAACAAATCTCAAAAATATGTTTTCAAAATTAACTGTAATAAATCGTCACAAATTTTCAAATAAGCAACATTCAAATTGTGAAAAATACATTCAGTTATGAAAATGGGCATTTATATAGTCCAAATATTGATCGATTCTTGTAAAAATACTGTCTTCACAATCTCTAGCATGTCCAGTAACTTTTGCATGTGAATGGCTGGCAATACCAAGTTGAATCCATCTACCAAAATCGTTTTTGCAAACCAAAGGACCACCGCTGTCACCCTAAAGTGAAATAATTCATGATGTGAATTATGGTCTAAACAACAAATAGCTTTTCGCATCTGTAGATGACAATCCTTTAATTCTCATGCTCGGCATATTAATTACTTAAGTTAATAGGATTTAGTTACCTTACAGATATTTGTCCCGTAATTCGTTAAAGGTGAGCCACCACATAAAATCTTTTTAGATTTCAAAAGATTGTAAACAGTATCGGAACTGACACCAGTTATGTTTTGTAAATTATCGGCGCATTTTTTATAATTCATGATGTTCATTTTACCTTGTAATAGATACCTTGAATAGCGTTGCCCTTTAGTAATTTATATCAACTTCATTTATTATTAAACTATTGTTTGACAAAACACGAATATCTAACCTTCAGCAATCTTGCCGAAGCCGGTGACAATGCAATATCGAAAAGACATCAATTCTTTTAGACTGGCTATACCTCCAGGCAAACAAACGGTCCTAATAGAACTAGTCATTCGAATGGAAATATTCAACTTGATCATAGCAATGTCATTCTCACGAGTTTCAGGATTGAAATTTGGATGAAGCGTGAAATGAGAAATCGTGTGGTTCTTGACTAGAGGGTCGTTTGCAATAATGGTGCCCAATTTTATATAAATGTCACCCATTATCTTCCTGCCAGATGATTCATTTTCTTGCAATGCATTTGCAGAAGTTAATGAGGAAATTAGGCAAATCTAACTCTAAACAGTGAGCTGCAGTTAGAACCCATTTCTTATGTATAAGGCTGCCACCACAGATGATAGTATTTCCATGAATTATTTGCGCGTGCCAAGGCCAAGCACCATGTCTTGCCTTAATCCCAGTGACGATGTATGGACCGAGTTCGTCATCAGAAAAACCGCGAAAACCGCATTCTAAAGTGAAATAATAGGTGATAATTATAGTTGGCTAAAATTTATTTCTCATAAATAAATTACCTGTACGCGTTACTCTCGGGCAAACCAGCTCCACAAATTTCTTTGCCTTGCAAAGTCTTTCGAGAACATCACACAAGAAATATATTTAACTATGTTTATGCAGAATAATAACAGTAAATTATATTCACCTTTTCTCAAATATTGTCATAAAGGGTAACTTCTCTTCAAGTATACTATGATTTAAATTTGATTTTAATGCTATGATTTTCGATGTATTCGCTTCTGTGAATCTAGTTTCTTCGTAAACACTGCGAGCGCAATTTAGAGTGAGAATATATGAAAATTTATTTGTATATCTTTGTTAATACTAACTTTGAACCCATTTCTTGGCATGCATGCAAACTGAATTTATCACCCCAGTTTGACGAGCAGACGTAATAGTCGCTATCGCCCTTAAAAGTGGCTTTTAAAAAGTCACCTGTATCACTTCCATTACTCAGTCTTACTGCTTCCGGAAATTTCGATGAATTTCAAGTAAACAAATTTGTTAATTGTTAATTAGTAAATGTTGAGTAATTTGTCTATATTTAATTCTTTAAATTTTGCCCAAAAAACTCTCACGACATCCTCTTTCGTCTGATTGGTCCTGACAATCAGTTATTCCATCGCATCGTTTCTGAATGTATATGCAAGTGTTGTCTTTTATGCATTTAAACTGTCCCTTTTTGCAAGAAACTGAGAATCAAAAATAGATTAATCGTAAAATCATTACACATTACTAATCGATTCTTTTTTAAATTGTAACAATAAAACTAAATTAATTACCACACGATTTTGCTTCTTCGTCATCGCCGTAAGGACAGTCTCTAACGCCATCGCATAACCATTCTTTATTGATACAGGGACCATTTCTACATTGGTATTCCAGCCATAAACAAGCTGAAACATTTACAAAAATGATTTTAATTATAGAAAATAATTAATTAAAGTAAAAATTTGTACAAATAAAATTAAAACTTGCTGCAATTTAATTCATCACTGCCGTCGGGGCAATGTGTGATCCTGTCACAAATTTGCTCCTTTGGTAAGCAGCTTGATAAAATTTCACATCTCGTTTGTTCGTCTTGGCATGCTTAAAAGTCGTTAGAATATTCCATTTTGTTTAGAAAAATAATAACTTATTTGTCTATAAAATTATAATTATCTACAATATCATTTATTATTAATTATGACCTTATTATCGATTACAATTGACCCAATTATTTTAAAAAATTTTACATTTTAGATAAAATTAAATAACATGATTTTGACCAAAAATACGTTTTCCCATATAAATGTTTTATAAACGAGATGAAAATGTTATCTAAGGAATGACACTCTGAAAGTCCAACAATGATAGTTTGATGGTTTGCGATGTACAAAACTAATCATATTCACTTGTGTTAGTTTTTCCATGTCCTCCAACATAGACTTCACATAAAAATAATGTATTGGGCCTAATTCCACGAAACCTCTTGATGGTGATGTACATTCCTGACACTGCACTTGTACAAGTCAAGTTTATCCAACCAGCTAAAACCGTTTTTAATAACTTTATTTTACTTTTAATAAATTATTTTTTAAAATACCTTCTGTAAGAGACATATTGGAAAAGCTTTCGCATATTTTTTGCTGATAATCATTTTCTTCCGATGATACAAATACAGTAAAGTGAGTCATAGTAGGAGCCGCTGTTAACCAATAAAAAACACACACATGAAAACATTAATAAATAACTTATTGACAATGTGAAATTTAAAGATTAAGTATTACAAATTAAATCAATTTTACTGGAGGCTTGCAGCAGCAGTAGAAAATGCTACTCTAATAATTGGAAGCTGTTTAAAAGACTTTGACGGTTCAAACTTTGGCTTACCTGGAGATCTTGGATTGAAGTAAATGGCCACATGGATGATGTCAGAAATGTCATCAAGCCTTACCCGCCACCAGGCGAACTCACCTTTCTTTGCACGTACTTTTGTACAAGTAGATATATTGTCATCTACCGCCAATGGAGAAGTTTCGGCGAATAATGCACCGCTTTGAGAGGTTGGCTGTTTGAAGGATTTGGAGTCTAAACGGAATCATTTAGCGTTTCACTTGATCTTGTTTGTAACTTTGAAAGAATTGTAAATTTTGGAAGCAGTAAAACTCAACATATATACAATTTTTTACTTATTAAAAAATAGGTTACTTGATATTTGTTAATGACATTTACTCTTAGAATGTTTTTGAGAATTAAATTCGTGTTAGAAATACGAATGTAACAGTAAATTATGTTTCAATCGTATTGGACAAAAGTACAGCGATCTATCCTAACTTGTACCATAATAGAAATTAATGTTATTATATGACTAATTTATAGAGTTAAGTTAAAAAAATTAAAAGTTAAATCAAGTTACCCCATTCTTTTTGAACTTCAATGACAACTTCGCATATGGCTAGGAGATCTTTTCGGACTCCAACACTTCTCTTGATGGTTACATATTTGCCATAAATCGGTGCTGTGCAGGTTAAATTTAAGGTGCCCTCTTCTGAAATTTAATAAAAATGAACTCTGTTAATTTATTTATATATTTATTAATTAATTAACTCTATTATCAGCCAGGTGCTGAATAACAACAATAATAATAATTATGAAAATGCAGGTGAATGATAAAATGGCTTAATTTATATTGCAATTTCCTTTTTAATTTAACCCATACGTTAAGTGTAAGTATCAGAAAATTCTATTATAAAATAATTACATTAATATATATCTTAAACTCAGAAGGAATATTATTTTCGTTTGATAACATGTCAACCTGATTGATGCAGTTACGACAAGGATTCTGATTAGATTTTATCACTTTTGATCAATCGGACAAAATTGATTGAAAATATGCGTTATCATAAATATATCATCGTAATACATCAAAAATCATTTCTTTTTAATGACTTTATATACATTAATTGGACAAAACAAATTTACATAATAAAATAGTTTTACTCAAAAATTGATATATTAAATTATATAATAATAATAATAATAATAATAATAATAATAATAATAATAATAATAATAATAATAATAATAATAATAATAATAATAATAATAATAACAGACACGCCGACCGCCTTCTTCCATGCGGGGCTGAAGTTTGGTGGATTGGGACTACTGCAGCTCAGAAAGTGGGTTCCACTCATCAGAACCAGCAGAATGAGATCTATGATGGCTCGCTCGAAAAGCAATGAAGACGAATTCTTGCTCGACACTCTAAAGGACAACAGCATCGTCCTTGGAGAACACAGGAAGTTCGGGCAATTAAATTCGGAGTCGTCAGCCAAAAAACGACTTAAGGAAGAGACTCTCGAGAGCCTTTACAGCTCGGTAGACGGATTTGGACTCCAGTCCTTTTTCCAGGGTGTCGGTATCAGTGAATGGATCGCGGATGGGCGTTCAAGATTGTTCCCGAGTGACTACTTAAAGTGCTTAAAGGTCAGAGCAGGTGTCCTCCCATGCAATCTCCGGGTTTCCAGATATCATCCAGAGGTAAACACCAAGTGTGACGCCGGTTGCAGAGTCACCGAGAGCCTGGATCACATTTTCCAGGTTTGTCCAGGAATGGATGTATCAAGACGAGAGAGGCACAACAACCTCGTCCATCGGCTGGAAACGAAGTTGGCTGAGAAAGGGTACTTCACCAAAATCGAGCCGAGGATACAAGTTGAGGAAGGCATCAGAATCCCTGATCTAGTCGCATGGAGCAAGGACGATTCAATCGTATGCGACGTCACCATTGTCTCTGATACCGCCTCACTGGACGAGGTCCACTCATCCAAGACAGGAAAATATAACTCCAAAGACATCCACATCTGGATGTCTAACAATAACCCTGGGGGTGCTCTCTTTCCGAAGATCATAGTAACCGCCTTTGTATGCAACTTCAGAGGAGTGATATCCTCCAGATCTTACTCGTCATGGCGGGGCATCGGTCTGTCCAGAAACGACATGATGTACCTGGCAACATCGGTTTTGCTGGACACCTACCTTATGTGGAAATTCCATAAGCGCAGAACTCATAAACGTTGGCGCCGGCGAATTGGACTATAGTGATTGATTATGGTTGATGTCGCTTGTTTATAGCGCGGTGTTGTTGGCGCTGGGGAATGCGGTTGCAATATGTCCCGGGGTGATCTCGGGCCCGGAGGGGGGACAGTGGATGTTAGTTGAGGTGTTTGATGATCGCGTTTGCTGTTGGATGATTTTTTTGGCCGAGAAAATAAAGGAAAAAAAAAAAAAATAATAATAATAATAATAATATAAAATATTAACAATTATAATATTATTATTATTAACTTTATTATCAAGCAATAAATTATTTATTTATTTATTATGAAGATGATGCTTACTATTTACTCTACCTGTCACAGATGCGCACACATGCCTTTCAAATTTCTTTTCATCCCGTGAAATGAATACTTTGAGACCACATAGAATTTTAGCAACTTATGAAGGATATACAGTAACATGTTGATTAATGCACAAATATTGAAGACACAAAGTTAGCTCTGTTACATTCACTGTTACGAAGTGCAGAGTAGTGTAATTTAAGCTTAAATGTAGCGTTGAAATTCTAAAATAATTGTCAGTATTTCATAAATATATTTCATAAAATATCATAAATACTTTTAGATTGTAAAGAATTATTTAATAGTTCAGACCATTTCTTTCAAGTCTAGTACAAATTGCTGCGCCATATAAAATACATAGTGCCATAATATTGCTGTACTATGTTAAATATGAGACAATTAATAAAATTACATTAACTCATTCTAACCAAAAGTTAAACAATTCGTAATCTAAATTCGATAATTAGAAAGTTCAGGCTAAGACAAATTGAGGTGACCAACTGGTTGAATTTGGAGTATTAGCGAGGTAAACTTTCGCAATTAAATACGTTTGGTCCAATTCCACACGCCACCAAGCGGGGCTGGTGGGGGTATCGGACCTAGTAAAGGAGCAAGTGTATATGTCTTTATCAATTGCCAATTCTGGACCTTTATTAAACATGGTACCGCTTTGATACGCTTTCACTATCATAGGAATGTAAACTGGAAAAAAAAACTAAAATGCAATCACAAAAATTAGTGACAAACATTTAGAGAAAAGGTAATTTTATTATAATTTATAATATTTAATATTTATGTTATACTTTATATATTATAAGGGTTAGGAGAATCTTGAATAAGTTTAAGAACGAGCAGAACTAACATTCAGATGAGGATGTCTGTTTGAGAAAAACAAACAATAATAAGGCAAACTTTCCTATCCATGTCCTCATATTCTATGAACGCGGTTAGACGCAATGAACCTTGAACCGATATCATCATACGTGCTTCGTTATTAAAGGGAATTAGTCTCTCGGTACTCAATTCTAATGCGATGGTAAAATTGTTCCAATAAATGGTATAAAATAATCGAAGGTTTGAAAAAAAATAATTTCACATCCGGAGGAATAATAATTTTAAATAAACTTATTTAAATCTTTGGTTGCGTCGTAAGGCGTGTTGTTTGGATTTTTCATAGATGGATTTGTTTTGAAATACAGTGGATACTACTTGCAATTTTAGTATCATATGAATTGTGACAATTATCTTGCTTCAGCGCCTCTGTAGCTCACGCGTTCGGCGCTATATAAATGACTTATTATTATTATTATTATTATTATTATTATTATTAAATTTCTGGAATTATACAATAAAATGTATTTAAGTAACATTTGAAAATTGGCATCTCAAAAAAGCAAATTAACGAGAAAAGAAATTCTATTTCATAATTTTTTGGATCTTATTTATTTATTTTTAAATGCTGCACATAAGGTACTTCAACTTTATTACTTTATTATAACATATTACGCGGTTCCGTTTGGATCGATTTCGTTCATAAAGTTCAACACTATATAATTAAATTATTATTAAATCAATTAAAATTATTAAATGAAAAAAAATCAAACAAGACAGATTTTCTTTAAAGATTAAAATCATGCATTATTTTCATTTATTATTTCCTTCTAAAATATTAAGAATCGGAAAAAAGGAGAGCACTAAGTGTCAAGATTTTGGATTATAAAGTCTAAAAATTGATCGACTTTTACAAAAAGACTGTTCACACAATCTTTTCTATCTCTTCCGTAATTGGTGAAAGCTGCAACTCCCACTTGTGTCCATCTTCCATGTTCATTTTTGCAGACTAAAGGACTGCCGCTGTCACCCTTTGAATGGGGGAACGAAATATTTATTTAAAAAAATGCAAAACTCATAAAAATAAAACATTTTAATTGAAATTTAAAAAAAAAGTAAGAAAACGAAATACCGTGCAAAAGTTAACGCCATACATGGTAATTGGTGAACCGGCACAAAATAATTTCTTATTATTTAAAGTTTCCAATGCGCCTTCTTCATCAATATCGCTTATGTTTGCTAAATTTTTGATACATTTTTTGTGCGACATGATGTTCATTTTGCCTTGGAGCAGATATCTTGAGTCGGTATAAGCTTCAACAAAAAAGAAAACAAATTGGAAGGTTTCAACTGTTTGGGAATTTCAATAATGAAGCATGGCGCTGATCAATAAATTCATTACAATTGCATTAGTACTCTCTAAAATGCCGTAATGGTAATTTATAACAAAACAATTTACTAATATATTATGTATTACATGTACTAATATGTACTACAATGTTACGTACCATCAGCAATAAAGCCAAATCCGGCGATGACACAATAACGGAAATGCGTCATTTTTTTAATCGTCATTTCGTTGTTTGGCAAACAGATTGTTCGAACAGCATTTGTAAACCGAAGTGGAGTACTTAACTTCACTAGTCCGACATCATTAGAATTTCCTCCTGTTACGAAGTCAGGATGTAGAACAACCTGAGAGACGAGGTGTCTTTTAGACATGCGATCTTTCTTGATATTGCTTCCAACTATGACTTTAATTTGCTCCATGTTTGTCACGTTCCTACCAAAGAAGGATTTCCTTTAATCGATTTTAACTTTTAGATATAATAATAATAAGTACGTTGTTAATATCGATGAAGTGCTTCTTAATAGGTTAAATAACTGAATAATTTAAAAAAAAAAGATCTAACTCTAAACAATGTGCTGCAGTAAGGACCCAGTCGTTCCGAATGAGACTTCCTCCACAAAATCCTTGCCCAACAACGATAACTTGAACATGCCATGGCCAAGCACCGTATTTGGCTCTGTCTCCTTGAATAATGTATGACCCAAGGTCCGAGTCTGAGAACCCACGAGTCCCGCATTCTGAAATAAGTCGAGAACTAATTAATTATGAAATAAATAATTAATTTAGGTAAAGCAACGATATGTGGTACCTTCTAACGAGATGTTAGGACACAGTAATCTCACAAATTTGCCTGAGTCGCATTCATTTCTGTTATTCAACAATCAACAATTACTTAAAGTGAGAATTAATACGTCGTGCATGTTTAAACTAATTGAATTAAATTAAAAAAATATCCACCTCTTTTGAAATAAGGCCATAAACGGTAAATTAGCCTTAAGATGAACATTTGCCTTTAGTCCAATTATCTTTGAAGCATTTGTTGCGGAATATAAAGTTGCTTCGTGGATACTGATAAAGAAGATTCAAAAATAAGGAAAAAACATGAATATACATTTGGTTCTACTCTAAATTATTAATTCGTAATTAAGTAATAATCACTTAAAACCCATTTCTTTGCAGGCATGCAGGCTGTATTTATCCCACCACTTTGTTGCGCAAATGTGAAAGCCAATTTCTCCTTTAAACGTAGCTTTTAAAAACTGTATTCTGGTATTCAAATCTGCCAGTTCCACTGGGTATAGAATTCGGTGTTAAATAGTATTATTTTGTTGGCAAATATTAAAAAAAAATGCTTACGACATCCATATTCATCGGATTTGTCAGGACAATCAAATATTCCGTCGCAACGCTTTTGACGGCTCATACAAACGTTGTTCTTTGAACATTTAAACTCTCCTTTTTGACACGTAACTTTAATGATTTAATAAATTAAACGACGTAATATCGTGCTTCACTAATCATACTAATCATTTATTTATTATTAAAAAATAAAAAAACCAAATATTATAATATTAGTATAATAATTACTGACCACATGATTCTACTTCTTCGTCATCCCCGTAAGGACAGTCCTTAACTCCGTCGCACAACCACTCCTTGTTGATGCATTTTCCCTCCAAACACTTGTATTCTAACCACAGGCAAGCTAGTGACATTTTATTTTTGAAATGCAATAACTTTAGTTCTAATTAAATTTCTAAAAATCTTTTTTAAAATAATAAATTAGTCGTTGAGATTAGGCATGTTAGGAGATTAGGATATCTTGTATTCTAACGAGAAGACCATTTAGGAACTATTCAGCATTTTACAATCCATTTTCTGATCTATAAAATTACTTTTACGTTTCATCTCAGTTATTCAGAGATTGTTAGATAATTTTTGAGAAAGCTTAATGAAAAAATAATGTAACTATGAAAAATCGGATCCTGTAGAAAACTATCCAATATCCCTTGAAACTGTTTAATCGGTACATGCCTACTTCTAAAGCATTTAGTGATGTAATTAGGTTTGTTGATATTAAATGCATTTTTAGTTTAATAATACTGCAGTTGCTTTCGTCACTTCCATCTGGACATTCGACAATTCTGTCGCAAATCAGATCTTTCGAGAAGCATTCGGCATAAATTTCACATCTCATTTCATCGCTTTCGCAAGCTGAAACATTTAATCAGGAGGTTACTTAAATAAATTAAGTTAGTTTTTTTTTTATAAATCGATTATAGGCTTCACTTCTGTTTGTTCTTCCTATGCCAAAAATATGAACTTCACACATGATTAACAAGTTCGGTTTGTAACCTCCGATCTTTTTAATGATTAAGAATTTTCCAGATAATATTCTTGAACACGTCAGATTTATAAATCCCGCTGGAAATACAAATTCACAAGATTTTCATATCAAAAAATCGAATTAAATTTTGATTAGTTATTCAGAATATCATTCAAGGGAAAATGTAAAACGAGTAATTACAATGTTCGCATAAATATATAGAAAAACAAATGTTTTATAATTAAAATAGGCAAAGATGGTGATCAATAAGGCCAAACTATTTGTCACTTAACCGTGAATTTTGTTATAACAATATAATATATATGTTATAATTAATTAACTCTGAATAATTAATTAATCAATTAACCCCATGGGCGCGTCATATCGGAAACTTTTGCACATTGGTTCTGCTGAAAATCCTCAGCATCAGTCGAAGTATATATTCCAAAATGATTCAAGGTGAAGGCATCTAGAATTAGAAGTATTTTTAATTAAAAAATGTTAAAATATAATATTGCAAAGTTAAATGAAAATACTAAGAAAACCATCGTAATCATTATCACAATTTAACCATTATTATAATTTAATGGCAGTGAATTTATGTTTTTGACATACTAATTAATATACCCGAAGAATTTGGCCGGAAATAGATGAGGACACCGGAAATGTCGTAATAGTCATCAAGTGCAATACGCCACCAGGCTAAGTCGTCCTTTTTTGCTCGAACTTTGGTGCACGTGTTCATGTCTCCGTCTACTGCTAGTCGAGATGATTCCAAAAATAATACACCGCTTTGCGATGTCGGCTGGTTGAAAGTCATAGCAGCTAAAATTTTAATTCGTCTTCAATTTATCTGAATTCATAAAATAAAAAAAAATGGACATTTATTTTCACGAAAGTATTAAATTGGTCAATAACTATCAATCGCATCTTTCTTATGTAGACATACAGCGACTTGTTCTACATGAACAGTACATTATGTATAAACAACAATAGCTTACTGGAATCACTTTTGACATAAATGGAAACTTCGCACAAAATAAGCGTCTTCTTTCTTACTCCTCCTATTCTCTTGATGGTTATAAACCTACCAGATGTTGGCTCTTTGCAAGATAATGTTAACGAGTGCTCTAGGAATAAATTCATATAAAATAAATTAACATAAATTGTTGTGACGATGTGCGAGTAGGCGGGGCGAGGGATCGAGCGATAGTTTTTGGAGCGCGAGGGTTCTTTCGAAGTTTGGGAGAACAAATAAAGAATAATTGCGTTCTGGTTGTTTCTGGTTTTTGCGTGTTGAGTAATGTTTCGTTTCTAAAGACCTAACAACTGGCGCAGTCGACAAAAGAAAGTTCAAAATTTGTTTAGTTTCCAAAATGGCCGACGTTGCAAAGTTCTTGGAAGCATTTACACAGCAAATGGAATTGTTGGTCCGTTCAATAGCTACAAACGCTACACACCACACCATTCCGAATTTTATTCCTTTCGAACCTAGCAAAGAATTGTGGAATGATTATATGAACCGCTTCCAGTCATTCATTGAAGCGAATTCAATTCCAGCATCGAAAATTACGCAAGTGTTTCTGACAAACCAGTCCGCTTCTATTTACAAACTTTTGCAAACAACAGCTTCTCAAAAACCAACGCCGTGCGAAGTAAATAAATTGGACTTTGCTGAAATCCAAGCGGTGATGATGCATAACTTCAACCCCAAGAGATTTGTGATTCGGGAGAGATTCAAATTTTGGACTGAGCTAAAAAGACAACCAGGTGAAACAATTCAGGAACTCGCGGCGAAAATTCGAAATGCCGCCACCACATGTGACTTCCCTAGTATAGAAGACACACTAGATGAAGCTTTAAGAACAAGATTCATGTGTTCAGTTGACAACGAGGCTGTGCTCAAAGCGTTGTTCAAAGTTCCAGAAGATGAACTAACATTCAATCGAGCTATTGAAATTGCTATGGAAGTTGAAGAGTCTGCCAAAGTTGCGAAAGCTACAGTACACGGCACACCAGAGGACAATCGGGAACTGGTAAATAAAATTTCAAAAGAGACAGAAAGTAAACCGGACAAAGCAGATTCCAAGCCAATACGAAAACCTCAACAACAAAGACAGCAATTTTCAAAATTTACATTCCCGAAAGGAACTTGTCCAAGATGTGGAAACAAAGGACACCACGCCAATGACTGCAGACATATTAAAGCTAAATGTAATTTCTGTGGAATCATTGGACACATTGAAAAGGCATGTTTTAAAAAGAAGTTCAAAAGAGACAGGCATGTAAATTCAATCCACACAATTCCGAGCCACACACCTCTGACTCAGGTGCTACAAATTGCACATTCAGAATTTGTTTTTGAATTAGATAGTGGAGCCAGGGACAATTTTTGTGCAATCGAAACTTGGAAAAAGTGGGGAAAGCCCAGGCTAAACTTTTCCAGTACAAGATATGTTTCGGCAACAGGTGATCCCATTCCGAACATAGGAGTCTGCGAAGTCATAGTTTCGACATCGGACGTCAAAAACGTAGCTCTAGAATTCAATGTCACCAAGTTACCAAAGCTCAACATCATTGGGAGGAAAGCCATAGTCGAATTAAAAATCGACGTTTCAAGCTTGCTACACAACCACGTTTTGAAAATTGATGAAGATCTTGATTCGAAAACCGTTGAAAAAGCGTGTTATAAAATTTGCCACGATTTCAAAGAATGCTTCGAGCCAGAACTTGGTTGTTTGAAAGATTTCGAGTTAGAGGTAAAATTCAAACCAGACTCATCGCCAATTTTTGTCAAGGCAAGAACAGTGCCATTTGCAATTCAGGAAGATCTAAACCAGGCTCTTGATGCAGGAGTAAAGAAAGGGATTTGGACCTCAACTCATTTCAATGATTACGGAACTCCAATTGTACCGATTCGAAAGAGTCTGAAACCTGGAGAGCAGAAAGCCAATTTTAGAATCTGTGGCGATTATTCTGTTACCGTAAATTCACAATTAGAACCACATAGATATCCAATGCCCCTTCCAGAGGATCTGATGAGAAAACTGGGAGGAAGTCGATACTTCAGTAAAATCGATTTGGCAGACGCATTCAACCAAATTAAACTTGCACCTGCGAGCCAGAAGAAGCTCGCGCTGACAACAAATAGAGGAGTGCTTCTTCAAACGAGACTACCTTTTGGTATCATTTCAGCCCCGGGTTATTTCCAAGAGATAATGGACAAACTAACTTGCGATCTGCAAGGAGTAGCAGTCTATTTGGACGATATTCTTGTCGGAGGTTCGAATTCCAAAGAACATATTCAAAACCTGAAAGTATTACTTCAACGATTGAGAGACAAAGGTCTCAGATGTAACAAAAAGAAATGCATTTTTGCTAAAGATTCAATTGAATACCTTGGACTTGTTGTTTCAAAAAGCGGAATAGAAAAGGGAAACGAGTTGATGCCTTGACTAGCATGCCAAGACCAACAAATGTCCCGACATTGCGATCGTTTTTGGGTTCAATTCGGTTTTACCACAAGTTCATTCCAAACCTTTCAACGATTGCGGAACCGTTGACGAGCCTCACCAGAAAAGAATCACTCTGGAGATGGAGTTTGGAAGCAGAGAGGTCGTTTCAAAAGTTGAAGGAGATCTTAGCGAACGAGGTGCAGCTTGCACATTTTGACAAATCTCTTCCTTTGGGAATTGCATGTGATGCATCAGATGTTGGAATCGGTGCAGTTTTGTTTCACAGATATCCGGATGGAAGTGAACGACCAATATTGCACATTTCAAAGACACTGTCAACATCACAAAGAAATTATAGTCAGATACATAAGGAAGCACTTTCGATTATTTACGCGCTGCAGAAATTCCATCAATACCTTTACGGACGAAACTTTATCTTAGTGACGGATCACAAACCTTTGTTGTCGCTTTTCAGCCCTTCAAAACTCACCCCATTATTAGCAGCAAATCGTTTAGCCCGATGGGCATTGATACTACACCAGTACGATTATTCGATAGAGTACCGACGATCCGAAAGTCATGGTAACGCGGATGCACTTAGTCGGTTACCAAGTGGGAAAGATGACAATTTTGACGTCGGTGAGGATGAAGACGACGACCTTACAGTTTGTACAATCAGTGCCATAAGTAAACAGATCCGACCAACTGATTCTCAGGTCTTGACAAAGGAATCGCGCAGAGACAGGATAATTTCAACTGTCGTACGATTCTTAAAAGAGGGATGGCCTCGAGTTGTAGATGCACAAATTCGACATTTTCAAAAGTTGGAAGATGCTCTGACAGTGCAAAATGATTGTCTTATCTTCGGAAACAGAATCGTAGTTCCTGAGAAACTTAGACTACACGTTATGGGTCTATTGCACCTTGGACATTGCGGTATGAGGAGAATGAAGCAACTGGCACGAACCGTTGTTTACTGGCCGGGAATTGATGCCGACATTGAGGAGATGTGCAGGGAATGCACATCTTGCGCGGAACATCAGAACAACCCACCAAAGTTCTCAAATCATCCGTGGATGCTACCAGAAAGACCTTGGAGTAGAATCCACATAGATCACGCAGTTAATTTCATGGGAAAGAACTGGCTGGTGGTAGTCGATAGTTATTCTAAGTACCCATGCATCCATTCTACTTCAAGCATAACTGCCAGAACGACTATGGAATTACTGGAGGAGGATTTTGCTCATTTTGGATATCCCCATACTCTCGTAACGGACAATGCGCCCACATTTACATCCTCAGAATTTCAAGAGTATCTCAGGGAAAGAGGTATTCTACACCTGAGAGGAGCCCCATACCATCCAGCTACAAACGGGCAGGCGGAAAGATTAGTCCAAACTTTTAAACAATCCCTGAAGAAATCGCGGCTTCCAACTATCCAGGCGCTACAGGAATTTCTCATTCAATATCGTCGAACTCCTTTGGAGTCTGGTTACTCTCCTAGTGAACTTCTGAACGGAAGACAATTACGAAGCAAATTAGATGCGCTTTTGCCTTCAGTGCCGCACATTGCCCAGGAACTACAAAACCGTCAGAACAAGCCTACATCAAAGAGATCGAGTAACACCCAATTCACCGTCGGGAAGCCATGCTACGTTCAACGCAGCGGTCCAGGCAAGGATCGCATTCCTAGATGGATCCCGGCAGTGGTGATTCAAGTCTTGGGTCCTCGTCATGTCTTAATACAGGTAGTGCCAAAAGGACCCACTTTGAAAAGGCACGTCGAACAATTGAGGCCCAGACATGGGGTAGAGGAGGACGATGATCCGGGCATGGTGCCGGGTCCCACTCCCAATTCAAGGAACATTACAACTTCTACAACTGCGCAAACCACAGTCCCGAGGAGACCCAGGGGTCGGCCAAAAGGACGAAGAAACTTCCAACGGCCAATAGTCCCGGATTCTGAGACTACACTTCCTCGACGCTCAGAGAGGTTACGCCTAAAAGCTCTGAGAAACTTTTCGGCTGGCGTGGAGGTGTTGTGACGATGTGCGAGTAGGCGGGGCGAGGGATCGAGCGATAGTTTTTGGAGCGCGAGGGTTCTTTCGAAGTTTGGGAGAACAAATAAAGAATTGTTGCGTTCTGGTTGTTTCTGGTTTTTGCGTGTTGAGTAATGTTTCGTTTCTAAAGACCTAACATAAATTAAATTAATAAAATTGATTGTAGAATTACTAGAATTTAAAAAAAAAATAGGTCAGTTATGAAAGCATATGATTTATCGTGTCATATCAGAGATAAATAAATTAAATAAATTCTTTTAGATTAACTTCCCTTAAAACAACTTATCATTTTGATATCTCATTATTAGGTCGTATGTAAATTTATTTTGATTTGACCAAATAAAATATTATAATCGTGCTATCGAACTGCTATGATTTAACAAGTTTATATTAAGAATTGCTTGGCAATATTAATTTAACAGACTAAATAAGGTAATACATCTTAATGTTATAATGAGATCACATAAAAATTTGAGGTCAACCTGGTGTTAAAAATAAAAAAAAATAAAATTATAATGTAAATAATAAAATAAATGATTTAAATAAATGTAATATAAATAATAAAAAAATTACGCTACAAAATAAATCACACTCGTTTTTACCTCTGTTGTTCTTTCGACTGACAGAAGAGCACAATTTTCTCTCAAAGTTTTGATCAATCGAAATGAAAACTTGAAGCCCGCTCAGAAAACTTACATCTGTTTGAGGAAATGCTTATATTTTAAATAGGCACGAAATCATTAAAAAATTACAGATCATTTTACATTAAATTACCCTAAAATATTCTGCTATTAAACATTAAAATTATTTAATGTTTATACAAACATTTAAAACAAATTAACTCACAAGATGTGTTTGGATTGTTAGCTATATAAATTTGAAGTATTACATATATTGTAACCAGTTCCACGCGCCACCATGCCGTATCATTTGGCGACGGGCCACTTACGGCCCGTGCACACGTTTCCATGTCTTTGTCCACCGCCAAATCAGAAACTGTGCTATTAGAAATTGAGGCACTTTGAAAAGTTCTTTTGATTGCAGGAAGGTATACTAGAGTTAATGAAATGAAGGGGAGATGTAAAAAATATATAATTATCAATTACATAATAATGGAATTTATTGAAAAGAGTCACGCCACTACCCAAAATATAATAATTTGAAAACTTGATATTAAATAAACAAATACTTTTTTGACGCGAAATCCCTTCAAAAATAACTAAATGGAAGACGAAGATGCCCATCAATGTCTTCATATTTCAACGCACTTAGAACAAATTTCTCAATCTTGTCAAAAGGTTCTGATAAGTCTTTGGTGTGACCTCTAATAGTAATGAATGTTTAATAGAGGATTATCAATATTGATTTTTAGTGCCTAAATTACAATTGCTTCATTTTCTGATTTCGGCAAAAATTATTTACGGGCTTGGAAACCAAATAAAGAAAAACTTCCTGAAATAATTAGTTTATAAGCAAGCTACAAGTTTTAGAAATTTTAGTTTTTAAAAATTTGGCACTTCTGTTGAGTCATTTGAGTATTTATTATTTACTATTGATTACAATTACATATTTCGAAAACCATTGCATGTCTAAATTAAAATCGATATTCTCTGTTACGCAGATGTTATGTTCTTCTTCTCTTAGCGATTGGAGTTTTTCTATTTATTTATTTTGTTTATTTATTCGAGTCGAACGAAGGGCCTTGGCCTCTGACACGTTCCGAAAAACAAAAGAAAAGCAAATAAAACATAAACAATCGCCATTCGGGCTTAAAAAAAAAACTCTTGTACAGATGTAAACTCTTAGGGGTCATGGTATTTAAAGTATTGGTTAATGTTGGTATCAATGTAATGTTTTAAGTAACTTTTGAATTTTTAATTGTAATTTTAATAGTAATTTTAATAATAATTTTAACTTTATACGAGTCTGGAAACTGTTAAACATAGAATCGGTAATAAACAATTGGGCAAAGTGTACATTTACAAAATTTATTTCGATGAAAGGAATGAAAATATTAGTTTTTTTTTTTAAAATTCATTTTATCAAAAATTTAGATTGACTACAAATGATTGGTGTGATGATCTGTTAGATAATCAGACAACCAAAAATAAATTTAAATATAAAAAATTGTAAATTAAAGTTCTATGGTTGACAATTTGTTTAAAAGTCAATAAACATAAATATGAATGCTTTTCGAAACTGTTTTAAGCATTAAATCCACTGTGGCATGGCCTAATTAATTTGATTAATAAAATTCAAATAACTTTCGACTCGAAGCATAATGGTGCTAAGACATTGTTTGAGATCAAGAAAAACGTGACTTTTAAATTGTATTGCAATTCCTACTTGAGTACAAATTCCGTGTTCATTCCTGCAGACGAGAGGGCTTCCACCATCACCCTGCATATTAATTAATTATTTAGAATTAAAAGATTAATTAATTATATTTTAAAATGTATCATTTTTGATTCCAAAATAAATTAGGAATGTTTATATTCGACAGAAATTACACGTTGGTGCATTAATATATTTAGGGCATTTTGGATACATTTTCTATTTAGCTTCTGTTTTACTGACGCAAATATTTGTTATAATAGATAATTACGCTATTCTGAGACGTTCTTTGTGCAAGCGAAAACATACCGAAATTTATGACCGGTACAAGAAATTAAATATCTATTCAACAATTTCAAAATGGTTAACCCTGCAAGCATTTATTCCATAGTTTGTAGGTAATGAACCAGCACAAAATTTGTTATTTTTTTCTTGCAGATCCTGTCGTAAATAATTTTTCCATTATTTTCTCATATTCAAGTTAGCCAAACAATCCTTATCTGATATCAAATTCGTTCGCCCATGTTGTAAACGTCGAGGCACCTTAGAAAGGGGATTAGTAAAATCTGAAAAATAAAATAAATTAAGTTTATTTGTGACATGTCCATTAAAATTATTAATGGTAAAAAAACCTGAATCCTGATATCCAAGACCAGACATTACACAATAGCGGTGCGAATTTAATCTCACTTTGTCTGCGTTCATATCTGGCAGGCAAATTGGCCTAGTGACATTATTGAAAAAAAATTGTTTTTCTAAGTTTTACCAAGGCAATATCGTTACGTTCATTGGAATGGTTTGGGTGAATTGAAAAGCTTTCGACCTCATAACTCTCGACCATTGGGTCGTTTTCTAATATGGTGCCCAATTTTACATTTATTTCGGAAGCATTTAGTAGGTCCCTGTTGAATTGATGTTGAAAATGCATTTAGTTTAAAGGTAACCTACCGCCCTACCAACCTCACTGCAATGGACAAGCTGAGAGTTTTGTGGACACATTCAAGCGTACACTACAAAAGCTGCAGGGGGAGGAGGTGATGGAGGATGCGCTCCAGAAATTCCTGCTGACTTACCGGACAACGCCATGCACGTCTTTGACGGATTTGAAGACGCCGGCAGAGAAACTCCTAGGGAGACCGTTGAGAACTCCCCTGAGTGACCTCCAACTCAAAAGTCCAGTAAAACATCTCCCAAGAGCGGATCAGGAGATGGAAGAAAGGAAACCTATCCACAGGCGACTGAGAGAGTTCGTCGAGGGAGACGCAGTCTTCGTAAGAGACTACAAGGACCCGAGTCACCCGAAGTGGATACAGGGATGGATCAGGCGCAGACAGGGACGTCAAGTCTACCTAGTGGAGGCAAGCGGCAAAATGCTCCATCGCCACGCGAACCAGCTCAGGAAGCGTGCGCAGGATGATTCACTGAAGGTGATGTGTGTGGCATTTGACTTGCCATTCCTGCCACTAAGTGGGACATCCCAGACAACCGCAGAAAACATACACACGCCGGAACTACAGGAAATTCCAGAGTGCGAAGTGGAGCATGTCATTCCACCAGTGCAACCTCGGACACCAAAGAAAAGATCCGCAAGGAACCGCCGACCTCCGAGAAGGCTGGAGATGGATCCCCAGAGGAAGAAATACCTAATCGTTTAGGGGGGGGAGGTGTTGTGGGATTATGCGTATCTTTGGTTTTGTGCACCTCGTGCGACGAGGCACGCTTGTTTTCCGTTTTAATTCCGCTCGTGTTCGTATCGTGTCGTACTGTGTCGAGTTGTGTCGTATTGCGTTGATCCTAATAAACCGTGTTGATCTCGATATTCTGAAGTTATAACAGAGTCCTTGGTCGCACTTGTATTGATATGGAGGTCAGGCTTTTTGTATTTAATATTTGAAATGCAATATTTTATTATAACTGTTTATTATAATTGTTTATTATTTAAATATAAATTTTGTTAATTAAAAAAAAAATCTAACTGCAATGTTTCTCAACGCTTCCGTCTTGACAGTGCTTAATTCGGTCACAAATTTTTTCTTTAGCGACGCAAATTGAGTCGCAACTTTATCGAGGCATTCGTACAATCTAAAAATACATATATAATAATTTATCTGCACTCTTTTTAAGATTTTTTCAAATTATTAAGTTGAAATTATTAAAAAATGATTCTAATTAATTTCAAATAAATGGACTATAATCGAATTATACTTGAAGAATTGAATTATATTTTAGTTTTATTAAAGAATTAAAATAACTTTTATCGACTTCTTTAGCATAAATCAGTACTTCACAAAAATACATCTTAGTTTGATCTGGACCATCATGATTTTCAAATGTTATAAATCGACCGGCCACTGTATGGTCGCAGGTTAAAATGATGTTACCCTCTAAAAAATAATTACAATTTGAAATAATGCCATAAAGTTTAGATCCAAATGACTGTGTTGAGATCAGCACGAACTTCACAGAGACCCAGCAATACACTTTGGAAGGGCTGGCTTCTAACTATCGTAACAAATTGACCGTAAACAGGTTTCTTACAACTTGTTTGGAACAGTGATTCTGAATGGAAATGCAAATTTAAGAGGCCGCACCTGCGAATGATATTTGATTTCTTATTCTTTTCTCGTTTAATTATTGAAAATCTGTAATTATTTGTATTCTTTGAAATATCAAAATAATTTAAAATTCATTTCGTCTTTACTTTCGTCTCAATTTTGTGACGTCGAGATAAAATCAATTTTTAACTCACTATTGTAATAATGCTTAGCTTCGTCGAATTTACTACAAATCTGTTGCTCAAAGTACTCGGCATTGATTGAAACGAAAATAATAAAACCGTGTAGAATTCCAATAGCTGCAGAAAAATGTCTTAAAAATCATTTTTAATAAAACCAATGCTTAAGTTATGAATTATTTTATTATTATAATAATTTTATTATAATTTAGGCTATCATAATCAGATTAAGCTACTAGTTTTTATAGCATAGCTTCCAGGCGTAGTACACAACGAGGATGATAACATACATGTTCTTTTAGGATACTAGCTAATCGCGACCTCCTTAATATTAAAAATTCCATTCAGGTAAACCTGCCACCACGTCAATGTTGATTGATTAGCTTTGGCAATTGAACACGTTTCAGCCTTTCCATCAACTGCCAAATGGGCACCTTGCATTGAATACGTGCCACTTTGTGAAGCCGATTTTTTTAATGCCACATCTTCTGAAATCATCAGAGATTGTTAACGACTAATTTGATTAATTACAAGTAAAAACCAAAAAACAAAATCGTCATTTAATATCATCGTTGAACAAATGAATGGGGAAGTGAACAATATTGACAAATACATTGTATATATATTTTTTTTTATCTGCATTTAGTAACAGATTTGAATTCAAAACATAAGAAAAAAATCAGAATTCTGCCTTGAAAAATTTAACTCAAAAACTTGAATGGTTTTAGTTTATAATTTAGATTTGTTCGTACTTTTATGATTTATACCAAAGCGCGTGACGACTTATATCAAAATCTGGCAAACTTAACCCGCAGAACACTATATACGCTAGACCAGGGCACTCCTAACCCTACCCAAATGACCATAACCTTTTTTCAACCGGCTGAATTTCTGAAAATTGATAAACGAAATCTAGACGGAACTCTTGCATTATTTACATTCCAAGCTAGGCATTCATTATGAAGATTACAATATGTAATACATTCAAGCTACACAAAATATGTTGTTTACGTTCAACTGTGTAAAGTTCTCCAAAGATAATAACTTCACAAAGTGTAATTATGTCCAATCTATTTCCGCCATGTTTCGCATTGTGTATGGTGTTGCCATAAAGTTCTTCATTGCAAGTTAAATTCAAGCCTTAAATTGGTTATTAAAACCTTAAATATTCAATTTCATTTTCCGAAGAAAATAAATTATGATTTATTATTTCGCTGTAATGTTGACTAATAATGACCAGATGTTTACAAACAAAAAAATACCAAACAGTTAGAGAGGCGTTCAGCTGTTGTGCATGTCAAATATTCCCGAGAATTGATGGAAACGTAGATTATGATGGTGTTAAGATATTTTGCGACTAAAAATAAGATCATTCAAGTCCTCATCTACTGCATTTCTAAGCATCTACTGATGTAACCTTAAGATGTACAATTTATCTAACTAACATATTTATTAATCGTTACATTAAAAACATATTTAATCTATTTAAAAATCATTGATAATACAGATCAAACTATATTTGCAGTTGAGTCATTTATATTTATTAAGTCTTTTACAAGTGTAAAACTTTACGTGAATAAGTGGGAATTAATTATGTTTGATCAATTTTTATTTGCTTGTATTTAGCCAATTGTTACAATTATAACAATTATACCAGGTATCGACCACTAAAAGATAGGAAAAGAAGACTTTCAATATCTTAACAACTAACATGGCGATTTGTAATCTTGGTCCAAAGAGATACTTTTAATGTAATAAATGCTATTCAATTTCACGCTCCACCATGCCGTGTTGGAGCTAAACTGATCGGGTAAAACAATATTGTCAGGGTCTCCAGCTACTGACCATGTCTCTATTGTTTCCATCCACTGCCAAATCACTCTTTTGATTCTTGTATGTGTTGCTTTGAACTGTTGGTCTCTTGAAAGCCAAGTTGACTGAAATTTAAAATGATTCCCTAAGTCAAGATACGGGGTGTAAGTTGAAATAATATCCATTAAATTAAAGCATCCTTAATTTATGTTTACATTTAAGTGAAATTCTGCTAAAACTTCATTAATTGCAAGTATATTCGACAGCCTAGGATTTACTTGCATCTTACCTGAAGATGGATGGCAATATATGAGACTCGATGACATGACAAGAGTAAGTATGTGTAATATCATATCGCTTTGAAACATGTTAGGCTCATTAGTATTTTAAATTGTAATTATTTTATTAAATGATTCATTTTTGAAGTGAAGCAATTAAAGCATAATGTCAACCCAAACTTCAGACTTATCTGTAAGTCCATTTTCGATCTCCGATATCGCAGTAAATATCAGTTTTATATCTAATATATTATCATTATTGAAGATAATTTTTGTTTTAATGTTTACCCTGTAAAAGCGAATGGTCGGTTGGGTGATTAATGACAAACTTTACATTCTTATCGGTTTGAAATTAGGATTTAAAATGATTTATTAACAGAAAGTGATTGGGTCATTTATTATTTAATTCATTTATTGCGAGCATTGAGGACAGTCCTTTTGTTTATATTCGCAATGAAATTATTAATGGCATGTCCTCATGAAGATAATTATTATTTCATTTAAGAGATTAACAAGTGGTTATCGTTGCACCTAATTTTGATAACTGGACGTATGTTAAATTAACCAAATACCGTGTAGTGAAAATTAATAATATTTCAGAAACGACACGAGCATTTTATCTGCAAACCATCCTGAGATTGATCTTAAAGGCAATGCTGCACTTCGGAAATATTTTCTGGGTTAGGTCAACAAATACATCGGTGTTTTTAATAACTTTGTTCGGGCAAAGTAACTAGAATGATTGCTTTTCAGTACTAGCGATGTAGTCCAAGTGTTTTGACACTTTTACAAATAAGCTGATAGTGCAAGATCTGATACGACGGTATTTATATGAGTAAGGAACGCTGGCGATTCCAATCTGTGACCAAACCCCATATTCATCCTTGCACACCAGAGGACCTCCCCCATCTCCCTGCAAACATTAAGTGGTTCAATTTCTGAATAGATCAACACCGAAAATCTATAATTTGTACCTTGCATGTATTGATTCCGAATGCCGTAGGCAACGAACCAGCACACAGAACATCAGAATAATTAATTTTGTCTTTCAGACTACCAAACTCCACATTTTTCAAATTTCGTAGACATTCGTCAGACGTCATTATATTCATTCGACCCTGTTGCATGCGGTTTGGTTGAAAAGAGCTTTGCAAATCTATAGAATTATGTAAATTTTTGTTGTCGTTTTTTTTTATAATTTCATTAATTTTTCTAAAATAAAATTTAAATAAACAAATTCACCCCCGTCAGTTCTTCCAAATCCAGCGAATACGCAATATCTATGAGTCATATTCCTTTCCTTGCCAAGATTTCCAATGCATATTGGTCCTATGGATTCGTTATGAAGAATTGGATCTCGAAGTCTAATCATTCCAATATCGTTGGTAAGCGTATCTTGATTGTAATTTGGATGAATTGAATAATAAGAAGCCAGATGGTTTCTCGCATTTTCATCGTTCCACGAAACAGTGCCAAGTTTAATTACTAATGAAGTCAAATTTCTTATATTGCTGAAAAAAAAAACATTTTAAAAAAAGATAGATTGTAATTCTATAATTATAGCTTAACTGTATAGCAGTATATAATGCAAAATCTTACATTAAACAATGGGCTGCAGTGATTATCCAGAAGTAAGATATGAGGCTTCCACCGCATTTAACCCTTCCATTTACTATTATTTGTACATACCACGGCCATGCACCTAATTGTGCTTCGTCTCCGTTGACCACGTAGGGACCAGTGCGATTTTCATCTATTCTACGTATGCCGCAAGCTGGTATGTCAAATCTATCTAAAAAATAAGTACGATAAAATATACAATAAAAAATACAATAAAAAAATACAATAAAAGTTAAGATATATAAATAAAATGCCAGTATTATAAGTAAAACTAAATTGTAGACATTAAACAAATTTTGTGAAGCTTAAATAATAATATTTTGAAGTCGCATGACGTGATATGACACGATGGAGGTGCACTTACTTACGATGAGAGAATGGACTGAAACATGTATGGAGGAGAGAGAGGATGGATGATGAAGATGACTACGAAGATGACGATGATGACGAACCTGAGTGGGAGGAACATGTAATTCTAACAAATTTCTTGGATTCGCAGTGCTCACTGCAAAATGAATTTGTGCTGGAGCTAGCTTGAAATCGTGAATATATTTAATTTTAATCATTAGTAGCTATGATAACCTTTTCTTGAAGATTGACATGAAAGATGAATTTCCAAAAGCCACTTTTTTTTTTAAACTGAGTATTTTCTTTGTGTCGAGAGGGTCATAAGTGTTATGAATATATCTAAAATTAGCAGCTATTAACGAAAAGACGTCTTAAAAGATTAAAATGAAATAAATTTTCTGCTCACTCGCCACCCACGTCACTGCAAACTCGGATACTATGTTCATCGGTCCAATCTGTTGAGCAAATCGAAAAGTTTGTTTCTCCCTCAAAGGTTGCATTGAAGAGTTTCACTTCATAATCGGTTTTACCGTTCAATTCGACTGTCAAGAAATTTTAATGGATGCACAAATTTCCAAATAATTCGCCGATTTATAATTGAAATGTGTTTCCAAAATCCAAATGAGTTGCCATGTATTTAATTTATTTTTAGGTATTCCTTGTTGATATATAAATAAATATATAATTTGTTAGCTTAATATGTTTGTATTGATAATTCTTACTGCATTTAATTTCATCGGAATGATCAGGACAGTCGAAATTCCCATCGCAGCGTTTCGATAAGTCTTTGCAAATGTTATTTTTGAAACACTTGAACTCGTGAGATCCGCAGCTACCTTTAAAATGAAATTATGGCTTTTCAATTTAATAATTTTATTTTATCAATTATTATTGTATATATTATCGGTATTTACGACAACTATAATGCGTCTCGTCGTCTCCGAATGGACAATCTTTGGTTCCATCGCAAAGCCAATCGTTATGCACACAGAAACCTTCTTTGCATTTGTGTTGGTAAGGAAGACATGCTTCGAAAATATTTTAAAATATTTTAATACTAATATATAATAATAATAATATTTAAAACTTCCGTCATACTACTGCAGTTTTAAGTTATCAATAGAATAATTACATAAGTTTCAGATGATTAATGCTTAAATGTGCCTAATTAATTACTCTCAAGTAATAGGTTTAAGATTTATGATGTGCTATTGTAAGAAATGTCATGGCTGAATGCATTGATGTAATTGTAAATAATAATGAAATTAACGAGAACCGCAATTAATTTCGTCACTTCCATCGGCACAATTCCTGATTTGGTTGCAAACATTTTCTTTTGGAATGCAAATGGATTCCGATTCGCATTTCATGCTATCGTCAGGACAAACTAAGAAACAGTTCATTTGGAAAAAAAATACAAACAAATATCTTTAGCGTTATTATTTTATAATATTTATTTATAATATAATAATTTAAAATTATAATAATTTTCATTATTATTTATAACAACTTCATTATAAAAAAATATACATAAAATATTTATAAAAATTATCATATTTTAAATTAATTTGTATTTCAAATCAGTTGAGAAACGCAAATAAAAAACAATTGATATAAATTCGTCAGCTGAAAAAGATTTTAACCTTTAGGCATATCTTCAGGATAAATGTATACCTCACAAAAGATAAAAGCTCGTGAATTGGAGCCCGCATATTTCCTTAAGGTAACAAACTGTCCAACGACGTAATTGGTACAAGTTATATTAACGTAAGCCTCTGAAAATGAAGGAGTTTAGGAATTAAAGATGTGTTTCAACACAAATACAGCTTAAGGTGAGGTTCATTGGAATGCACCTTTTTTGGGTTCCTTATCGACAGTGGCGCACAGTTGTTCCTCATCGTTGTCGAAATCAATTGAAACAAAGACTTTAAATTTGTTCATGTATCGAGGATCTGTTTGGACATAATGAATATAATGTATTACGACTAGTACAAGCTGTAGTTTATGAAAAATTTCATATGATTCGTCTTTAAAATCTACCTTTGTATAACTTTGGATTGTAGTAAATGCTGACGTTCGAAATTCTGTAGACGTTGTCGAGAGCCACGCGCCACCAGGCCATCGAACGGAATGGGGCGTAAATCCTAGCACACGTTTCTAGTTTTCCATCGACAGCTAATGCGGATGTGTTGAAGTGTGTAATGCCGCTTTGAAATGTTGGTCTTTTGTACGATAAAGTGACTAAAAATGGAAATTGTGTCGTTAATCAGTTATCTTGTATCAACACAGCACTAAAACTAAGTGCCTAGCAATACCTCAAGAAGCATATTAAATACGGCTGTCTGTAAATACGGATGATTAGTAATCATTCATGTTTACAATTACAATTCATGTTTATACAATTACTGGTGTCTAGATTCAGTGCTCCATGGACGAAGACCTCACAAAGACCTAGCATTGCTTTTCTACCGACTCTCACAATGGTCACAAATCGACCGTAAGAATTCTTTCGGCACATTATTTTCAATTTTGACCCTAGATCGAAATTTGTCAACAAGTTATTAAAGAAGTCTTAGTAATGACGATTCCAAACAGTGATTTAGGTAACCTGTATACCAGTGTAGCGGACGATCATTTGTAGAACAAATTCTTTTCTCATAATTCTGGGACGTCTTTGAAATATATATAATAATTCCGTGCAAAAAATCAGTGTCTGCAGTTAGTCAGATATTGATAATCTCACTAGAACATAATATAATAACTACCTTTTCAGAAAACAACTTAATGCGTGAAGATGGTGGTATGATTGAAATATCAACTTAAGAATACCCAAAATATGTTTTAAAATAATTATATCTATTCGTTCTACTTGAAATTCATCCAACTAGTCAGAATAGTCTTTTGTAACGAGTAATGAAAAATTCTAGAATCTATTGCAACCGTACAGCCTCTTTTGGGAAAGTAATGAATGACAATATCTTCGATTTCATAAGTTCCGTTCAAATCCAATTGCCACCAGGCAAGTGTGGAATTTTCAGCGGAACTTAGAGCAATTGAGCAGGTCTCAACATCACCATCAACTGCCTTTTCCGAAACGTGTCCGTGCACAGTTCTACTTTGTGATGTCATTTTTTTAATGGCAACATTAGCTGTAAATTAGCGATAAAAAAATCATTAAATACGTTTAATTAAGTCAGAAAAAAATGTATTCACTTTTTTCTAGATAAATTTCACCATAAACTTTAACTTCGCATAGCGCAAGAATATTCGTTCTCGGGCCTCCGTTTCTTGTAATGTGAACTAGATTTCCATAAATACCATCCGTGCAATTTAACTTTACGACTGACAATAACTTAAGTTAAAATGAACCTAAACATATATTTCTTATTATTTATTATTTAAGAGATTACAAATTACATTTTGCAAGAATGCAATGGGCGTTTTGTTTATTTTAATCTTCTTGCAAAATAATAAATCCAAATAATAAATATCTTAGCAATTAATTAAATATCTAACTATTATATAAATGACCAATGCTAATGCACTCCAAATATTCGTCACCGTCGATCGAAACGTCTATTCGAATGTCGCTTCTAAATGCTGCATCTGTGTAATTTGAATCATTTTGCAACATACTTATTTAACGAGAAATATTCTAATATATTCATATAAATCAAATAAATAAAATATATTCATATATAAAATATTCTAATAATTTCAAAAAGAAATCATAATTTTTTTTATCATAATAATCATAATTTTATTTTTATGCATTTTTTAGTCATGGCATCAAAGTTTTTCTCAGTTAAGGTTAAGGCAAAATGAAATTTATTTATAGGAACGCAACAAAGCAGCCTAGTTATATAATATATTTGTTACATTTATGAAATTTAAGTTATAGTTACTCATTAAGTTTGAGCCATTTTTAAATAATAACTTTAATTCATTAATTTTAATGCAAAAATTTTTATTATTTAGAATAATAAAGAACTAACACGGATGATGGACATCTGTTTCGATTTGGATCATTTTTACGTAATAAATTCTATCCAATTCGACATACCACCATCCCACCTCCTCATCGAATTTGCTAAAACTTCCGGTAATAGCAAACGTTTCATTGTCTCCATCAACTGCATTATTGGAAGTATATTTGTCGAGAGTACTCACTTGCCCTGTTGGTCTTCTGAAAGCTAAATTCTCTAAAAACAGGAATATTTTATACTTCCAATAACTAAAAAAATTAAAATTAAAATTAATAATGCTTAAAAATTTATATGGCTTGCCTGTTTGAAGTCTACAGGTTTTAAGAGAAAAGGCAAACATGAGAAAAATCACTTTTGAAGGATCCATATAATTGCTAACCAAAATCTTTGCAAGAGCTTAAGTGCTAACTTTATCTGTTGCAGCCTCAAATTTTCTAATTGTGTGTCTTTCTATTTGTTTTATATTATCTCTGCCGTAATTATCTATTCGACATCTTTACCTCGATAACGTTTAGAAGTACATTTAGAAGATATCTCTGTTGAAGCACTCTTTATTTTCTATGTTAAAGATTATTTTTAAATTCCTTTTTCGTTTCTCGTCATTCATTCCAATTACCACTGTTAAATCTCTTCATTTACATACAAATGTTTTTAAAACTAACGAAAACATTTTTAAAAATCCATTCAATACAATACTGATAAATTAGGACGAAAAAATTAGTACGGTAATAATGATGATTAATTCTACATGTAACTTTGAATAAACGTTAAAACTGAATCCATCCTTGTGAATATAGAGCTTTCGCACTTTATATTATCTCGTGTTGTTACAAAGGATTTCATGATACCAACTTGAGTCCAAATGCCGTGTTGATTTGAACAAACCAGAGGACCGCCACCGTCACCCTGAATTTGAAATTTCAATAAATTTTAAGGAAATTCGTATAATTATATAAAAATATGCACTTAAAATTTCTATTAAATTAAAAAAAAAAATTAAACAAAATGAGAAACAAATTCAAAAAGATTCACAGAGGCAGAGACAAATTCTGGACATTAAGTAAAATCTCTAGAATAATTAGATTTACCCTGCACATGTTAACCCCAATATCAGTCGGAAATGATCCAGCACAGAAATTTGTACTGTTTTCCAAGGATTTTAAGAAGAATTCAGGGTCCCTGCGAGTTACGTGCACCAAATTTTCAATACATTCTTTTGTTGTCATTATATTCATCCTTCCTTGCATAAGGTGTTTTGTGAAATGTGTTCCTTCAAGTAAATACAATTGTTAGTTGCGTGAATTTAAAAATAATATTTTGAAGTTTGATACCTTCATCGAGAAGTCCCAGGCCCATCATAACACAATACTTAAATGACTTTAATTTTTTTATCGACCACTTCTTTTTAGGCAAACATATTAATCTGATGCTGTCAGAAAGAATAACAGGATGCTGCAATCTGATCAAAGCAGCATCACAGCTGTGGTCATGTAATGAGAAATTCGGATGAACAATGATTTGTAAAATTGTATGCATTTTCATCAGTGGGTCATCCCGGACATTGGTGCTCACTTTTACATATATATTTGATGTATTAATCACAGCGATGCCAAAAAAGATTAATTTAATAATTCACATTTTGATGAAAGATGTAAACTTTGTTTCAACATTCGCACAATAAAAGTTAAACTGACTGAACGCAGTGAGCCGCTGTCAGCACCAAATCGTTTCGAATAAGACTCGCCCCGCACTTAAATTGGCCATTTTCTATCAGTTGAACAAACCATGGCCATGAGCCAGGTTTAGCTCGTTCGCCGTTAACTATGTACGGTCCGAGGTCACGTTCCTCTGAGATTCTAGTTCCACATTCTAATTATTTTTAAATTGACATAACTCTAATCTCTATAGTCAATGATTAATTTTTACAATTTATCAAACAGTAATTTCTTTAAAATACAAAATAACCTTCCTTCGAAAAACCCAAGCAATCCAATTTCACGAATTCCTTTGAAGAATACCGTTTTCTAAACAAATTTAAACAAATTTTGATTGCAAATCATGCTTCAGAATAACAATGTTTAATTTAATATGACAAAATAACATTTTAACCTTTTTTCAAATAGCATCATAAATGGCAAATTAATGTCCTTAATTGGTTTTAATACAATTATTTTAGAAGCATTTTCGAGCTTCACAAATTTTGAAGATCGAATGAGGCTGTGATAAAATCGTTACAATTTTTAATTTTATACATTTTATATGTTTAAATATTTTTATTTACCTGAAGCCCATTTCTTTGCATGCATAGAAACTGTGTTTATTTTTCCATTTATTCGAACAAATATTATAATCAGGATCCCCTTTAAAAGTTGCCTTTAGAAATCCAACTCTATTGTTCAGAATGTTATATTCCACTGTACGCAATCAGTCAATAACTTCAGAGTTACATGCAATAATTTACGTTCATCATAAATTACAAATAATTAAATAAAATTATACTTGAAAGATGAAATTAAAAAATATATTTTTAAAAAGATGTTCAAAAGCGTTCATCGGAAGAATCTAGACAGTCCATAAAACCATCGCATCGTTTCAGGCCGATAATACAGCGGTTGTTTTTCACACATTTAAATTTTCGACTTAAGCAGGAAGCTTAACAAAAGTACAGTTTAACAAATTTTATTAAGAACAGAGATTGATTAACAAGTTTTTAAATTGTTTATAAGAATGGCAAAAGTTTTTAAAGCACATGTTTCTAACCACAAGATGACAATTCTTCGTCGTCTCCATTTGCCATCACATAACCAATCTCTTGTTATGCATTTACCTTTTGTACATTTGTACTGAAATTGACTGCAATCTATAGAATTGTTTGTGACATTTTGTATGTATATGCTTAAAGTTGAAAATATATTTTTAATTTTGAGTTTAATTTCGCGTTTGGTGTGAGTCATTCCCTATAGTGTCTGTTAACTCAATATTTTACGGAATTTAGACATTTTAAATTTAGATTCTAAAGTTAAAAAAAAAATTGTTAAATATTTTGCCAAAGTACCAACTACAATTCAATTCGTCACTTCCATCGGGACAATGTGTGATCATGTCACAAATGAGTTCTTTTGAAAGGCATTTCGATAGAACTTCACATCTTACTTCTCCCATTTCACATGCTATTAAAATATTTTTAAATAAAATATTGTTTTAGATATGAAAATACACATGTTCCACAAGCGATTAAACTATAATAAAGCTTGCAGAGCTTACTATATGATGAAGTTATTGATTGGATTAATCATATATGGACTGTTGATCTTACCATTCATTATTTCTAATCAATAAGTATGATATTCTTTAAGCTAAGTAATACTTATAAATTATAAATACCTTCATTTTATTACTTTTATTCGTTGAACCAGGTCCGGTTAGAATAACTTCGCAGAATATTAAGGATTCTGGCTTGAAACCTCCAAACTTTGAAATGGTCACGAAACTCCCAGAAACAACTTTCTCGCAGTCTAGTGTAATTGCACCTGCTTTTTTTTTTTATATATTTGGATGGGTTTTATGATACTTCAATCGATGCTTTCATGTTTTTGTGGAAATTTTACCGTAGGCCTCTGTCATTTCATAGAACTTTGCGCACAGCTTTTGATAATAATCATCTTCATCGTTCGAAACATAGACGGCGAAATTATTCAGTGTTAAATAATCTAAAATTAACAAATGTCGATCAAAGAGTCTGATGTTCCCAAACGGGAACATTAAGTCATAGTTATCTGACCGGATAAACCTAGTTTATAGAATATGATGGAATCGATATCATATATGTCATCGAGTGATAATCTCCACCAAGCTGTCTCGTTTGATCCTGCGAGAACTTTTGTACAGATGTCATTATCTCCGTCCACTGCGTATGATGATGTTTCTCTGAATAGTATTCCATTTTGTGAAGGCCAACTCGAATAAGCATTAGCTACTAAAAAATGTAAAAAATTCAAGTAATAATTAGTAATATCACTGAAGTGCACCACTTAACTTTATGCAATTAGATTCCGTTGGCAATATGGAGTGATAGTAATAATATTATCTATTAATAGTAATAATATTCTTTTTTTGTAATATAATTTGAATAAAATAAACAAAGTTATTTTATTATTTTACCGACTTCAGCGGAAAAGTATATTAATACTTCGCACAAGACGAGCAAATCTGGCCTTAATCCACCATCTCGTGAGATGGTTAGAAATTTAGCAGACGTTGGTTTATGGCAGTATAAAGTCAGAATACCTTACCAGTACTAATGTTTGCATTATTGGCTATTGAGGCACAAATATCATGATGATAGTTCTGTTCATTCCGAGACAGATATACATTCAAATAATTGAGAAAATTATTATCTGATACCAAAATTACTTTTTAGATTAAATAGTCGTTTTTATTAAGTTATGAAAGGTATGTTTTTTTTTTGGTTGAATCTTTTTACAAATGCTTTAAAGAATATTATTAAGTTATGAAAGGTATGTTTTTTTTTTGGTTGAATCTTTTTACAAATGCTTTAAAGAATATTTTTTTACAAATGCTTTAAAGAATATTTCCAAGTAAGTTGTCAAAAGATGTCAGAGGAAAACAATTACAAAAAAGCCTGATGCTGCACAAATATGATAACAAACTTGATGAGTTCGGACTGTTGTTTATACTAATCATGGCGATATCATATACTCTATTGAGTTCTACACGCCACCATGCAAAATAGCTTATCGCAAAATCTGACCCAGCTATCGAGCAGGTACTAAAATCTCTGTCCACAGCATACATGGACAATCGATTAAAAATGCTGCCACAAGGATTTACTTGTAAATAACGGTCAACTGTTCATAAATAGCTTACAGTCACAATATTGATAACTTTTACATTACATTATCGATTTTATGTTGATTGTAAAATTTACATTAATCTTTAAAGCATCTTTGAGTCATCTTATTAATTATATTCTATTAAAATTCCGTAGGCTCGATAGAAAATCGATCACTTCCCACTGACCATTCGACCAAAGCAACTATTTTCAGCTTAATAAATTACGTTTATTATATGTTATTTTATAATGCATCTCTTTTAAAACCAACCTTTATCAAATAAAAATCGATAGATAAAAATCAAGTTCCAGATTAAATTAATGCCTGAGATGTCCATAACTTCAAAATGGCGATATGTCTAGTTGATGGCCAAGGGGAAAGTTAAAAAAAAATCGGAGCACACTTTTACTCATTAATATGAATGGCAGAAATGATAAACATCAATCATGTTTGACTTTGAAATTTAAATTAAGGTTCATAAAATCAGGAAAATTACGATATGATATCAGTTTGTCAGGCCTGCATTAGATTAGATATCATTGTATGGAACACATCTTAGTAAAATCTGATTCGAGATTTTGTTTGGCTCTTTTTTACTTCCCTTTATCGGACTTTCGGCGCTAAATGTTTACATGAATTAAGTACCGCTCTATTCTGATTCTTAATTAAAATGTCAAAAGTTATTATTTTCATATCGATTTTATATCAAATTAAATTCCTCTAAATTCTGTAAACGTAGTTTTACTAAATTTGAAATAATTTTACTAAACTGATAATCGAATTCAATTACCATCAATTTAAACCATTTATAAAATGGTACACTATTCCATGTCAGACGATCGTACACAAGTATCGATGAAAAGTTCATTCACATGCAGCCAAATTCTGCACTTCAACATTTAATATTATATGTGTAATCGAATGAAATCCAAATAAGAATCAACTCGAGCTAGAACAGTATTTGTACATTTTTCATCGTCCATAATATCAAATGAGAAGTTGACGATGCCGATCTGAATCCATCTTCCGTGTTCATTTCTACACGCCAAAGGACCTCCACTATCGCCCTAGGATGATGAAGGTCGAAATACAACATCACTTATAACTAACAAAATCTCTTCTTTACAATAAACATTCTTGGTTGGCATTTATTAAATGGCATTTTAAGAAAAAAGTAACTGCTGCATTATAAAATTATAAAATCAATAATCTTGAGGATGATATATAATTAATATTATCGTTTTGATTACAAATTAGTTAATCTGCCGTCAGAATATCTTGAATTACCGTGCACGTGTTTAATCTAGATTGGTATGTGCCGGCGCATATCAAACTGCTATTTGACAAAATTTTCATGAAATCTTCCCAGTTAAAAGCTGACATTGATTCCAGATTTTTGGCGCATTGCTTATGAGACATTACATTCATTTTGCCCTGCCTCAGGTAATTCGTGGGATATCCTGTTTCATAATTTTGAGCTGTTAAAATTCGCACGAAATCAAACTGGAAAATTGCCGATTTTGCTAACCGTAGGCCATTTCACCAAACCCGCTCACGACACAATATCGGTAGGACGATAATTGGTTCATGTTCATGATGTACTTTGGCAAACAAATTGATCTGATGACGTCGGTAAATTGAATGGGGAGTTGCAATTTGATTAGTGCCACGTCGTTCAGGTAGTGATCTTTTACAAAATTTGGATGAATTACAAACATAGATATTTTATGGCTTTTCACCATTGGATCGTCCAGCACGTTAGTTCCCAATTTTATGTTAATCATCGATTCATTCGTTACCTTGCTGTCAAATTATGTAGTTATTTTTTTAAAATTCATTCCACGCTAACGAAATTACTTATAATAGTTTTTAATATAAATTAAAACTTCTTCAAGAACTCTACTTCACACTAACCTCAGGCAATGCGCTGACGTAATCACCCACTGTCTATCGACGAGACTGCCTCCACAGCCATTATTATCCTTTATAAGGACTTGAACGTGCCATGGCCATGCCCCGTATTTGGCTTTATTTCCGTTAATAATATATGGCTCCAGGTCAATGTCGGGTAGTCCACGCGTCCCACATTCTAAATAATGATCGAAATGACAATATACAGTTTTATTAACTTGAGTATTGGTTACGATATGTGAGACCATTAAAATTATTTGCAAAGAAAAGCTAGCACAAGTTGTCTTTGAAACGAATTGCAACCTGTATGTGTAATCTGATGACAGAAGAGACCCACGTATTTGCCGGTTTCACAAGGTGATCTTAGAAAACATAAATTAGCTTTAATCTATTTAAGGCTTTGGAATTCAATTGAGTCCAAGTTCACTTTATTTCAAAGTAAGCCATGAAGGGCAATCTACGCTGATAGATTTTACCAGGTATCAATCCAATGCTCTGCGCTCCGGACTGTCCGGCAAAATTCGATGTCTCGTGTAAGCTGCGAATAGGTGAATAGAGAAAAAAATGAACTCATTTAAACCATTAATTAAGGATAGGCATTTATTAACGCTCACTCGAAGCCCATTTCGTTACAGGCTAATAAACTGAACCTGTCCGTCCAATCCGTTTCGCAGATGAAATAATCAGGTTTACCTTTGAAAGTTGCCCTTAATAATTGCATTTCCATGGTCATGTCGCTTCGTTTTACTGAGAGATTAATAACTTTAATTAATAAATTTAATAGTACCTAACATTTTCCGTGAACATATGCTAATGTCTATGTTAATTCAAATTTGTCTGACTTGAGCTAGTTAAGTGATAAATGGAAATCTTACGGCATTCCTTTTCGTCTGAGGAATCTGAACAATCGTAATTTCCGTCGCACCGCTTGTCGATGCTTATGCACGTATTGTTCCTCCCACATTTGAATTGTGTTTTCTCGCAGGGAACTATTGTCAGTGACATTAATAAACCGATTTAATAAATAAACCGTAAAACGCACACCTACTCGGTATTCTCTGAAAAAACTAACCACAATTTGAAGCATCTTCGTCATCTCCGTTAGGGCAGTCCTTCACTCCGTCGCAGAGCCATTCAGTACTGATGCACTTGTCTTTTTTGCATTTGTAATCCAAATAATCGCATTCTTGTAAGTAGAGGTTGCGAAATTACGATTACTTTTCTTTTATTACATTTTACTTTTTTTTCAAAATAAATCCAAATTATTTTTTTTTTAGAATAAATTGAAGATTATTTACCGCAATTTAATTCGTCTATCCCCTCTGGACATTGTTGCAAACCATCGCAAACTTCAAAGCTCGACAAACACAACTGATTTCCGCAGTCGAATTCGTCTTTTTGACAAACTGAGATAATTGAAGGAACTCGAAAACTTTATAAAATAAATTTAAGTTTATCGATTAAGAGACAATTTATCAAATAATTAATCATTAGTTTAAGGTAAATGATTGAAAAAATAAAAAACTTATTTTTTAGTCTTTTAGAATTGCAAAATATATCTGAATAATAAAGTTGAATAAACTTTATGCCATCGAAATTTCAAACAATTTAGTTCCATCCGTTTCATCACCTGATAAGTCTTCTCTTTGAGTGTAAATGTAAACTTCACATAAATTTATTGTTTGCGACCTTTTTTCCCCAAACCACACAAGTAGCACATATCTGCCGGCTACTGCAACATTACAGGTCAAATTGGTCGCATCACCTGAAGGAAATCTTGATATATTAAAAATTCTAACATATTAAGTATTACGTTATGCAATTATAGAAATAATATAATTTAGTAATTATTTTATATCCCAACCTCTCTATCAAAGTCACGGATGTGCATATTTCTATATAAGTGCTTTTTAACTACTAACTTAATAATACATAAAATATCATTTACCGGAGACTTTGGCCAAACTGAAATTCGAAATACAAGTCTTTTGTTGATAATCATCTTCATCACTAGAAACATAAATTGACATATTGATTTGGACAGAGGAACCTGCAATATCGTATCATTTAAGCCAAAAAAGATCATTTCCTAAAAATAAAAATGCAAATATTTTATTTGGTATTAACACATGCGAAATTATTAGTATTCGTTGATTTCTAGAAAAATAGTAGTTTTTAAAATTGTGCTGATACGTATATCTGTACTAAGTATTAAGAAATTATTTAATAAGGCGACAACATTTTAAGTAATAATTTTAAATGAATTGAAAGATATTACTAAATATTAGAATACCAGTGCCAGCCCTAAAATACAAATTGATGTCACTGATGAAGTATATGTCATCGAGAGTAACTCTCCACCACGATTGTTCGTTATTTTTCGCAAGAATCTTGGCACAGGTTTTTCTGTTCTCATCGACTGCCAATGAAGACGATTCAACAAATAAAATACCGCTTTGAGATGTCGGCCTTCTGTAAGATTTGGAATCTGAAAAATTGTTTATATTTTTACTGAGTACATTTTTTAAAAAGATTGCAGTCTTTCACTTACCGAGTATAGTATTTACGTTTTACAATCCTTTTATTACACTTTTAACTATATATAGTTATATAATTTATTATATCATTAAACTTAATAATAATTAATTATAATTTTATATGTAATGAAAAGTAGATATACTATTATATATTAAAATAATTAGATATATTATTATACTTGAACTTCTTTTTATTTGAATGGAGACCTCGCAGAGAACAAGCAAATCACTTCGTATTCCAGAACTTCTTTTAATTGTTATGTACTTTCCTGTGGCCGGTTCTCGGCAATTTGCAGTTACACTTTGTTCTGTTTTAAATAAGAAGTCAATGTCATCAGTTGTGTCATCCAACTATCCTAGCTCAAACATTACAACACTAAAGAACACTACTTCTTACCGGCGATTCTGTTGGCAGGGACGTGGGCACACAAGTGTTGTTCAAAGTACAAATTGTCCATTGAAACGTATATGTTCAAACCACTTAGAAAGTTAACGTCTACGCATTAAAAACTCGATTAGTTTAAAGATAACTAAACCAATAGGAACAGTTCAGCCCGTAAGAATTAATGAGAACCTACATGACGTTCTCGGAATATTGGCTATGGTGATGTTTGCTATGTCATACTCCTTGTCCAGCTCAATCCGCCACCATGCCAAAGGATCTACGGCCTCATTTCTTTGGGCAATTGCACATGTATTTATATCCTTGTCCAGCGCTAAATGTGGCCACCCCGCTGAAAGTGTTTTACTCTGAGTCGTCTGTTTAGCTATTGGGAAATTGACTAGACAAAGAAGTAAAAGCAGCTGACAAACGTTCCCAAATAATCATTATGCGCAGTAATCTCAATGTTGACGACAACATTGTTGAATAACTTACCAACTAAGACATTGAACCAAGATTTATACGTACCAGTATAGATCGAAAACAGCTTTACGATGAAATAATTTAGGAATAATGCAATCAAAACCAGCTTCATGATCGGCAGATTAGTAAATGCTTTTCGGCCTCTTTAGTGATAAGCTAGTATGTTAAAAGTCCCAACTCGTGACCGACTCAGCGATTTCAACTTGCACTTAATTAAATCATAGTGTAAATAAGCTATAAAACAACAAAGTGTATTTTAATGTCGTATAATATAATTATTTATAATATAATTACAATAAAATTTATTGAATTTAATTTACCAATTTCCGCTGGCTCTTTTGACTCACATAAACATTTGAAATCATGGTTGAGTGAACATTTATTTATTTATGTATGTATGCATGTATTTATTTATTTATCGAAAACAATCAATATGTCAATATGGAGATAAGTGTCTATCTAGCAATTTTAAATTTGTCTACTACTTGCTAATATAATAAACAATTTTAATGAATGTATTCCGTCAATCAATAGTTATTATTTTGTTGATAACATTTAGGTAAGGATCGATTTTGTTAAATATGCTGACCAAACACTTCTTCTTCATTAAATCAGTTACTATGTTTGAGGCCACCCCGACAATGGCCCATCTCCCGGTCTTCAACTTGCATGACATTGCACCACCGAAATCTCCCTTGAGATAAATCATTTCATCAGGACCATTATTAAGTAAATTTATGCATCGCCAAATCGAAATTCATAACAAGGTTATCACATATATGCTTAGGGTTAGCGTTAGGGTTACATGTTTTTCATTAAAGTGTTTTATTATTCATAACAAAGTTATCATACTACATATGCATTTATATGTACTTGTATTTCATTTTGTTTAAATTTATATAATATTTTAACTTCCGATATTTTGCCAACCAACCCTGCAGATGTTTACTCCGATGTCTGTCGGCACAGATCCACCACAGTAAGCCCTGTCGCTAAAGAAAAGACGTCTGGCCGTATGGTTTGCCACACCGTTTTCAATCAAAACCTTTTTGCATTCCCTATTCTCTAATATATTCATCCGGCCTTGGCGTAAATACCAAGACCAACCAAAATCCTCTGAAATGTATCATTTATTATAAATTAATATTATTTATTACTTATTCATATACATTACATTATATATATCATATACAATGTTCATAATATTGTAATGCTAAAATCGAATTCCTTTAGAACTACCAGTGGCTAACCGTTGTCTATGTTTCCAAACCCGGTCACAACGCAATAAGGTATAAACATTTGCAAAACATCTCTAGGAGGCAGACATATTGGCCTTACGTAGGGTGACAACGCGACAGAGTCATTGAATTTAAGAAGTGCAATGTCTCCATGTAAACTTGACCGATCCGATAGATGGATTATCCTGGAAAAGTGATGACGTTTTGCCAATGGATCGTCATTCTTCACGGTGCCGAGTTTAGCGTAAAGCATGGTTGCTTCTGCAGCGTTCCTGTTTAGAAAAGAATTCATAATTTCACAATGTGACATTTTTTTACATAATAACTAATGCACTAATATGAAATATTTGGTTTTGCTCTTACACCTCCGAAATAAATAGTATATTTTACTTATTATTTATTTATTTACTTGTTCACAACTAACTCTAAGCAATTAGAGCTTGACAACACCCAATTGTATTGGAGTAAAGTTCCTCCGCAGCTCTTCGAGGTTCTATAACTAACCAGCTGAACGTGCCACGGCCAAGCACCAAGGGCAGCCCTGTCTCCATTGATTATGTAAGGACCAAGTCGGGCTTCAGATATTTCTCGTTTGCCACATACTGGATGGAATGGCCAAAGAATGGACGAAATAATAGGCCAACAGATAATATTGAGCCAGCGATAGGCTCTTATGAATATAGTTATGTAACTAGAAATCCAATGTGTGCAAATTCAAATAATAGGTTTAAATATCTTTGTAATTGGTTAATATTAGACATTTAAACTGTTAATGGGAATGAAGTAAACCTGATTTGAAAGCTGTCGAACATGACAGTTGGATAAATTTCCCTGATTTGCATTCCTCGCTGTAATGACCATCGTAACGATAAATATTTTTTTATGATTATAAGTAATATTGCCAGGGATAAAATAATTACCAAAATATTTATAAAAATGTGCTTCTCCTAAAACGAAGGAAATGAAATTCGAATGTCATTTATATATTTTGGCACCATTACAAGTAACTAGTTAAATACATATAAAACATTTAGGATAAATTATTTATTTAATTATTTTTAATGAAACCTTTTTTTAAATGAATACAGAAAAGGTTTGTTCTTATAAATCAATAATGTCTTCAGAGTGAGAATGTTTGTAGTATTCACTTTCAAATAAGTGGTTGAAATGTAGGCCCTGAGTACGCATATATAAACGTAAAATTTAAAATATACTTTCTGAATTGAAAACCATTCTTATCTATTGCCCTGTAATTATTTAAAATCACAATATATAATCTATTCTACATAATATAAATAAAATCGAATTTATGAAAAAATAAACTTCCTGTCCATATTTTTGCATGCAAGCATGCTAAATTTTGACCACCAATTCGTAGAGCATATGAAGAAATCAGGTTCGGCTTTGTATATTGCTTTTAGGAACGTCTTTGCTTTGGCTGTTGCATCTCTCGTTTCAGTTGATACTGCAATGATAGCGTTTTCAAAACAAAGTCATTTGTTATTTCTGATAACTCTTACAACATCCATTTTCATCCGAATAATCAGAACAGTCGTAGTCGCCATCGCATCTTTTATCGATGGGAATGCATTTATTGTTCTTAAGACACTTGAATTCCATTTGTGAACATGATGCTTAAAGCAGATTATTTTATTGTGTCACGATCGATAATAATTTAATACTTATCACTTTAATACAATAGAATTTAAAATTTAAATAAGAGATAAAACAATATATAAATTATTTTATTAATGTGACATTAAAAATTGTATCTTGCAGCATTTGGTATTATTTTCATCATCTCCGTGTGGGCAGTCCTTTGTCGAATCGCACAACCAGTCTTGGTGTATGCATTGCCCACTTCTACATTGATAATGAGATTCCGGGCAACCTGTATATTGTGTCGAACGATTAAGTAAAATAGTTAAGAAGTATTTAACTACAATTAATTGCAATTAGTATTTTTATTTAACGTTTTCACAATGGATGTGAAATTTTTTTTTTTAAACCATTGCCTTCGACCTCCGCAATTTCTTTCGTCGAAATTATCGGGACAGTGTTTTATTCCATCGCAAATGTTATTCCTCGGTATGCATACTAATTTGAGACCACAAGTTACTTCGTCTTCCTTGCAAACTTGAATTTAATTAAGTTAAAATTAATATTGAGCAGCGCTTGAATTTCTAAAAGTAAAATTAATGACATCCGTTTTAAATAAAGCAATCTGCTTTGAGACATTATGGTAGCCATTTAATATGAATGCATTTAAAACTTGTTAATAAATGATTATTTCGTATGTAATAAATAATTTAATGATCGCATTTAATAAATAATATATATTATTATGTGAGTAAATTATAACCTTTGTTAATTTCGAATGAATCTCCATATACGTAAACTTCACAGAGGAACAAATTACCAGGATTAGGTCCTCCATGTTTCTTTATTGTTACATATTTTCCAGGTATGGGATTTGGGCATTCCAAATAAATCAGACCCTCTACCATGTAAAAGTAAGGTTTGAATTGATATTAAAAAAAAATAAATCAACTTAAAAATAAACATTTTATTACGACAACATTCTGAATATTAAGAAAACAAATGTTTAGTTATTTAAAAATGGTTAGAAATTACAAAGTTACCATCTTCCTCATTGGTGCTCGTTAGATTAGCGCAAAGATGCTCTTCGAAGTCTTCAAAATCATTTGAAACGAACACGTTCAAATTGTTGATGGATGCGCTTTCTAAATTTGCCGACGATGTAAAATTTAAAATCAATAATTATTTATGAAGAAAAGCCAATTTTCTTTATCCTTCACTTAATTAACTGATTAAAAATTAATTAAAACATTAAATAAATTACTAGTCGAACTTTTACAAGTAGGTTTTGAATTTTTATTATAAGAATTTTCTTTGAAAAGCATTCTACCGTTTGATTTGATGTCGTAGCTTATCACAACCAAAGTGATATCAAAGATAGTATCCAGGGTAACTCGCCACAAGGCAGATTGATTTTGCGGTGCACGGATTCTTGTGCATGTTTCATTATTCCCATCGACGGCCACATTAGACACTGACTTGAAGAGAAAGTCGTTTTGATATGTCGTTTTCATGAAAGACAATGTCACTAAAAAGTCATTTTAAAATCCACTTTATGCATTTGAACTGACAGGTTAATTTACGAAAACAAAATTCATAAAGCCATAAAGAAGCTAAAAAATAAGCCAATTTCAAATTGTAACAAAAAAAACTTAGTAAGATCATTTCATGGCGATTCGTGCCATGCGAACGCTTAACCGGAAAGGTACAAATCGAAATATATCAATAACCTGAAAATCCACTTCCGTAAATAACCACTTCGCATAGAATCAGCATCGTTTTCTCAGTTTTCAATAAAGTCACGTATTTACCCAAAATAGATTGATGGCATGTCAAGTTAAATGATGCTTCTAAACAAAAGTATTAAAAACTTCTTTATACGAGCTTAATTTCGCCTTTAATATATTGATATTGTTCAATTTCTATAGTCAAAATAGAGTTATGCTTCTAAACGTTTACCTAAATTGAAGTTATTAATCAAATTATGTAAACGTTTGACTAAATAAGATGGATTAACAGTTTAAAGTATTTTAAAATCTCTCGGCATTAAAACTTAATTTCTAGTCATCCTTAGTTCTGATTTCATTTGGCTGTGTCATACCTTTTAGTTTGTCCACGGGCTTTTCATGGTAAAAGCAAAACTTTTCCTTGAAATCTTTGTCAGTTAAAGAAACATAAACAGCCACCTTGTTAACGGTCAAGGTAGCTAGATTCATAAATAATCAATTAGTTGAGAAAGGATTTTTTTTTTGTATTTGTCAGCAAATATTGCAATCCATTTAGTAAATATTTACATATACTTATAGTAAATACTTAGTATTAATTTTGACTAACAATATTTCTCTGCCTCTTGGGAAATTATGACGGATTTTACGTCGTATATTCTCTCCAGTTCAACTGTCCACCACGGATCGCTTTGGTAATTACCAACTGCTGCGCAAGTCTTTAAGTTACCGTCCATTGAACGGCTAACGTTATTTGAAAGAAACTTCGAAAGGCTCTGTTCCACATTCTTTATGGGCAATATCTCGTACCCTGTAAAAAATATTTTATTTACAATTGATATTAAAATAACAAATCGCGATTGAAGTAAAACCTTTCCTTAAATTCGGAATCCCACTGATAGATCTTCTATTATTTAATATTATAAATGAGTACCGTTAGCTAATAACGAAAATAATTTTGGTATTACTAAATAAATTATTTTTTTACCCTGATACGAAATAATCCACTTGACAAAGAGGGAAAGAAATATTATAATCTGCACCATTTGAACCGACTCGGCAGTTAAAGCGTTGTTTACTTAAATTCACATGGGTAACTGTATTTTATGATATCAGCTAAGGAGGTTGATAATGGATGACTTCAGTATCAAAAACATCGGTTATCAATGTTTGATTTTTAATTCATAAAATTTGTCGGAACATACTTTTAAGGTATTACCGCCTTTTAATAAGGTGATGCTAAAGTATTTCATTTGCAATCATACTGTTGGATCCCTGGATCCAGATAATTGAAGAATAATTAAAATTATATTGCTGATTAATTAATTTAGTAATTAAATAATTTGTTAATTAATTAATGGATACTATTCAGAGTCTTTGGTTATGAATCTAGACAAATAGAGTTATCTCGAAAAGCAGAGCGAGAGTAAGATAAGCAGCAGATTCCAAGACTTACACAATTGAGCCGGTTCTGTAAAGGTGACGCTAGTAATTGAGCAGGTATTAATATCTCTATCAACGGTAAGATTCATGTCTATGCATTCATTACTTACGGCCAACAGAAAGCATATCAAACTTAATCACCTTTTTATCTGTATTTTGTTTACTCGATAAGAAAGTTTATGGTTGAACTGGCTAGTTGTTTTATTCGAAGTTAAACATTAGGTGGACATTAATTAATTTTGATTTATTATTTTCTTTTCTTGGCGGTAACTTTTTCAATTGTTCGATAACATCGCAACAAACTCAGCAGAGAAAAATACAGCGACGAATGACAAAGGATGAGCTAAATGAACCTTGTTCCCGATAAGAGTATAACCTATGGCGTTTAATCATTTGCACCAATGTAATGGCAGTGATCAATTGAATAATTAACAACTTGCAAAATAATCGCCCAGAAAAACGCAATTAAATACTGTTAAATTCGTATTAAATATACAATAAAAATAGATATAAAAAAACAACAAAGAATCAAAGATAATTTTATCGTTAAGGGTTCGGAGTTTGTTCGATCAAACTGCCTGGAAGCTCTAATTGACCAAGTGAAAACCACAGACGACTGTAGATTGATGATTTCAATTTTAACAACTCTGATGTTGCTGTGCATAGATGACCATGAAAACAAATTTAGAACAGTAAAGTCTGGAATTATTAGATCTAAGAAGAGATTTCCTGTGTTGTTTCATAAAAAAAGAAAATTATAAGTCTAAAATTTTCGAACGTTTAAAGACGCGAACTTTTGAAAACATAGCGCTATGTTTAAATACTTTAAATAAACACTTATTGCCAACAAAACTTTAAAATTTAAGATAATTCAGTTCATTTAGCTTGATACATGAAATGTTGATAATTTGATAGGAATGTATCAAAATATCATCAAATTTTGTTTATAAATATTGACAAGAAATATAAGAAACAGTGGTATGGGTCCGACAGTGAACGTTAGAGTTCCGGACTTCTCTGATTCCTCTGATTCAAATTCCTCTTCTCGATTCAATACTAATAAAAGTTAAAAAAAGTGACGACACAATTTCAAATTGAGTAAAAAATCAATTTAATCTGAAACGATTTGAAATCTTCACGAAAATTAAATCGTCAATTTTAAAATATTTATCGCAATATTTAAATAAAAAATGAATTTATAACAATTTTTACCATTGTTAATGAAATCGAGGTGAACGTTGAGTCTTGAGAAATGCGAATTCGTGCATTTTGAACTATTATAGGAGAATGCACCCGATACGGCACCAACCTGAGTCCAAATACCGCTTTTATCTTTGCATACCAAAGGGCCTCCGCTATCACCCTGTATATACAAACAATTTAAGAATTGAATATTAACATTTTCATCTACAAGGGATATAATAAACTGACGTGTTTATGTTGTAATAATTGAACAAAAATTTATTATTTGTTATCGACTATTTTTTTTTAATGCAACTAACATTGCAGGGAACTTTATTAAAGATTGTCGGAACAGATCCGGCACATAGCAGTTTCTTCCCTGTCAAGAAGCTCTCAACATCGCTATGGTTATAGTTTAGTACGAGAGCTATATTTCGTTGGCATTCTTCGGGAGACATAATATTCATTCTTGCATGCATTAAAGTCATGAAATCGTTATTATCTAGAAAGAAGAAACAGAAATTTACATTTATTTATAACTAAACAATTTAGTTGAAATTAATTACTTACACTATCTCCCTCAAAAATAAATATTAAGTTCGCTTACCTCTGTCTATACTTCCAAAACCCATAACAATGCAGTAGCTAAAAGACATCAGAATGTCACTGTCCGGTAAACCACTTGGCAAACAAATTGGTCTGATCATATTTGTGAAGGTAATCGGCTTTGCTAGTCTTAGCAATGCTAGGTCGTTTGCGAATGAATATTTTAAATAAGAAGGGTGAGTAATGATGTGCGAGATGTTAAGGTGTGTACCCAAAGGATCAAACAATATATTGGTTCCAGCTATAACAGTCACACCAGACTCTTCTGAATCCCTAGGCACAAAAAATATTTCGTAAGAATTTGTCTTGGAATTGATGGTGATATGAATGAAATCTCCAGTAATCTAAAACCGTGAAATTGGCATGACAATTATTTATAATCCGATATCATTATATTTGGGAATTTATTATGTTAATTTATGCACTTTTAAAAAATTATTAAATAATAATTTACAATTTTTTAATTAAAAATGACTAACATCACACAGTGTGCCGCGGTCAGTATCCATCTAGAGTTAATTATACTTCCTCCACACTTAAAATAGTTTTTCCAAAGTACCTGAACATACCATGGCCATGCTCCTGGCGGCGCCAGATTTCCGTTGATGATGTACGATGCAAATTTTTCGTCGGGTATCCCACGCTCCCCACAAATGTCCGTCTTGTCTTTGCATAACAACGGATGTAATAAACTGACGTGTTTATGTTGTAATCATTGAACACATATTTGATAGATTAAAGATGTCACTGTATATTTATGGATGAAACTATCCCTAAATATGATTATAAATATGACTTGTGGTGAGAAAAACATTGAATTTCGAAATAAATTAGAGTGTAATGGGGCAATCGTACAAATGTCATGTTTACTTGCTTCTCCAAGGCACAGCATTTGAACAATTGGGCTAATCGCACAGGCAGTGCTTCGATAAAAGTACGTTATTTGTAAAACACATCACAAGTCAACTCAATAATTCTAATTAAGTGGCAATAAAATAGAGCGAAATAATTTGTGGAATTATTAATATTAATATATATTTTTTAACGATGCAAGTTTGTTAATTGACGGGAGAATGGAGAATGCAATTTCTCAGTTGCGGTGAATAACCTGTTTGCAAGATATTGACATATTTCTCTATTTTGCATGACGTCCCATTTTGTAGGACATACTTTAACGTCAAAATTGCCTTTGGGTAACGCCATCACGTAACCGTCCTTAACTGTAACTTAAAGAAAATATGTTGCAGATTAATTCAGTCATAAATTCAATAAATGTTCTACTGTGACTTAAAAATTCAGAAATTTTATACTTAATATTTCGCATAGATAATAAAGTTTTATGTTATTTCTAATAAAGTTATTAATAATTAAAATTTTTAATAAACTCATTACAGCACTGGGTTTCGTCGGAATAATCGGCGCAATCGTAGACACCGTTACACCATTTTTCTTTAAGTATGCATTTATTTCTTTTTGCACACTTACGCATCGTGTGATTTCGACATTCTGCAAGAGATATATAACTTTCTTTCAACTTTAATTTGATTAGATCGGAAGCCTATTAACATATTTACATAAAGATTGATTTTTAGTAAATAATAATAAATTATCTAAGGAAACATTTATAATAAGTGATTTAATACCGCATCCAATTTCTTCGTCATCGCCCAAAGGACAGTCCTTTACGCCATCGCATAACCAGTCTCTTGTTATGCAGTTTTCGTCTATGCACTTGTATTGATGTGGTAAGCATGCTTGCGTTGTCATGAGTATGAACAATATAAAGTAAGGTTGAATTACAGGCTGCCAGATATTTAAGTAAGACAATACTAAATGGTTCATGTCGATTACTGTTCCAACGATGCTGAAACACTTATTAGGAATAATTACCGTTACATTTATTTTAAATTAATTATGTAGAATTTTGTAGCCAACCAGTTCAAAAAATTAAATTTATATTTTACTCACGACATAAAAATTCGTCACTTCCGTCTGGACATTGTTTTAATTTGTCACATATTTGTGCAGATACAATGCATATTTGAAGTGGTTCACACCATACTTCAGGATCCACACATCCTTCAGGAAAGTAAACATCAATTCTATTAGTTGATTATTTATTTATTTTTATATTTATTCATCCATCTGAACCTTTATTTATTTAATTTGCTCAGAATGGTATCATGTCAATTCATCAAGATATAACAACAGTTATCGTCTGTTCTTATCTATTTATTGATGATTTATTGTAATTTTAAAATAACAAAGAAGATAAATCTATTTAATCACTATCCATTATGTTGTAGACACTTTTTACATAAATCATTGGTCAAGTTCAAGATAAGGACATTCGATTTCTGCTTCTTCGGAATTTCAAAAACAATTAAATTAAAATACGACCCAATTTTGATGAGTTGATAAATTCTTTAGTGTAAACTTCTACTTCACATAAGCCTTGAATTTGATGACTATTTTCTCCTTGGAGTTTTTGAATCGTTACGTACATACCTTTTGGCTTTGGTTCAGTGCATGGTAGTTCAATAATTCCTTCTAAAACCAAATTAAATTATTTGAAAAACATTTTATGTTATTTAGTACCCAAAACGTTAAACTCATGTTTGGTTTTTTTGCTGTTATTATTTAAAACAATGAGAAGATTACATTAATATAAAAAATAAATTCATCATAGCAACAAATAAAATAAAGCACTCACTAATTTTCTCCGATTTTGTTGGTTCATTAAATTTTGAACACATTATTCGTTCAGATTCCTTGAAAGTGTTTGATATGTAAATTTTAAAGTTGCTCGGAGACCGTATTTCTAGAAATATAGTTAGTTCAAAATTTAACAAACATCTTAAAAAAATTGATAATAGATTACAAACTTGATGAATTTGGCTTAAAATAGATCATAATTTTGTCAATGAAATAGTTGTTCTCGAGTAAAACTCGCCACCAGGCCTGCGTTCCCTCTCTTGAAATAACTCTGGCACACGAATTCTTATTGCCATCCACTGCCAATCCTGACGTGTTTTTAAACAAAATGCCACTTTGTTCTGTTGGCTTGCTTAAAGATACTAAAATAAAAATTTCACAATGAAATTAACACCGATATAATAACAAAAACTGTTTCTTTTTTAAAGTAAAATGAAGCTTTTTTATTAAGATAAATAAAAATTTAAGAAGAATTTAAATATTTGACGTGACATTTTTATTATAATAATAAATTTAAGTTCAAAATTTGTTCAAAATTTGACAAAGTTCGTAGGAATTTTTGTGCTTATTATGCTATTGTTACTATTGATACCAACTTATTTCTACATCCGCAAAAACATTCACTTCGCAGAGAACCAGCCATTTGTTTAATAATCCTCCATACCTCTTTATCGTAACCATATTTCCAATTATGGGATTTTCACAGTCCATCGTGATAAGTATCGTTACTGGAACATATTTAGATTTATAAGTACAACATAAGCGTCAAATTAAGCCACAAATTAAAAGAGAATATTAAAAACTGCACGTAAAATTTAAACAAAACTGATACTTTTACTGTTGTTTCCATTGTACGAATTACAAATATTTTCATCGAGGGTCTGAGTATCATTTGAAACAAATGTTTTGAAGTAATTCATGTACTTTGAATCTAGAAATTAAAATGAGCTTACTTATCTTGAATTGCATGTACAATAAATAAGCTAACACTGCGATTGGGTATCGTATCTAATGACGATTCTTTGGACATTGTAATGCTTATCGAGTTTCACGCTCCACCACGCCTGGTCATTAGTATTTCTTTCGGATATTGCGCAAGAATTAATGTCTCCATCGATTGCCAAATCGGAATATTTTCCGGAGATTGTTTTACCTTGGGTTGTAGCATGTTCTGGAGAAAATCTGACTATAAATGTATAATAAGAGTGATTAAATTGCTTTCGATTTTGAAGAAACTTGTCATAACCTTGTAAGAACGATGTTTTCTTTAAAAGGGTAAATATGACAAACAAAACATTCGCATTCATACTTGATTTGCTTTTACAATATTTCTCTTTATGTTTGTTCTAACAAATCGCACAAAAAATTTAAAGATTTACCCTCAGCTCTAATATATGATTCGTGACAAACTCAAAATAATTTTTTCTATCGATAATAAATATTTACCGATAATGTCCATTATCGTTCGTCTGCTTATAAGTGCATCAGCGATTAATATGTACTGTTTAATTTTTATGAATATTTAATTAAATAAATCACCAAAAAACTAGTAAGAAAGCCGCGCCTCCTTTTTCGATTTGTTTACAATTCTGGCCATCTTTAATGTCTATTATATTTGAATTTTTCTCCACACATGTTTACTTATAAGGAACGGAAATCAAACAATCATACTCAGCATTTACCTTTTTTTTTTAATTCATTAGTAATTTGTTTTAATATTAATACGTGATTAAAAACTCTAATACATATTCTTCTGATTCACAAATGAGGCAAATGAATTTCTTTGGAATTATTTGGGTTTGGTCAGAAATGAATTATATTATATTAATGGTTCTTAAAAGAAAAGTTATTAAATATTTGGCCTTTCTGTATTACGATTCCAAAATATACAATAGGAATGAAACTCACTACAAAATGATTCGTCAACACCGTTAGGACAATGGTTAATATTGTCGCATAATTTATTTTCTGGAATACACGAATTAAGAGACAAGCATGTCGCTTCAATGCCCGTGCAATATGGGTTTATAATCTGATTTATTATAAACTTATTAATTTTAATTAGACATCAGACATTGAAAGCAGATTGAATTTAATAAATTCTTTTGTATGTACATTTACTTCGCATTGGCCTTGTAGTTGGTAAGGGCGGCCTCGCCGAATTTTTTTATTGTCAAATATTTACCAATTGCTTTCGGTACATCAATATTATCGGGACAATGAATTACCTTGTCACAAATTCGATATTTGGCGATGCACAACTCAGTACATTAAGCATGATTCATGAAATGTTATTCATTCAAGTAGGAAAGTATTTATGAAATGAATTTGAAGCTATTATTATATAATACTTGTCACTTGCTAACCACAATTATAACTGATTAGAACTAATAATTATTGGAAAAAGTGTTGAGTTGACTCTTACGTCAAATATTTTGTCCTCTGAATGTAGTTATGATAAGATTTATAACAACGTTTACTACTTCAATAAAATTTATTATTATAATATGCTCTATTTCTCAATGATTTTTTATAACCAGAAATATAATTGACTAGTATTAAAATATCATCAAAGTTTGTTTATACGTATTGACAAGAAATATTAGAAACAATGGTATAGGTCCGAAAGTGAACTTTAGCGTTCCGGACACTTCAGATTCCTCTGATTCAAATTCATCTTCTCGATTCAATACTGTCAAAAGTTAAAAAAAAAAGTGAAGGCACAATTTCAGATTGAGTAAAAAATCAATTTTATCTGAAACGGTTTGAAATCTTTACGAAAATTAAATCGTCAATTTTTAAATATTTATCACAATATTTAAAAATTATTAATTTATAGCAATTTTTACCATTGTTAATGAAATCAAGGTGAACATTGAGTCTTGCGAAAAGCGAATTCGTGCATACTGAACTATTGGAGTCGAATTCACCCGACACGACACCAACCTGAGTCCAAATACCACTTTTATCTTTGCATACAAAGGGGCTTCCGCTATCACCCTTTGTACACAATAATTTTAGAATTCAATATTATAATTTTCATTTACAAGGGATGTTATAAACAGACGTTTTTATGTTGTAATATTTTAACAATAATATTATTATTTGTTATCCAATTTGATTTTAATCCAACTAACACTGCAGACAATTTTATCAAAGCTAGTTGGATAAGATCCAGCACAGAGCAATTTATTCTCTTTTAAGAAAGTCTCAAATTTCCATTGCTCAGTGTCTAGTAGGAGGGCTATATTTCGTTTACATTCTTTGCGAGACATAAGATTCATTCTTGCATGCATTAAAGTCGTTAATTGGCTATGGTCTATGAATGAGAAAAAAAGGTTTACATTAATTTATAACTAATCAATTTAATTTAAACTAATTACTTACGTAATCTTACTTAAAAACAGTAAGTTCGATTACCTCTATCGATATTTCCGTATCCGCTAACAATGCAGTAGCTAAAAGACTTCAGAATGTCACTGTCCGGTAAACCACTTGGCAAACAAATTGGTCTGATCATATTCGTGAAGGTAATCGGCTTTGCTAGTCTTAGCAGTGCTAGGTCGTTTGCGACTGTACTATTATAAGAAGGGTGCGTGATGATATGCGAGATTTTATGATTTGTACCCAAAGGGTCAAACATTACATTTGTTCCAGCTATAACAGTCACAGCAGAAGTTTGAGCATCCCTAGGCATAAAAAAAAAACATTTCATATGAATTGATCTTAGAATTTGTCATGATATCAATGAGGCCGGGCTACAACATTTCTAAAATCTCCGGTAATCTTGAATCGTGAAATTAAAATGAGAATTATTAATAATCCTTTACCAATAAATTTAGGTACTTAATGTTATGAACTTAAACAGAATTATTAAATAATAATTTACCATTTATTAGTTAAACATGACTCACATCACACAGTGTGCTGCTGTCAGTATCCATCTAGAGTTAATTATACTTCCTCCACACTTAAAAAACTCTTCGTAAAGTACCTGTACTTGCCATGGCCATGCCCCTGGCAGTGCCTGATTTCCGTTGATGATGTACGATTCAAGTTCTACGTCGGGTATCCCACGCTCGCCACAAATGTCAGTCTTGTCTTTGCATTACAAGGGAGGTAATAAACTGACGTGTTAATGTAGTAATCATTGAACAAATATTTGATAGATGAAGGATGTCACTGCAAATATATTGATGAAATTATTCCTAAATATGGACATAAATGTGACTTAAGCTGAGGAAAAAATCAATTTGCAAAAGTAATTAGTTTGTAATGCGGCAATCGGACAAATGTCACCCTTACTTGCTTCTCCAAAGCACAGCATTCGAACAATTGGGCTAATCGCACAGGCCGTGCTTAGATAAAAGTATATTAGTAATTTATTTGTAAATTCATTACAACTGAATAATTTTTATTATTTGGCATTAGATCGGAATTATTTGTGGCATTCATAATATATATATATTTATATAGATATTATTTTGTCAACGCATATATATATTATTTTGTCAACGCATATATATATTATTTTGTCAACGCAGTTTTGTTAAATTTATGCAAGTTTGACGGAGAATGGAGAATGCCATTTGTCAGTTGCGGTGAATAACCTGTTTGCCAGATATTGACACATTTTACGTTCTTGAATGACGTCCCAATTTGTAGGACATACTTTTATGTCAAATTTGCCTTTGTATATCGCCATCACGTAACCGTCCTTAACTGTAACTTAAAGAAAATATGTTGCCTATTAATTTAGTCATAAATTCAATAAAAATGCCACTGTGACATAAAATTTCAAAAATTTAATACATAATATTTAGTATAGATTACAAAGTTTTATGTTATTTTTAATAAACTCATTACAGCACTGGGTTTCGTCAGAATAATCGGCGCAATCGTAGACACCGTCACACCATTTTTCTTTTAGTATGCATTTATTTCTTTTTGCACACTTACGCATCGTGTGATTTTGACATTCTGCAAAATATATACATATAGGATATATAGGATTCTGATCTAATCAGATTAAAGTTGAAGGAAAATTATATATCTTTTGCAGAATATACATATTAACATAAAGATTGATTTTTAGTAAGTATTAATAAGTTATCTAAGGATATATTTTTAATAAGTGATTTAATACCGCATCCAATTTCTTCGTCATCGCCCAAAGGACAGTCCTTTACGCCATCGCATAACCAGTCTCTTGTTATGCAGTTTTCGTCTCTGCACTTGTATTGATGTGGTAAGCACGCTTGCATTGTCAGGAGCATGCAAAATATAAGAAAGATTTAATTATAGGCTGCCAGATATTTAAGTGACAATAATTCATGGTTCAGGTGAATTACTCCAACGATGCTGAAGCACTTATTAGGAATAATTTTCGCTACCTTTATTTTAAATTAATAATAAATAGAATTTTGTAGCCAACCAGTTCAAAAAATTAAATTTATATTTCACTCACGACATAAAAATTCGTCACTTCCGTCTGGACATTGTTTTAATTTGTCACATATTTGTGCAGATGCAATGCAGATTTGAAGTGGTTCACACCATACTTCAGGATCTACACATCCTTCAGGAAGTAAACATCAATTCTATTAGTTGATTATTTATTTATTTTTATATTAATTCATCAATTTAAACGTTTAGTTATTTTTTTTGCTCGGAATTATATTGTTATAACCCTGAAAATAAATAATTAAAAGAATTATTTAAAATTATATGACGCTATAAAATTAGAGCTGTTATACAGTGTCTTCGGTTAGGTTTGATTATGCAGCTCAACAAATCGGGAAACGGGCAAGGAGAGGGAGAGTCAGAGGGAAAGCAGAGAGCGAGAGAATTAGCAGATTCTAAGAACTGGACAATTAGGCATTGAATAGCTTCCAAGGCATCTGAACACTTTCAATAAACCTGACCTACCGTAATTAGTTTGAGGACCCCGGATTATTACATTGGTGTCAGTAGTGGGATCTAGAGTGAAGGGAAATCCAAGAATAACTAAGGTAGAGGCTTTATTACTTAAAAGTGAAAGATGACCTTTTACTTGGAAGAATTGGAAGTGTCTCAATTTAAACGGGAATTGAGAAATCGAGGCCTGGATTGGAAAGGCCGAAAAGCCGATTTGCAGGAGCGACTTGGGGCATGGCTGAGAGAGAATGGCCATGACCCGGAAGAATATGAATTCAAGAAAATATTTGTAACGAAACTGGATGTAATGGAAGAATTTTGTGATTTTATGAAAAAGGCCAGAGATGAGTTAAGGAGAGGTATTAGGGGTGTTTTGGAAGACATAGCGGTTCTGTGTCAGGATGCCTCGTTGGTCTCAGGTGAAAACTCTTTTGAGAAGAGTCCTGATGGTTCTTTTGAGGAGAGCAAAGTGGTGCTTCCATGTTGCGAGGAACTCTGCAATGGTCCCAACGAAGAACATATCATAACCGTTGTTCCAGGTACAGTTTCTGGTAGCATTAGGATGGAGTCATTAGAAGACCCATCCAACCACAGTGCGTGCGTGTCTCCAGAAACTCTGTGCTTGATGGCGGACTCAGAAGATTCGCCATTGAAACACATGGATTCATCAACAGAGCCCAGAGAGCTCACGAAGGTATTAGTGGATCAAGTGGAGCCTTTGGAAGAGCCCATGGGTTTCCCGGTGGATCATTTGGAGTTGTTGGTGCAGCCCAAGAAGTTACTGATGAGGCACGTGGAGTTACCGGTGGAGCGCACGGAGTTGGTACTGGAGCGGGTGGAGTCTTCCGAGGAGCCCGTGGATTTGCCGGCGAAGCCCATCGAATCAGCTAAGTCAGTGGAGTCTGCAGATGTTTCAGCTCCATTTGAGATAACAGAAGGAGGTGCTCGGGATTTCGGTAGTGATGGGACAGTGCATCGTATAGAAGGTGGAGCAAGTGATCCTGTAGTGAGTTTGGGATCTGGCGACATGGTGGAGCAGGAGGGTGAACTTGGAAGTGGCAATGTGCCGCGACTGAAAGTTGAGCGGCACAGGAGCAGAACGGAGGAAACAGAAATCCTAGAAGAAGACAAAGCAAAAAGATCTTGGATTCACAGTGAAGAGATTGTCGGAAAGCAATCGGATCATGTTCCTAAAGTGAAAGTGAAAGTGAAAATGGAATGGATGTCATTATTACAATATCATGTCAAGTGATCAATATTTAACAATAGTTATCGTCTGTTCTTATCTATTTATGGATGATTTATTGTAATTTTAAATAATAAAGAAGATAACTTTATTTATTCACTATCAATCATGATGCAGACATTTTTTATATCAATCATTGGTCAAGTGCAAGATAAGTACATTCGTTTTTTGCTTTATCGGAATTTCAAAAACAATTAAATTAAAATACAACCCGATTTTGATGAGTTGATAAATTCTTTACTGTAAACTTCTACTTCACATAAGCCTTGAATTTGATGACTATTTTCTCCTTGGAGTTTTTGAATCGTTACGTACATACCTTTTGGCTTTGGTTCAGTGCATGGTAGTTCAATAATTCCTTCTAAAACCGAATTAAATTATTTGAAAAATATTTTATGTTATTTAGAACCCAAAACGTTAAACTCATGTGTGGTTTTTTTGCTGTTATTATTTAAAACAATGAGAAGATTACATTAATATAAAAAATAAATTCATCATAGCAACAAATCAAATAAAGCACTCACTAATTTTGTCCGATTTTGTTGGTTCATTAAATTTTGAACACATTATTCGTTCAGATTCCTTGAAGGTGTTTGATATATAAATTTTAAAGTTGCTCGGAGACCGTATTTCTAGAAATATAGTTACTTCAAAATTTAACAAACATCTTAAAAAAATTGATAATAGTGTTGTAACCCGGGGTCTGATGAATTAATTAACGTAAGGATATCTTTATTGGATTTAACTAATGGCAAATACGGCTGGACGATTTGGTCGATTGCTTGTCCCGACGGAACTGCCTAATGACCCGAATCGCTAGATACGACTTTGAAATAAAAGATCCTGAATATTTAACTAAACTTAATTAATTAATTATTTAATTAATTAATTAATGTCAGGGATCCAACATTGCCCCCTCCTTAAATCTGTTCGTCCCGAACAGGCTGTTCTGTTTCTCCGTGATATTTTGCTAATCGATTGCTGTGGACCACTTTCATTCTAGTCCTTGCTGATTTCTGTATGCGGTATACCACGTCGTTTATTTTCTTTATGATTCGGTATGGTCCTTCCCAATCTTTTTGTAACTTTGGCGACTTCCCTTTTTTTCGTTGGGGGTTGTATAGCCAGACTAGTTCATTTTCTTTAAAGCTTATATCATTGGCTTGCCTATCGTATCTCGCTTTGGCTTGATCGCTATTAACACTAATATTTTTCCGGGCAACCTGGTGTGTATCGGCCAATGTATTTCTTAGGCTTGAAACGTAGTCACATGCCGACTTAGGTTCCTCTGCTCTTCCGAACATCATATCGGCAGGAAGACGGATCTCCCTCCCGAATGTCATTTTCGATGGACTGATTCCTGTCGTTTTATGCACGGCTGTCCGGTAGGCCATAAGGAAAAGTGGCAGGTATCTGTCCCAGTCATCTTGCTGTTCACTTACCATTTTTGACAAATACTGTTCCATGGTCCTGTTAAATCTCTCGACCATACCGTCCGATTGCGGATGCAATGCAGTGGTTCTTGTCTTATGGATTCCAAGGTTTTCGCATAGCTCTTGAAATATTTTCGACTCGAAATTCCTTCCTTGGTCCGAATGTAACTCTAATGGCACCCCGAATCGACTAATCCAATTATTTACGAGAGCATCAGCTACATTTTCCGCCTCCTGATTTGGCAGTGCAAACGCTTCGGTCCATTTGGTGAAGTAATCGCTGATCACTAATATGTACCGATTTCCCTTCTTTGATGCAGGGAATGGTCCGGCAATATCCAAAGCTATTCTTTCAAAAGGTACTCCCACATTATAGGGTTGCATTAGACCTTTAGTCTTCTTTTGAGGACCTTTACTGGTTGCGCAATTATTGCAATTTCTACACCACTCCTCAACGTCTTGTTTGTAGTGCAACCAATAAAACCTCTCCCTCACCTTCCTGATGGTTTTATTCACTCCTAGGTGTCCACCTGAGGTTCCGTTATGGAATTCTTGTAACACCTCAGAGACGCAAGATCTCGGAAGTACTATTTGAAGGTGATAGTCGGTGCCATCCTCTGTTTCCCACTTCCTATGTAGGAGTCCATTACTAATTCTCAAGGAATCCCACTGTGCCCAATAGGACTTAGTAACTTCTCCGTGCTCCGCTATCTGTTGCCAATCTGGTTTCACCCCAGCCTCCATCCACTGTAGTATGGGTGCAAGTGCTTCGTCTCTTAATTGTAGATCTCGTAACCCGCTTTCCGTCCAGGGTTCGGGAGCCGTGATACGAATTTGTCGACATTCTTCGGTTTCCTGTTTTTTCTCTGCGTTGTTGCAGTGTCTGCAGTTAAGTGGACAAGGACGTCGTGATAGCGCATCAGCGTTGTTGTGTATTTGACCTCTCCTGTGTTCAATATTGAACTGAAAACCCTGTAGTTTTTCAATCCACCTCGCCATCTGACCTTCTGGGTTTTTAAAGTTTAGCAGCCACCTCAGGGAGGCGTGATCCGTTCTTAGCAAAAACGGCTGGCCCAAAAGATATTTCTGGAAATGTTTCATGGATTCTACTGCTGCTAATAATTCTCTCCGGGTCACGCAATAGTTCCTCTCCGCTTTAGACAGTGAACGGCTATAAAATGCTAGAACTTTTTCTTCATTTTCAACTTGCTGGGAAAGAACTGCTCCGATTCCACAGTTACTAGCATCTGTATCGAGGATAAAAGGTAATCCGGGAATAGGATATGCCAGGATCGGTGCCGTTGTCATAGCTTCTTTCAGATTATCAAATGCTTTCTCACAGCTGTCGTTCCAGATAAATGGTTTGCCTTTTACAGTAAGCTCATGAAGGCTTTTTGCGATGTTTGAAAAGTTGGCAATAAATCGTCTGTAATAGGTACAAAGTCCTAAGAAGCTTTGAAGTTCCTGGATATTTTTGGGTACAGGCCAATTTTTTACTACCTCGACTTTATCTGGATCTGTACTAACACCTTCAGAAGACACGATATGGCCAAGGTATTTGACTTCTTTTTTAAAGAGTGAGCATTTCTTTGGACTCAGTTTCATGCCTGCCTCTCTAATCCTACTAAACACTTCTCGGAGGTTGTCTAAATGTTCTCCAAATGTTTTTCCGACAACAATTATGTCATCTAAATATACCAGGCATACTTTCCAGTTGAGTCCCCTTAGTATGTGTTCCATTAATCTTTCAAACGTCGCGGGGGCATTGCATAGCCCGAACGGCATGACAGTGAATTGCCATAATCCTTCACCTGTCGAGAAGGCCGTTTTTTCTCTGTCGTCAGGATGTAACTCCACCTGCCAGTAACCACTTTTGAGATCTAACGTGGAAAAAATTTTTGATCCCGAGAGAGTGTCTAAAGTATCATCGATTCTAGGTAAGGGGTAGCTGTCCTTAAGTGTCATTTCGTTCAGCTTTCTATAGTCGACACAAAAACGAAGTGATCCATCTTTCTTTTTAACGAGTACCACTGGTGAGCTCCAGGGGCTATTTGACGGTTCAATAACCCCTTGGTCTTGCATTTCTTTTATCATTTCCTTGGCGTTTGCTCTTGTAGCTAACGGAAGTGGACGGGGGTTTTGTCGAATGGGTTTAGCACCGGCCGTATTTATTTGATGTTGCACGAGGTTAGTCCTACCCAAAGGGCTGTCTTGTTCAGCCATTATATCCTGAAATTCGCTAAGCAGCTTTTCCGCTTGTTGATAATTTTCTTTTTGTAGGGTTTTGTTTAAATCTTTCAGGAGATTGTCCACCAATGGTTTAGGCATGGCATCCCTTTTTATATGCTTATTTCCACTTCCATCTAATGTTAATATGTGTTCTAGGTTCCTGCAAAGTGCGATAGGTGTTCCTGCTTTGATCTGTTGTTCCTGGTCAGATAGATTCATTACCCTCAGTGGAACTCTGCCGGTGTTTAGCTTGACTAGTGCTCGTCCTATTAGTAGTCCTTGGCCAATGCCCGATTGATCTTCGATTGCTCCTATACCAAATTTTGTGTGGTCGCCCTCTAGCCCGCCCCAAATTAAACTTTCCGACTGTGCTGGGATGGTCTCGTCCTGCAATACTTTTACAAATGTGTCTTTAATTTCTGTACCTCCGTAATTTAAAGGAATCTCCATCGTTCCTTGTTGAAGGGTACCGCCCTTCATGTCAATGGAAATTCCATAGCGTCGCATGAAATCCAATCCCAGTATACATTCATCTGTTATATTGGCTATCATAAATTCCTGTTCGAATGACTTGCCTCCTAAATCCACTGTAATAGTTGTGGTTCCTTGAACTGGCACTAATTCTCCGGTGGCTGTTTTTAGCTTGTAGTTGTTGGTCGTTACTTTACTGTTTCCTGCCAGCTTTGGTTGGACAATAGATGTAGATGCCCCTGTGTCTATTACAAGATTATATTCCTTCCCTCCAATTTTTCCTTTAACCTCTAGTGATGATCCTTTTCCCAATGCCGTAACGTGAAAGACGAGTGGGGCATTTCGAGTTTGCTGAAACGATCTTTGCCCCTTAAAATCAGAAGCTTCAGGTTTTTCTGATTTATAGGGCTCTCTCCAGTACTGCTGTTTTTTGGAGAAGGTCGTTCTACATTCTCGGGCTAAATGGCCTGGCTTGTTACACCTGAAGCACCTTGGTCTTCTATCTATTTCCTGGAATCTTAAGTTTCTTGGGGGCTTGCTGAAGTCATTGATTTGTCGGGCTATTTTTTTAATCATCTCTCTGTCTTTGTCATTATCTTTATCTTTCTCCTTGCCTCTGTTTTCCTGAGCTTCAATTTTCTTTACATTCAAGCTTTTTTGGATTGCGGCTCTTGCCGCTTCTATGGAGATTGCAAACGCCAATGCTTCATGGCTGGCCTTTATTCCATGAATTTTTAGTGCCATTTTGGTTTCCGCATCCCTTATCCCATCAACGAAGGCGTCAGTTACAATGTTTTCAATGAAATCTGTTGACTGTCCTGGATGGGCTAAGTATGCGAGCCTTCTGACATCAGCCTGTAATTCTTGGAGTGATTCGCCCTGTTTTTGCGTACGATTTTTCAATTCGTTTTTATGTACTTCCAGCATGTGGCCATTCCCAAATCTTCTTTCCATTGCTTCTGCTATTTCTGAATAGGCTTTACAGTGGAGCATTGTTTGCAAAAGCTCGGCTGCCCTTCCTCGCAGTACCATTATCAGCTCTGTTGCTTTTTCCTCTTCGGTCCACTTGTTGCGTTCAGCGGCAGTTTCAAACTGATGTCTGAACACTGCCCATGGCCCTTGTCCGTCGAATAATGGTGGTCTTGTCGTTTTCTCTCTTCCATATGTCTCTGTTTTCGATTCATTGTATTTTTTAAACTTCTCTATTTCCCTCCTCTGCTCTTCTTTTAGTGCATCTAATTCTGCTTTAACCTTTCTCAGGTCGGCCATCTCCTTGGATGATCTGAGGTTGGCTACGTCCGTTTTTACCTCTTCCATGGATGTCTGGAATTTGGCTGCATCAGTCTTTACCTCTTCCCGCAGAACATCCATGGATGTCTGGAATTTGGCTACGTCTGTCTTTACCTGCTCCCGTAAGACATCCATGGCTACCTGGAAGTTGGCTATATCGGATTTCATATCCGACCGCAAATCATCAATGTCGCATTTCATATCTGACCGCAAAGTGCCCATGCCGCAAATCATATCTGACCGCAAAACATTATTGTCGCATTTCATATCTGACCGCAAAGCATCCAGGGCATTATTGTTGGCCTCTATAGCAGTCTGAAGGGCTTCCCATTGTTTTTCTTTTTGAACCCCAAATTCATACTCCAACGGATCGTGATTATTTTCCAAAAGCCATTCCTCGAGCCGTCCTTGTAGTTCGGCTTTTAGGCCAGTTGCATCCAGGCCTCGATTCCTTAGTTCTCGTCTCAAATCGGGAACGCGCAAATCGTCCAGTATCTTAGGTCCCATTTCTGTCGTTAAAACTCGCTGTTTTACCTCTAGTGAATCGATATCCCTTTACGACGTTAAATCCCACTCCTGACACCAATGTTGTAACCCGGGGTCTGATGAATTAATTAACGTAAGGATATCTTTATTGGATTTAACTAATGGCAAATACGGCTGGACGATTTGGTCGATTGCTTGTCCCGACGGAACTGCCTAATGACCCGAATCGCTAGATACGACTTTGAAATAAAAGATCCTGAATATTTAACTAAACTTAATTAATTAATTATTTAATTAATTAATTAATGTCAGGGATCCAACAATAGATTACAAACTTGATGAATTTGGCTTAAAATAGATCATAATTTTGTCAATGAAATAGTTGTTCTCGAGTAAAACTCGCCACCAGGCCTGCGTTCCCTTTCTTGAAATAACTCTGGCACACGAATTCTTATTGCCATCCACTGCCAATCCTGACGTGTTTTTAAACAAAATGCCACTTTGTTCTGTTGGCTTGCTTAAGGATACTAAAATAAAAATTTCACCGAAATTAATACCGAAATAATAATAAAAATTGTTTCTTTTTTAAAGTAAAATGAAGCTTTTTTAACTAAAAAATTAAGAAGAGTTTAAATATTTGACGTGACATATTTATTATAATAAAAAAAATTATGTTCAAATTTTTCTTCTAAATATGTCAAAATTCGTAGGAATTTTCGTGCTTATTAGGCTATTGTTACTATTGTTGGATCCCTGACATTAATTAATTAATTAAACAATTAATTAATTAATTAATTAAGTTTAGTTAATATTCAGAATCTTTTATTTCGAAGTCGAATCTAGCGATTCGAGTCATTAGTAGTTCCGATCAAAGACAAACAATCGACCAGGTCTCCTAAATATCTTTGCCATTAGTTTATTCCAATAAAGTTATCCTTACGTTAAATAATTCATCAGACCCCGGGTTACAACATTGGTGTCAGGAGTGGGATTTAACGTCGTAAAAAGGATATCGATTCACTAGAGGTAAAAGACAGCGAGACAGAGTTTTAAAACGACAGAAATGGGACCTAAAATACTGGACGATTTGCGCGTTCCCGATTTGAGACGAGAACTAAGGAATCGAGGCCTGGATGCAACTGGCCCAAAAGCCGAACTGCAAGGACGGCTCGAGGAATGGCTTTTGGAAAATAATCACGATCCGTCGGAGTATGAATTTGGGGTTCAAAAAGAAAAACAATGGGAAGCCTTTCAGAATGCCCTGGAAGCCAACAATAATGCCCTGGAGGCTTTGCGGTCAGATATGACTTGCGGCTTGAATACTTTGCGGTCAGATAATGATGTTTTACGGTCAGATATGTCTTGCGGCATGGATGCTTTGCGGTCAGACAATAATGTTTTACGGTCAGATATGTCTTGCGGCATGGATGCTTTGCGGTCAGACAATAATGTTTTACGGTCAGATATGATTTGCAGCATTGATGCTTTGCGGTCAGATATGAAATGTGACATTGATACTCTGCGGTCGGATATGCAATCCAACAATGATATTTTGCGGTCAGATGTGAAATCCGATATAGCCAACTTCCAGGTAGCCATGGATGTCCTACGGGAAGAGGTAAAAACTGACGTAGCCAACCTCATATCACACACGGAACAGGAGATGGCCGACTTAAGAAAACAGGTCAGAGCAGAAATAGATGAACTAAAAGAAGAACAGAGAAAAGAAAGAGAGAAATTTAAAAAGTACAACGAACCGAAATTAGAAACGTGCGTAAGAGAGAAAACGGTAAAACCACCACTGTTCGATGGACAAGGGCCATGGGCCGTGTTTAGACATCAGTTTGAAACTGCCGCCGTAAGTAACAGATGGACTGAGGAAGAAAAGGCAACAGAGCTGATTATGGTACTGCGAGGGAGAGCAGCCGAGCTTTTACAAACAATGTTACATTGTAAAGCCTATTCCGAAATAGCAGAAGCAATGGAACGAAGATTTGGGAATGGCCACATGCTGGAAGTACATAAAAACGAATTAAAAAACCGTACGCAAAAACAGGGCGAATCACTCCAAGAATTAGAGGCTGACGTCAGAAGGCTCGCATACCTAGCCCACCCAGGACAGTCAACGGATTTCATTGAAAACATCGTAACTGACGCCTTCGTTGACGGGATAAGGGATGCGGAAACCAAAATGGCACTAAAAATCCATGGGAAAAAGGCCAGCCATGAAGCATTGGCTTTTGCACTCTCAATGGAGGCAGCAAGAGCTTCAATACAAAGCAGCTTGAATGTAAAGAAAATTGAAGCCCAGGAAAGCAAAGAGAAGGAGAAAGACAATGATAAAGACGATGAGATAATTAGAAGAATAGCCCAACAAATCAATAACCTTAACAAACCTCAAGGAAAATCAAGGTTCCAAGAAGTAGATAGAAGACCAAGGTGTTTCAGATGTAACAAGCCTGGCCATTTAGCCCGAGATTGCAGAACGACCTTGCCCCCAAAACAACAGTACTGGGGAAGACCGCAGAATCAGGAAAACTAGAAGCTACCGGTTTTGTGGGGCGAAGACCGGTTCAGCAAAGTCGAAATGCCCCACTCATCTTTCACGTTACAGCACTAGGGAAAGAATCATCGCTGGGAGTTAAAGGGAAAATAGGAGGGAAGGAATACAACCTTGTAATAGACACAGGAGCATCTACATCCATTATCCAACCAAAGTTAGCAGAAAGCAGTAAAATAATCGTTGCCAAAAATTACAAGCTAAAAACAGCCACAGGGGAATTAGTGCCAGTGCAGGGAACCACAGCTATTACAGTAGATCTAGGAGGCAAGTCATTCAAACAAGAATTCATGATAGCCAATATCACAGATGAATGTATACTGGGATTGGATTTCATGCGACGATACGGAATTTCCATTGACATAAAAGGCGGCATCCTTCAACAAGGAGCGATGGAGATTCCCCTACACTACGGAGGTGCAGAAGTCAAAGACACATTTGTAAAGGTATTACGAAACGAGACCATCCCGGCACAGTCCGAAAGCTTAATTTGGGGCGGGCTAGAAGGCGACTATACAAAATTTGGTATAGGAGCAGTCGAAGATCAATCGGGCATTGGCCAAGGACTACTAATAGGACGAGCACTAGTCAGGCTAAACACCGGCAGAGTTCCACTGAGGGTAATGAATCTATCTGACCAGGGACAACAGATCAAAGCAGGAACACCTGTAGCACTTTGCAGGAACCTAGAACGCATATTAACATTAGATGGAAGTGGAAATAAGCATATCAAAAGGGATACCATGCCTAAACCATTGATGGACAATCTCCTGAAAGACTTAAACAAAATCCTACAAAAAGAAGATTATCAACAAGCGGAAAAGCTGCTTAGCGAATTTCAGGATATAATGGCTGAACAAGACAGCCCTTTGGGTAGAACTAACCTCGTGCAACATCAAATAAATACGGCCGGTGCTAAACCCATTCGACAAAACCCCCGTCCCCTTCCTTTAGCTACAAGAGCAAACGCCAAGGAAATGATAAAAGAAATGCAAGACCAAGGGGTTATTGAACCGTCAAATAGCCCCTGGAGCTCACCAGTGGTACTCGTTAAGAAGAAAGATGGATCACTTCGTTTTTGTGTCGACTATAGAAAGCTGAACGAAAATGACATTCGGGAGGGAGATTCGTCTTCCTGCCGATATGATGTTCGGAAGAGCAGAGGAACCTAAGTCGGCATGTGACTACGTTTCAAGCCTAAGAAAAACATTGGCCGATACACACCAGGTTGCCCGGAAAAATATTAGTGTTAATAGCGATCAAGCCAAAGCGAGATACGATAGGCAAGCCAATGATATAAGCTTTAAAGAAAATGAACTAGTCTGGCTATACAACCCCCAACGAAAAAAAGGGAAGTCGCCAAAGTTACAAAAAGATTGGGAAGGACCATACCGAATCATAAAGAAAATAAACGACGTGGTATACCGCATACAGAAATCAGCAAGGACTAGAATGAAAGTGGTCCACAGCAATCGATTAGCAAAATACCACGGCGAGACAGAACAGCCTGTTCGGGACGAACAGATTTAAGGAGGGGGCAATGTTGGATCCCTGACATTAATTAATTAATTAAACAATTAATTAATTAATTAATTAAGTTTAGTTAATATTCAGAATCTTTTATTTCGAAGTCGAATCTAGCGATTCGAGTCATTAGTAGTTCCGATCAAAGACAAACAATCGACCAGGTCTCCTAAATATCTTTGCCATTAGTTTATTCCAATAAAGTTATCCTTACGTTAAATAATTCATCAGACCCCGGGTTACAACACTATTGATACCAACTTATTTCTAGATCCGCAAAAACATTCACTTCGCAGAGAACCAGCCATTTGTTTAATAATCCTCCGTCACTCTTTATCGTAACTAAATTTCCAATTATGGGATTTTCACAGTCCAAAGTTACAAGAATCAGTACTGGAAGAAATTTACATTTATAAGTTCAGCATAAGCCTCAAATTAAAGGAAAATATTAATAACTGCATGCAAAAACAAAAAAAAAGGATACTTTTACTGCTGTTTCCTTTGTACGAATTACAAATATTTTCATCGAGGGTCTGAGTATCATTTGAAACAAATGTTTTGAAATCATTCATGTACTTTGAATCTAGAAATTAACATGATCTTACTTACCTTATATTAATTACCATATTCAATAAATAAGCTAACACTGCGATTGGGTATCGTATCTAATGACGATTCTTTGTACATTATAATGCTCATCGAGTTTCACGTTCCACCATGCCTGTTCATTTGTGTTTCTTTCGGATATTGCGCAAGTATTAATGTCTCCATCGATTGCCAAATCGGAATATTTTCCGGAGATTGTTTTACCTTGGGTTGTAGCATTTTCTGGAGAAAATCTGACTATAAATGTATAATAAGAGTGATTAAATTGCTTTCGATTTTGAAGAAACTTGTCATAACCTTGTAAGAACGATGTTTTCTTTAAAAGGGTAAATATGACAAACAAAACATTCGCATTCATACTTGATTTGCTTTTACAATATTTTTCATTATGATTGTTCTAACAAATTTTGCAGAAAATTTGTATACTTTTTAAATTTTAAAGAGTTAACGTCAGCTCTGAAATATGATTCGTGATAAACTCAAAATAATTGTTCTATCGATAATATTTACCGATAATGTCCATTTGTTTGCCTTTGGTAATCAAGAACATGACAATATGTAAGGCTGTAGAATTCATGAGCAATTTTTTTTCGATTTAGTGACTAAGATTTATGTTTTCATTTATACAGAAACGCGTAGTTGTCTAAACAAGTCAGAATTCTAAATCGCTAGATATATGGACCAATGGCAAATATCTTTTTGATGACTATCTATTATTCATGTCACTTAGTCAATACAAATAAATAAAGACATCCTTTTTGTTATCAGTTTTATGTCGAAATATTAATGATAGGGATGTTATTCCCTCATTGCCTTATCCACAATATTGAATCCTTAGCACAGCAAATTGGTTCACTTTAATATTCTCATGTTATTCAAAACACGCTTAGAACATTAACATAATAACAATAATAGTTAGTAGTTTATATTATTATTATTAACAATAATAAACAATGAAAATTAACAAACAAAATAATAACAGTTTTAATAACTTTGTGAGTGGCATATGTCCGGCTTAAAAGTTAGATTGTGACTTTCCTCGATAAAAAAGTTATTCATGACGATTTGGAGTTCTCAGTCGGAATTGTTGATAGTTCAATATATTCCAAGTTCTTGTCCTGGCGATACAGGTTTTAATGCCAAAAAATGCTTTTATGTGTACTTGGGAAGTTTAAAAAAAAATTGATCACAATTCTGGATATTAAGACGTGATTTTACAAATATATTTCTTTTATTGCGATAATTTAGTTCTTAAAAAATTAAACGTAAATGTGACTCTGTGAATTTGCTTCTTAATTTAGCATAAGGCGATCATCAAAAATCGCTTTTTATACCCGAATTGTAATTGCTGTTTTACCCGATCATTGGAAACAATTCGAACTTATTATTTAAAAAAAAAAAGAAAACATCTAAATTTATTTAAGCCGCTTAAAAAACATTTTAATTATATTTTTATAATCAAGGTGTCAAATGTCGAATGGCTGCTAAAGATTAGATTACGAATCGAATTAATTCAGAGATTTATTAATGATTGTATAATATACGAAAGTGTGAGGTTTATTATGACATATAAAGAGGTCGCAAGCGCAACACGTCCATTGCAATGTTTCTTCGACTTGTTTGTAACTACCAAAAACTGTAAATTTAAAACAAATCATTAATTTACAAAAAATGATTAATGTTAATGTTAAAAAGATATGAAATGGCAAATAGTGAAACATTAAATAAAACTTTAAATTCAATCAATCTCGTGGAAATCTACACCCTGTTATTTAATTCAAGATAAATTCAAATAAAAAAAAAACAAATCTCACCATGGTTAATAAAATCAATGTGATCAATCAATTTTTTAAAAATCGAATTTGTGCAATTCCTAATTCCTGTTTCCCCAAATGCATACGAGGTTAAAGCAACTTGAAGCCAGATACCTTTTTTATTCTTACAAACCAGAGGGCATCCAATATCACCCTGTATATAAAGAAATAGTTATACCTTGATTGATATCTAGTTACATACAGTCAAGCTAACAATGCATGATCTAGTTCCAAAGTCAGTAGGTGCAGAGCCGGCACAAACCACATAATTTCTTTTCAGTATGAAATGATTTCGAATTGAAAGTAATGCCAGAAAGATTATCCGCGCATTCATCATTCATTCTTCCTTGCATTAGCATCGGTGGGGAAGTGCAATCTAAACATGTGAAATTCGACATCAAACTTGATGAACGTATTTAATGCTTTTCATACCTCCGCCAATGTATCCAAACCCAGTCAGAACGCAATATCGAAAAGACTTTATAATTTCGCTATCTGGAATACCGCTAGGCAAACAAATTGGTCTGACGTCGTTTGAAAACTCAATATCTTTTTCAAGTCTTAACAACCCCATATCGTTTTCGTATAGTTAACGATGGTAAAAGGGATGTCTAATAATATGAGAAATCCTCAAGCTTGAAATTTTAGGGTCATTTCTCCATATTGACCCAACTTTTACAGTTAATGAGGAGGTTGTCATTTCCCTAATGAAGAAATATTTGTAGCACCAGTCATTTAAATTATATCCTAATAATTTCCTAATATTGCAAAATTATGTTATGGAAAAATAATGCATGCAAAATAGGGCATTCAAAATTAAACAGTATTATCGGCTTTTATTTATTCAAATCAATAGTATTTAATGAGTAAAAATGGTCTTTATTTATTAAATCAGAACCAAATGAATGCCCTTCTTATGTATACATCTACATACTGGAAGACGCGAGTTTTAATATTTTATACTAACAGGACACACTGTGCTGACGTTAAAATCCAGTTATTTCTTATGATACTTCCTCCACAAAAAATAAACACCGTCTTTAATCAACTGAGCGTGCCACGGCCAGGCACCATTTTTTTCCGTCTTTCCATTGATTATGTATGGACCATACAAAAACTCAGGGTATCCGCGTGCTCCACATATACTTCCGTCTCCTTTACCAGTAATTTTTAAAATAATATTGTTATTCATGCAATTGATTTATTTGTTAAATAATCTGAATTTTATTACTGAATCAAACTTTAAAGATGATATTTTTTATCAAAACAAAGTAGCATAACTCAATCAAATTATTCCTGGCATCAACAGCAGTGAATATTATAAATAAATTAATTTTACCTTTTCGTCTAAGCAATCAATATGTATAATCTTCTTTGACGGACATGAATCACTTGGTTAAAAATAAAACTCCATTACATTTTTTTTATTTGTTCGATAATGTATTTATTCAGTAAGCCGAACCTGGCATTAAAATAGGCAATACTTGGTATATTGTTCTCGAACGGTTCCAAATTTTTCAAAATGACAAATTTCATATTTTCCCTTTCATCCATTTCAGAAGAACTGCAAAACTCAACACTGAATTTAAAAAAATATTCGAGCTATGCCTTTCTTTTTTCTAAATTTAAATCATTCTAAAATTTTAGAAACAGGGAAGATATAAATTTTAATCAACTATTCACCTATTTGAGAGATAGTGACGTATCTGGCGGCTATGTGCAACATCCCAGTTTGTTGAGCATACGTTATAATCAGTTATGCCTTTGTAAGTCGCCAATAGATTTGAATCCTTAAAATAACCTAAAAGAAATTCTCATAAATTTCCAAAATCATATTAGACATTGCAACTTTGAGTGAATAATAATATTACAGCAATTATCCTCACCAGAATTATCAGGACAATCATAGAATCCGTCACATTGTTTTTCATTATTTGAGCATATCTGTCTTTGGATGCATTTAAACTGACATTCGGGACAGTCTGTATTTTCAAAGAAATGATGTTATTGTTAACATGCTATGCATTTTCTTATATAATTAATAAGCCTATCTAGTTTTTCACTTTATGCGGAATGATACAGGAAACAAATTTCTTTTTCAAATTCATTGCATTCACTCGAAACAAACACGTTAAAGAAATTGAGCGTGAAAACTTCTTGAAAAATAATAGAAGTCGGTAATTTAAAAATCAATTGGCTCTAAATTAATATACATTTATTAAATTACTAAATAATTAATTAAAGATTTATGTTAAATGTGGGTCAAAATGAATAACTGATTCAAATCAATTAACCTTTAGAATTGGGATTAAAGTAAATGACGACTTTGTCAATGAAATAAGCGTCGTCTAATATTACCCGCCACCAGGCAAATTCTCCACTTCTTGCAATAATATTGGCACACGTGTCATTATTGCCATCCACTGCTAATCCTGAAGCATTCGTGAAGAAAACACTATTTGCAGTGGTAGGCTTATTAGTCGAGACTAAAAGTAAAAGTGTTAGAACATTAACACAACTTAAGATAGTTGGACAAAAGTTATAAAATCAATATATATTTAGAATTTTTTTTTTTACAAAAATAAAGCAAATCAAAAATTAAAGAGCTTATTTATAACCAACTTATTGTGATATCCGCATAAATCAGCACTTCACAGAGAACCAGCCAAGTTTTAAACACTCCTCCAAACCTCTTTATCGTCACCAAATTTCCAATTAATGGCTTCTTGCAGTTCAAAATCAGGAATCTTTTCACTGAAAATTAACAGCTTAATTTATTCAATAAAAATTTAAATTACAAAAAAAAAATAATATCAAACCCTTTCTTATTATCCTTATATGAATTACATTGCATCTCTTCTAGGTTAGCCGGATCTTTTAAACCAAAGATATTGAAGTGATTCATATATTTGGAATCTGAGATTCATTGGCCACCAATTTTATTTACCTTTACAACAATATTAGTGTTTAATAAAATAGAAAATGTGATTATTAAACTGACTTTCCGACAACAAATTATATCTAATGATTACTATCTCGACATTATAATCTCTATCAAATTTCACACTCCACCAGGGATGTCCTTCTGCCTTGTTTATGGAAATTGCACACGAATTTGTATTTCCGTCGATCGCCAAATAGGAATAATTCTCAGATATCGTTTTACCTTGCGATGTCGAATTCTCGATGGGATATCTGACTGGAAATGCATATTTAAAAAAGATTAAATATTTAACGCCAGAAATTAATGTCTTACTTTGCACAAACAATGTCTTTTTGATTAGGATAATTATCACGTATAAAATGCCTAGGTACATGTTTACAAATTTTTCTATATTCTAACAAGGAATTAATTCCTTTCAAATAAAACATTATTTAGTTATTATAATCCATTCGAAATCTATTTAAAGATTTGCACTAGCGTTTGTTTAATCGTCAGCCAATTTTAATCGAAAACAAAACGGTTTGAACTAAAAAAATCATTTTTCTTTATAATAACAACGATCTATAACGCTTGATAAGCAATTGTACTATTTTTGATAAGCCCTTGTACTTCTACCTTCAATTGAGTTCTGATTACAAAGACAATTGAAAATGATAAGTAATATTATTTAATAAGTTTTCGTTTACAAAATATACTGCAAAATTAGAGATACAGCTATAATTTATTGCATAAAGTGTTCTAAAGAAGTTCAATACATTTTGTAGTATAGGCAATTAAACAGTTGAATTACTAAATTACTAAAACTAATTTTTAATAAAGTTAAAACATGTTGATCGGAGTATTGACTTTACTCAATCATGAATATCATATCAATGCGAATCTACGATTTGTTTTCTTTACCGGTTAATTATATTAAAATTCCAGGAATTGAACAAAAGTGTTAAATTAATAAACATCATGTGTTAAAATTAAAATTTAATACTCACACCATACTAATTTCATTTTTGTTTTATATGTTATTGCAAACATGACAGTAAGTCATTAGGATTTTTATTAATATTGCTGGATCCCTGGATCCAGATAATTGAAGAATAATTAAAATTATATTGCTGATTAATTAATTTAGTAATTAATTAAATTGAGTGGCAATATAATTTGATAATAAATTAATGGGTACTACTCAGAGTCTTTGGTTATGAATCTCGACAAACAGAGTTATCTCGAAAAGCAGAGCGAGAGTATGAGAAACAGCAGATTCCAAGACTTAGACAATTAAGCATTGTACATCTTCCAAGCCATCTGAACACTTTCAATAAACCTGACCTTCCATAATTAGTTTGAGGACCCCTGGATATTACAGTATTAAATATGTATTTTCAATTAATTCAATTTCATTAGATTATTTTTATATAATAACGTCATTCATGACGTTGGCCTACTTACTAATCGATGTTTTGTTATTAATACAAACGTTCTGATTGCGATATCAAATACATAACATTTCTTGTAGCATTTTAGTTTTTATCAATCCAATAGTCCACCGTGTCGGCTTGCATTTTCATCAATTGTTATACAATTTTGTGTAATTCAATAAATTACAACAATAATCGTATAAATAACTAAATCAAAATTTGGTATAGCAAAAAGTATCGCCGCGATAAATGGAATAATTCCTATGGAACACTTCTTGAGATTCATCGACTGTGATTCATCCTTGGCTTGATGCTCTTCTCGTTCCAAAACTGCCATGAAAATATTATTCAATACTTTAATATAAAATTATTTATGATTATAAAAAAAAAACTTAATTTCCAAGAAAGTTTTATTGAAAATGTCACTGTAATAATAAATATCCGGAACATTTGATATAAGAAAAATTTAAAATATTTAATTCTTACCTTCAGTAATAAAATCAATATGAGAAACGACGTTTGTAAAAATTGAATTTGTGCAATTTCTAATCTCCTTTCCATCAAACACTCTTGATTGCACGCCAATTTGTGTCCAGACATCGCTTTTGTCTTTGCAAACCAAAGGACCTCCACTGTCACCCTATTGGATATCCGCAATATCATTAGCAATGTAAACCCCTAAAATTGGCAATGGCTGATCTAACACATTCGGATAAAAGATGGGGACAGAATATGTCAATGTAATGAGTACGTAGCGGCTTGATGGAACAGATATCCAAAGAACAATAAATTTAAAAAATTAAATTTGCTTTCCTCGGTTTGCTGATAATGTGTTATTTTTCATCCTAGATTCGCCCTTAGGAATATAGATTTATTATTTCATGCTAACCCAGCAGTTGGCAACTCCATACGGCGTTGGTATTGATCCGGCACATAATAAATGCCTCGAAGTGATTAACCTTTTATACTTTTCTTCGCTTAAATATCCAAGTTCAGCAAGATTTTTGGCACATTCGTCGTCCGTCATTAAATTCATTCTTCCTTGCATAAGAGAAGGCGGTTTGGTAAATTCTGTTAAATAAGTATATTTTCAGGAAATACAATTTGGACATTCGTGACAAATAACTTTTCTCACCTCTGTCCAAGTGACCGAAGCCAGTAAAAACGCAGTAACTGAAAGATTTCATAATTTCGCTATCCTGAATACCAATTGGTAAACAAATTGGTTTGATATAATTTGTAAATGTCACTGGTTTTTTCAGTCTAATTAATGCGATATCGCTACTTTCAATGGCAAAAATGGGATGCATGAAAATTTGAGAAATTTCGTGGTTTGGAATGTTTCGGTCGTGGTAAAGAAATACTCCAATTTTAACAGATATTAATCCTGCATTACGTTCCCTACAAAAAATCTTGCAGTGATTTTTATATTTGTATAATTTAATAATAGTAATTTATTTTAAGGAAACTCGGCAATAATACCATACTAACTTGATGCAATGTGCTGCTGTTAAAACAAAGTTATTTCTTACAAGACTACCACCGCAGACATAAGATCCTTTATAAAGTACTTGAACGTGCCATGGCCAAGCGCCCTCTTTTGCCATATCTCCATTAATTATGTATGGATCAAGAAATGGGTCGGGAAATGCTCTCGTACCGCACATACTCTTTCCATCTGCTAAATTAATCATATATTTTAAAATTAATTTTAAAATTAATTATATTTAAAAAATATGAAATTTAAAGTTATTCAAAATTAATTAGCTCAATTCTTCAAATAACTTTGAAATTTATGTTGAACACGTGAATGCCAATAACAGCTTATTATATACAGTTAAGTAATATTGCATCTCAATTAAATTCACCTTTTCCACCTGAGCAATCAATTCGAATAACCTCCTTGGATGGACAAGAATCACTTGATTAAACATAAAATGTTATTTCTATTTTCTATGTTCGATAATGCTTTTGCTTTGTTTTGTTTTTATATAAAATATAATTAACCTGAGGTCAAAACGAGTAACACGCGGACTATTGAATTCGAACGGTACACCGTTTTTCAAAGTGACTAATTTCGTTTTTTCAGGGTCGTACGATTTCTGATCAGTTTCAAAGTCAGAGTAAAAAACACTGAAACAAAAATATTTCATTTGTTTTAATTTTTATTCTTAATATACAAAATGTAAATATTGTTGTGACCCGGGGTCTGATGAATCAATTAACGTAAGGGTATCTTTATTGGAATTAACTAATGACAAATGCGGCTATATATATATACATATATATATATATATATATATATATATATATATATATGTGTGTATTGAATTTTATAAATTATATAAAGTAATCAAACTGTAATCAAATAGATACCTATCGGAGATAAAATTACATATTTGGCCACTATGAATGTCATCCCAATTTGTTGAACATACGTTATAATCAGTTATGCCTTTATATGTCACCAAAAGATAGCCATCCTTAAATGAAACTAAAAAAATACCGTTAAATATAAATGTTAATTATTCTGTAATTATTACTTTATTCGTTAGTTAATTTTAAAAGTTTACAGCAATTATTTTCATCAGAATCATCAGGACAATCATTAACTCCGTCGCACTGTTTTTCATTATCCATGCATTTCTGCCTTTGCGTACATTTAAATTTGCCCTCAGGACAGTCTATAATTTTTAATAATACATTTGATTGACTTTTTTTTCATCAAACCTTTCAATATGTCGTACAAAACATAAGTATTAATTTACATTATTTATTTATTTAGCTATTTTTATCTATACTTAAAAATATGATGTTTTTTAAATGGTTTACTCAGTTTTATAATTTCAAAGAAAAACATTTACAATGCACCAAGTAAATTCTATTTCTTACAAAACTAATCTAAACAAAATCATGCACCCGATGATTAGTAAACGTCAGATTTATTATTTACCACAACCAGTTTCTTCATCATCACCTTGAGGACAGTCTCTATAACCATCACACAACCAATCTCTCGTTATGCAGTCGTAACCTTTGCATCGGTATTGATGTGATCGACATTCTTTGGATTATGTGGGATATTAAAAATTAAGAAGATGTAATTTAACGAAAAGTTTAAACAAAAAGATGTAAAATTATAAAATTATTTATTACAGTTCAGTGGAGATGAACGAATAAGCATATCTGAACCGTTACATTCCAAATATAAAATAAGTAGACATTAATAAGAAAATATATTTATAATAAATAAAATATTATTTAGTAATATGTTTCATCTCAATTGATAGATCATACTCACCGCAGTGTATCTCGTCAAATCCATCAGGACAATGCTTAACATTGTCACATATTTTCTGTTGTGGAATGCACTTACGAAGCGACATGCATATCGCCTGATCACTCAGACAATCTGCGAGAATTTAATCAATTTAATCATTCCAAATTTAAATTTCTGTCCATATTTAATAAAGTTATTTATCATATTTAAATACAAACCAGGAAATTGGTCAAATTCTTTTGTGTAGACGTCCACTTCACACAGACCATGAAGATGTCGTGAATGCTTTCCTCCGTTTTTTTTAATCGTTACATAAGCACCTATAGGTTTTGCTTCTTTGCATGGTAGTTCTATAACTCCATCTAAGCATGAATTAACTTAAACGTATCATATCATAAATGGCACAGTATTATTTCAACTCTGCTTGTTTCATAAAGTAGCTAGCAATATTATAATGGAAGTAAACAGTCAAATGTTAACTGTATCTTTTAAAGAAGTTACTAATTAACCAACTCAGTTGATTATTTTGTATTACGTCTTTACTTTCTTCACAAACAAACTCTTCAAAGGCATTCATATCGTTTGAAACAAACACGATGAAGTTATTAATTGTATCTACGCCTACAAAATGTTTGGCTTACTTTATTATCTATTCTTTAATTAGGTCTGTATTTAATTTCACGTCAAACTAGCAACACCAACCGGATGATTCGGGATTAAAGTAGATGACGACTTTATCAATGTAATATTTCTCTTCGAGGAAAACCTGCCACCAAGCGAAGTGTCCCTTTTTAGCAATAATGTCGGTACACGTATCTTTATTGCCATCCACTATTAAATCTGAAGTATTCTTGAAGAATACACTGTTTGTATATGTAGGTTTGTTCGTCGAGACTAAAATTATTAGTAATTCACGTTAATATGACATGTGATGTTAGATAAATGATTCACAATTCTAGAAATGCATTAAAATAAATTGTGGTAAATGTAAATCAGAAAAGCATATTAATAACCAACTTATGTTGACATTCGCATATATAAACACTTCGCAGAGAACCAGCCTTTTTTTGATCATTCCCCCAAACCTCTTTATCGTCACCAAATTTCCAGTTATAGGCATTTCACAGTCCAAAGTTAGGAATCTCGGTGCTAACAATTGTCATGTTGCAATTGGTTAAGCATTTTAGATATATTCAAAAATATACTATTTCAATAATTGTTTGGATTCCATTGGTTAATAATATTATTCGGAAATTAAAATATTGTAAAAAGCAAGGATCAAGAAAATTCTCGATTAATTCACTCAATTGATGGTTATAGTAAAAAAATAAATTGTAATATTGCACCGTCTTTCCGATTTTGCTCAAACGAATTACAAATATTCTCCTCAAGGTTAGTTGGATCTTTTGAAACAAATACGTTGAGGTGATTCATAAATTTTGAATCTGAAATTTGTTGGCAACTAATTTGACTTAGATATTATTTTATTGGTTCAGTAATATTTTTGCCAATTTCTTTGGATCAATTATTTGCATTTAATAAGATAGTATATTTATCTAGTAATGAAATTGTAATTAAAGTATAATAACATTATTAACATATATTAACAGCACCTACATTCACTTATCGAATTATATCTAATGACCACTCTCTCGACACTATAATCTCTATCGAGTTTCACACTCCACCAGGCTAATTCATCTCCGTTGCTTTCGGAAATTGCACACGAATTTATGTTTCCATCAATTGCCAAATTGGAATGGTTTTCAGAGTTTGTTTTACCTTGCGATGTGGAATTCTCGACGGAATATCCAACTGAAATGTAGATTTAAAATAAATTCAATAGTTAACGCCCGCAAATAATTTCTTACTCTGAAATAATAATGTCTTTTTTGTTAGGACAATTATCACAAATAATATGTCAAGATACATATTTCTTAATATATTATTTTATTTTAATATAAACTGCATTAGCAAGTTGAAAGTCATTCTTATGCTATTTAATACTTAATTTGACATTCTGCTTATCCCTTCCGAATTTTGCTCCAAAACAAATCGAGATGTACTCAGAAATCATTATTTTTCGAGAGTGGTGCCTTAAATCTCTTGATAACCTATCTATTCAATAATTTTACGTTCAATTGTAATTGTTAATATAACAATATTATTATTATTATTATTATTAAAATAATTAATAATAATTTTATATTTCTCATATATTCGGTCTCGTTCAAATAGGGTTATCAATTATTTTATTTAACAAACATTAACAACCTGAAATAAATATTAATAGATATGGCGATATGTCTTGTTGATGGCCATAGGGAAACATAAAAAAATCGGAGCACACTTTTACTCATTAATATGAATGGCGGAAATAATAAACATCAATCATGTTTGACTTTGAAATTAAAATTAAGGTTCATAAAATCAGGAAAATTACTATATGATATTTACATTTACATTTATTTGTCTAATACTTTACGTGCGCGATGTAATCCCAAGGGGATGTAAAGGCACGGCGGCAGAGCTCACAAGTTTGCTGTCTATGAAATGTAAGATTAAAAAAAACAACAAAAAATAAAATAAAATAAGATGAGGTTAAAATAAAAGTGAGTAAAGGGAATGGAATAAAATAAAATAATAAAGACAAGGAAAAAAAACTATAGATTAAAGAATTATTGGTATGAGGTCACAAATAGATGTGTTTTCAGTCAGGATTTGAATGTTTCTGACGACTGAACCAGACGAATGTTCGGAGGAAGCAGGTTCCAAATCACAGGAGCGGCGACGTAGAAGGCCCGATCACCCTGCCTGACGCTGCGAGACCGTGGGTCGACCAGAGTCCTAGTCTCGGATGAGCGGAGTGATGCCCTGCCAGGGACAGCTGTGGAACCAGTCAGTAGTTCTGTCAAGTACCGAGGGGCTTGACCTGTGGCAGCCTTGTAGACTAGGTGGGCAGTCTTGTACAGCACCCGCTCCGGGATCTTCAGCCAGTGAAGATTAGCAAGTAACTGGGAGATATGGTCCGATGGCCTCCCTCCTTGTATGAGCCTTGGGGCCGTGTTCATGACGGTCTGGAAGATGCTGATGACTTGGTGGTTGACATTGACCAACAGAGACAGAGAAACATATCAGTTTGTCAGGCCTGCATTAGATTAGATATCGTTGCATGGAACACATCTTAGTAAAATCCTATTCGAGATTTTGTTTGTCTCTTTTTTACTTCCCCTTATTGGACTTTCGTCACACAAGTTACACAAGTATCGATGAAAAGTTTATTAACATGCAGCCAAATTCTGCACTTCAACATTTAATATTGCATGTGTAATCGAATGAAATCCAAATGAGAATCAACTCGCGCTAGAATACTATTTGAACATTCTTCCTTGTCTGAACTTTCAAATGCGAAGTTGACGATGCCGATCTGAATCCATCTTCCGTGTTCATTTCTACACGCCAAAGGACCTCCACTATCGCCCTAGGATGATGAAGGTCGAAATACAATATCATTATAACTAACAAAATCTCTTCTTTACAATAAACATTCTTGGTTGGCATTTATTAAATGGCACTTTAAGAAAAAAGTAACTGCTGCATTATAAAATTATAAAATCAATAATCTTGAGGATGACGTATAAGTAATATTATCGTTTTGATTAAAAATTAATCTGTCGTCAGAATATTATGAATTACCGTGCACGTGTTTAATCTAGATTGGTATGTGCCAGCGCATATCAAACTGCTATTTGACAAAATTTTCATGTAATATTCCCGGCTAAAAGCTGATATTGATCCCAGATTTTTGGCACATTTCTTATGAGACATTACATTCATTTTGCCCTGCCTCAGGTAATTCGTGGGATATCCTGTTTCATAATTTTGAGCTGTTAATTTTCGCTCGAAATCAAACTGGAAAATTGCCGATTTTGCTAACCGTAGGCCATTTCACCAAACCCGCTCACGACACAATATCGATAGGACGATAATTGGTTCATGTTCATGATGTACTTTGGCAAACAAATTGATCTGATGACGTCGGTAAATTGAATGGGGAGTTGCAATTTGATTAGTGCCACGTCGTTCAGGTAGTGATCTTTTACAAAATTTGGATGAATTACAAACATAGATATTTTATGGCTTTTCACCATTGGATCGTCTAGCACGTTAGTTCCCAATTTGATGTTAATCATCGATTCATTCGTTACCTTGCTGTCAAATTATGTAGTTATTTTTTTAAATTCATTCCACGCTAACGAAACTACTTATAATATATAAGTTTTTAATATAAATTAAATCTTCTTCAAGAACTCTACTTCACACTAACCTCAGGCAATGCGCTGACGTAATCACCCACTGTCTATCAACGAGACTGCCTCCACAGCCATTATTATCCTTTATAAGGACTTGAACGTGCCATGGCCATGCCCCGTATTTGGCTTTATTTCCGTTAATAATATATGGCTCCAGGTCAATGTCGGGTAGTCCGCGCGTCCCACATTCTAAATAATGATCGAAATGACAATATATAGTTTTATTAACTTGAGTATTTGTTACGATATGTGAGACCATTAAAATTATTTGCAAAGAAAAGCTAGCATAAGTTGTCTTTGAAACGAATTGCAACCTGTATGTGTAATCTGATGACAGAAGAGACCCACGTATTTGCCGGTTTCACAAGGTGATCTTAGAAAACATAAATTAGCTTTAATCTAATTAAGGTTTTGGAAATTTGAGTCCAAGTTCACTTTATTTCAAAGTAAGCCATGAAGGGCAATCTACGCTGATAGATTTTATCAGGTATCAATCCAATGCTCTGCGCTCCGGACTGTCCGGCAAAATTCGATGTCTCGTGTAAGCTGCGAATAGGTGAATAGAGAAAAAAATGAACTCATTTAAACCATTATAAAAGGATAGGCATTTATTAACGCTCACTCGAAGCCCATTTCGTTACAGGCTAATAAACTGAACCTGTCCGTCCAATCCGTTTCGCAGATGAAATAATCAGGTTTACCTTTGAAAGTTGCCCTTAATAATTGCATTTCCATGGTCATGTCGCTTCGTTTTACTGAGCGGTTAATAAATTTAATTAATAAATTTAATAGTACATAACATTTTCCGTGAACATATTGTAATAACCCGGGGTCCTCAAATTAATTACGGTAGGTCATGTTTATTGAAAGTATTAGGATGGCTTGGAAGATATTCAATGCCCTATTGCCTAAGTCTTGGAAGTTGCTAATTCTCTCGCTCTCTGCTTTCCCTCTTTTCTGATTACATGATTTGTTAAGGTTCCTAACCAAACCTAACCAAAGACTCTGAATAGTTCTAAACATTAATTAATTATTAATTTAATTAATTTGCTATATAATTTTAATAATTCGTTAATTATCTATTTTCAAGGTTTATAACAATATACTAATGTCTTTGTTAATTTAAATTCGTCTGACTTGAGCTAGTTAACTGATAAATGGAAATCTTACGGCATTCCTGTTCGTCTGAGGAATCTGAACAATCGTAATTTCCGTCGCACCGCTTGTCGATGCTTATGCACGTATTGTTTCTCCCACATTTGAATTGTGTTTTCTCGCAGGGAACTATTATCAGTGACATTAATAAACCGATTTAATAAATAAACCGTAAAACGCACACCTACTCGGTATTCTCTGAAAAAACTAACCACAATTTGAAGCATCTTCGTCATCTCCGTTAGGGCAGTCCCTCACTCCGTCGCAGAGCCATTCAGTACTGATGCACTTGTCTTTTTTGCATTTGTAATCCAAATAATCGCATTCTTGTAAGTAGAGGTTGCGAAATTACGATTACTTTTCTTTTATTACATTTTACTTTTTTTTTATAAAATAAATCGAAGATTATTTACCGCAATTTAATTCGTCTATTCCCTCTGGACATTGTTGCAAACCATCGCAAACTTCAAAGCTCGACAAGCACAACTGATTTCCGCAGTCGAATTCGTCTTTTTGACAAACTGAGATAATTGAAGGAACTCGAAAACTTTTTTTAAAATAAATTTAAGTTTATCGATTAAGAGACAATTTATCAAATAATTAATCATTGGTTTAAGGTAAATGATTGAAAAAATAAAAACTTATTTTTTAGTCTTTTAGAATTGCAAAATATATCTGAATAATAAAGTTGAATAAACTTTATGCCATCGAAATTTCAAACAATTTAGTTCCATCCGTTTCATCACCTGATAAGTCTTCTCTTTGAGTGTAAATGTAAACTTCACATAAATTTATTGTTTGCGACCTTTTTTCCCCAAACCACACGAGTAGCACATATCTGCCGGCTACTGCAACATTACAGGTCAAATTGGTCGCATCACCTGAAGGAAATCTTGATATATTAAAAATTCTAACATATTAAGTATAACGTTATGCAATTATAGAGAGAATATAATTTAGTAATTATTTTATATCCCAACCTCTCCATCAAAGTCACGGATGTGCATATTTCTATATAAGTGCTTTTTAACTACTAACTTAATAATACATAAATTATCATTTACCGGAGACTTTGGCTAAACTGAAATTCGAAATACAAGTCTTTTGTTGATAATCATCTTCATCACTAGAAACATAAATTGACATATTGACTTGGACAGAGGAACCTGCAATATCGTATCATTTAAGCCAAAAAAGATCATTTCCTAAAAATAAAAATGCAAATATTTTATTGGTATTAACACATGCGAAATTATTATTATTCGTTGATTTCTAGAAAATTAGTAGTTCTTAAAATTGTCCTGACATGTATATCTGTACTAAGTATCAAGAAATTATTTAATAGGGCGACAATATTTTAGGTACTGATTTTAAATGGATTGAATGATATTACTAAATATTAGAATACCAGTGCTAGCCCTAAAATACAAATTGATGTCACTGATGAAGTATATGTCATCGAGAGTAACTCTCCACCACGATTGTTCATTATTTTTCGCAAGAATCTTGGCACAGGTTTTTCTGTTCTCATCGACTGCCAATGAAGACGATTCAACAAATAAAATACCGCTTTGAGATGTCGGCCTTCTGTAAGATTTGGAATCTGAAAAATTGTTTATATTTTTACTGAGTACATTTTTTAAAAAGATTGCAGTCTTTCACTTACCGAGTATAGTATTTACGTTTTACAATCCTTTTATTACACTTTTAACTACATATAGTTATATAATTTATTATATCATTAAACTTAATAATAATTAATTATAATTTCATATGAAATGAAAAGTAGATATACTATTATATTTTAAAATAATTAGATATATTATTATACTTGAACTTCTTTTTATTTGAATGGAGATCTCGCAGAGAACAAGCAAATCACTTCGTATTCCCGAACTTCTTTTAATTGTTATGTACTTTCCTGTTGCCGGTTCTCGGCAATTTGCAGTCACACTTTGTTCTGTTTTAAATAAGAAGTCAATGTCATCAGTTGTGTCATCCAACTGTCCTAGCCCAAACATTACAACACTAAAGAACACTACTTCTTACCGGCGATTGTTTTGACAGGGACGTGGGCACACAAGTGTTGTTCAAAGTACAAATTGTCCATTGAAACGTATATGTTCAAACCATTTAGAAATTTAACGTCTACGCATTAAAAACTCGATTAGTTTAAAGATAACTAAACCAATAGGAACAGTTCAGCTCGTAAGAATTAATGAGAACCTACATGACGACCTCGGAATATTAGCTACGGTGATGTTTGCTATGTCATACTCCTTGTCCAGCTCAATCCGCCACCACGCCAAAGGATCTACAGCCTCATTTCTTTGGGCAATTGCACATGTATTTATATCCTTGTCCAGCGCTAAATGTGGCCACCCCGCTGAAAGTGTTTTACTCTGAGTCGTCTGTTTAGCTATTGGGAAATTGACTGGACAAAGAAGTAAAAGCAGCTGACAAACGTTCCCAAATAATCATTATGAGCAGTAATCTCAATGTTGACGACAACATTGTTGAATACCTTACCAACTAAGACATTGAATCAAGATTTATACGTACCAGTATAGATCGAAAACATCTTTCCGATGAAATAATTTAGGAGTAATGCAATCAAAACCAGCTTCATGATCGGCAGATTAGTAAATGCTTTTCGGCCTCTTTAGTGATAAGCTAGTATGTTAAAAGTCCCGACTCAGCGATTTCAACTTGCACTTAATTAAAACATAGTGTAAATAAGCTATAAACCAACAAAGTGTATTTTAATTTCGTATAATATAATTATTTATAATATCATTACAATAAAGTTTATTTATTGGAACAAAGGCAATTGAAAATGAGGTCTGAAATTTTGATAAGTAATAATAATGAATATTGACTTTACTCGAACATAAATATCATATCAATGCGAATCTACGATTTGTTTTCTTTACCGGATAATTGTATTAAAATTTAAGGAATTGTACAAAAGTGTTAAATTAACATTTAATAAACATCATGTGTAAAAATTAAATTTAATACTCAAACCATACTAATTTCATCTTTGTTTTATATGTTCTTGTAAACATGACAGTAAGTCATTAGTATTTTTATTAGTATTAAATATTGTTGGATCCCTAGATCCAATAAATTGAAGAATAATTAAAATTATATTGCCGATTAATTAATTTAATAATTAATTAAATTTAGTGGCAATATAATTTGAGAATTAATTGGTGCTATTCAGACTCTTTGGTTATGTACCTTGACAAATGGATTTATCTCGGAAAGGGAGCGAGAATTAGAGAACAGCAGATTTCAAGACTTAGACATTTGAAGCATCGTGCATCTTCCAAGCCATCTGACAACTTTCAATAAACCTGACCTTCTATAAGTAGTTTGAGGACCCCGGGTTATTACAATATGTATTTTCAATTAATTCAATTTCTTTAGATTATTTGTATAATAACGTTATACATGACGTTGGCCTACTTTCTAATCGATGTTTTGGTATTAATACAAACGTTCTGATCGCGATATCAAATTCATTACATTTCTTGTAGCATTTTAGTTTTTACCAATCCAATAGTCCCCCATGTCGGCTTGCATTTTTATCAATTGTTATATAATTTTGTGTTATTCAATAAATTACAACGATAATCGTATAAATAACTAAATCAAAATTTGGTATAGCTAAAAATAAAACATATCGCCGCGATAAATGGAATAATTCCTATGGAACCCTTCTTGAGATTCATTGACTGTGATTCATCCTTGGCTTGATGCTCTTCTCGTTCCAAAACTGCCATGAAAATATTATTCAATACTTTAATATAAAATTATTTATGATTATAAAAAAAAAACTTAATTTCCAACAAAGTTTTATTGAAAACGTCACTTTGATAATAAATGTGCGGAACATTTAATATAATAAAAATTTAAAATATTTAATTCTTACCTTCATTAATAAAATTAATATGATAAACGACGTTTATAAAAATTGAATTTGTGCAATTTTCAATCTCCTTTCCACGAATCGTTCCTAATATCACACCTATTTGTGTCCAGACATCGCTTTTGCCTTTGCAAGCTAAAGGACCTCCACTATCACCCTATTGGATATCCACAATATCATTAGCAATGTAAACCCTTAAAAATGGCTGATCTAACATATTGGGATAAAATATGGGGAGAATTTGTCAATGTAATGAGTACGTAGCGGCTTGATGGAACAGATATCCAAAGAACAATAAATTCAAAAATTGCTTTCCTTGGTTTGCTGATAATGTGTTATTTTTCATCCTAGATTCGCCCTTAGGAATATAGATTTATTATTTCATGCTAACCAAGCAGGTGACAGCTCCATACGTCGTTGGTATTGATCCGGCACATAAGACATTCTTCGAAGTGATTATAATTTTATAATTTTCTTCGCTTAAATGTCCAAGTTCAGCAAGATTTTTGGCACATTCGTCGTCCGTCATTAAATTCATTCTTCCTTGCATAAGAGAAGGCGGAGTGGTAAATTCTGTTAAATAAGAATATTTTTAAGAAATACAATTTGGACATAAATTTTCTAACCTCTGTCCAAGTGACCGAAGCCAGTAACAACGCAATAACTGAAAGATCTCATAATTTCGCTCCACTGAATGCCAATTGGTAAACAAATTGGTTTGATATAGTTTGTAAATGTCACCGGTTTTTTCAGTTTGATTAAAGCGATATCGTAACTTTCATCTTCAAAAAGGGGATGCATCAAAATTTGAGAAATTTCGTGGTTTGGAAAGTTTTGGTCGTGATAAAGAAATACTCCAATTTTAATAGATATATGTCTTGCATTACGTTCCCTACAAACAATCGTACAGTGATTCTATGAAATTTCAATTTTGTTTACTGACGAATATATAATCTCACTTTGATAATTTATTATTAAATAACAAAGAGCAAATAGATTTAAAACCAGTGTGAAATTAATGCATTTAAATAGATATTCTAATAAATCTAGCATTGCTTCTCTAATTCTAACTAGTTTTTATACTTTAATAATAGTAATTTATTTTAATGCTTGAATGAAAATCGGCAAAAATACTAACTTGATGCAATGTGCTGCTGTTAAAACAAAGTCATTTCTTACAAGACTACCGCCGCAGACATTAGCTCCATTATAAAGTACTTGAACGTGCCATGGCCAAGCGCCCTCTTTTGCCATTTTTCCATTAATTATATATGGATCGAGAAATGAATTGGGAAATGCTCTCGTACCGCACATACTGTTTCTATCTGCTAAATTAATTATATATTTTAAAATTAATTTGAAAATTAATTATATTTTAAAAAATATTAAATTTAAAATTATTCAAAATTAATTAGCACAATTCTTCAAATAACTTTGAAATTTATGTTGAACACGTGAATGCCAATAACAGCTTTTTATATACAGTTAAGTAATATTGCATCTCAATTAAATTCACCTTTTCCACCTGAGCAATCAATTCGAATAACCTCCTTGGATGGACAAGAATCACTTGATTAAACATAAAATGTCATTTCTATTTTCTTTGTTCGATAATGCTTTTGTTTTGTTTTGTTTTTATATAAAATATAATTAACCTGAGGTCAAAACGAGTAACACGCGGACTATTGAATTCGAACGGTTGACCGTTTTTCAAAGTGACTAATTTCATTTTTTCAGGGTCGTACGATTTCTGATCAGTTTCAAAGTCAGAGTAAAAAACACTGAAACAAAAACATTTCATTTGTTTTAATTTTTATTCTTAATATATAAAATGTAAATATTGTTGTGACCCGGGGTCTGATGAATTAATTAACGTAAGGATATCTTTATTGGAATTAACTAATGACAAATGCGGCTGGACGATTTGGTCGATTGCAATTGCCGTCCCGATCGTAACTACTTAATGACTCGAATCGCTAGATACGTCCTCGGGATAAATGATTCTGAATATTAACTAAACTTAATTAATTAATGTCAGGGATCCAACAATATATATATACACCAACGAACAGAAGCATATATATATATATATATATATATATATATATATATATATATATATATATTCATATCCGTTATGAAGAGCTGAGGATGGATTTAGAGGGGAAAGGTTATAGCGCCCGTGTGTTACCAATAGAAGTCGGAGCGAGAGGGCTGGTAGGCAAGTCTACATACGCCTTTCTCAGGAAGATAGGCCTTTCAAACAGGCAAACTAAACAGTTCGTCCAGAAAATAGCCGAGTCCGCAGAATCGGCTTCTCACTGGATCTGGACAACGAAGGACCGAAGGTAAGCCTCAGACACGGCGAGGCTAGTCGTCCCTGTCCACTCCACCAAAACAGGGACTCCAGTGTAAGACCAGGAAAGAGACACCCCGGACGGCATTCACACCAAAGTGATATAAGAAGTGCCGTAATGGCTACTTTGACGGTTTTTCGGACGGCGGAGCCCTCGCGGAATTTTTCGTAAAATGGCGGTGCGAGTATTGTTTGTTTGTCGGAAGTCGTTGTCGGGTTATCGGAAGAAAGTATCTGGCAGGGACATCCGCTTGATCAACGGATGCGGCCCAGCCCCCGAGAGTGTAAGGATTCAGGGCCGAAACACTCGTAGAAGGGGCCATTCCTCTGAAGATCCCTGTCAGAACGCTCGTTCAAGAGTTTCTATCAATACACCAAGGCGTTGGCCATTTGACGCTCGGGAAAAGACCGAGGGACAACCAGGAAAGACCGGTGACGACCGGGAAAGACCGGTGGCATCTCGGAAAGACGAGGTCGCCCATGGCCCAGCAAGTCAGGTGCGACAAATCACTTCTGCTACCTCAACGACTACTGAAATATGCCCTCAGGGTTCCTACCGAAAGGAGAGGGAGAATGATGAACCCATCACTGGACCTACGGATTTCGACCGGCCTGTTATAACAATCACCGATTTTAGGACTGCCCTGGACAATGGCGCGCCAGGCAGCAGGTGTATTTGCGGGAAATCTTTTGCTTCAAGGAAGGGAATGAAGATCCATCAGACAAAAATGGGTTGCATTGAGAGACAGCGTCCTGTCGCGCAAGAGCCGACACATAAAACGCCGAACGACACCGGGCAGGAGGCACACCACAGTCCCGAGTTGGTTCGAGTCTCTCTTCCAGCATCAGACCCAGTCAGGCAAAGGATCAAATTTCCTCCAAGCAAAGACATGAAAGTGTGGCAAGAACTGGATGGCAATCTCGCAACCGGCCTCAAGAGAGTGATGAAAAGAGAAGGCACTATGAAGAGCTTCTCCGATTTCATCTACGCTTCCTGCCTAGAGAAGTTCGGGACTGTCGAAGTCAAGCGCCCCACAAAGCCCAAAGAATCCAGGCGGCAGATCGAGCTACGAAATTTGAAGCGCGAGAAAAGGGTCCTTCGCAGCAGATGGAAGAGTTCGGGTGAGGCCGAAAAGGCCGGTTTGATGGTGCTGTGGGAGGAGGTCAAAGGAAGAATCAACACCCTCCGTCAAGTAGAAAGGGCGAGACAAAAGAGGTACGAGAGAAGGCGAGCAAGACAAGAATTTTTCAGAGATCCGTATCGCTACGGGAGGTCACTGCTCGAACCACCAAAATCAGGGACTCTTGTTGCTTCAAAGACGGAGCTAGAAGCACACCTCACCAAGACGTACACCGATGCTCTTCGCAGCACACCGCTTCCTCAGAGAACTGAGATTCTGGAAGCACCTTTCCCGGATCATCCATTTCAAGAGGCAGCTCCATCAATCGAGGAGGTTAAGGGAGTCGTGAAGAAGGCAAGAAACCGCTCCGCGCCCGGGCCCAACGGGATCCCATATCTGCTTTACAAGAGATGCCCAAGAACGCTCAAGCTGCTCCACACAATAATAGTTTCCACCTGGGCCAATGCCGCAGTCGACAACGAATGGAAAGTAGCGGAAGGTGTGTACATTCCGAAAGAAAAGGAATCTAAGCACATAAACCAGTTCAGGCCTATTTCGTTGTTGAATGTCGAAGGGAAAATCTATTTCTCATGTCTAGCGGCAAGGCTGACTACGTTCATGACAACAAACAAGTACATCGACACAGCAGTTCAAAAGGGAGGCATCCCAGGTGTGCCGGGGTGCATTGAGCACACCGCAATGATATGGGAGGCGATCCAGAACGCAAAAAGGAACCAACTCAGTCTACACGTCGTGTGGCTCGACCTGGCCAACGCCTATGGATCGGTGCCCCATCAACTCCTCTGGAAGACGTTAGAGATCCACCATGTTCCTGGAACGGTGATTGAGGTACTCAAGGAATACTTCAACGGTTTCGTGATGCGTTTTTCCACAAAAGATTGCACCACGTGTTGGATCCCTCTGCAGATCGGCATAGCCATGGGATGTGCCATTTCTCCATCGCTGTTTGTGCTTGCCATTCAAGTAGTTCTAAATGCAGTAGGAGCTGAGATCCCCGAGATGCGTTTGGGTAAAGGGGTGTTTATGCCTTCAGTAAAGGTTTTCATGGACGACACCACCATCGTTCTAAACAGGCAGCAGATTGTCCAAAGAGCCCTTGACAAGCTCAGTGATCTACTCCAATGGTGTCGCATGGCTCTGAAGCCCGCAAAATCCCGGAGTCTTTCTCTCACAAGAGGGAGAGTTCGCAGCGACGTGTGCTTCACCGCCGGAGGACAACGCATTCCGACGGTCTCAGAAGAGCCAGTAAAGAGCTTGGGAAGAGTTTTTGACGTGTCCCTCCGCGACAAAAACCAGGAGGCAGCCACTGTCAGTAGGATGACCGACGGTCTGAGAGCGATTGCAGAATCGCCGCTACAGGGCAGATTCAAAGTCTGGCTCCTGCAGTTCGTCCTGCTACCAAGACTGCTGTGGCCATTGACCATCTACGAAATAGGCCTGCAGTCGGTAGAAGAGATGGAAAGGAAAATAAATCGGTGTACGAGGAAATGGTTCGGGTTGCCGCCTTCGCTATCGTCGATCGCCCTGTACAGCAGAAGCACACGGTTGAGGCTGCCCCTCAGATCCATCGTTGAAGAATATAAAATCAGCAAAATCAGAACTCAATGGTCGCTCAACAACTCCAGTGACAGCAGGGTCCGCGACGTCATGCCGCAACTCCGCTCAGGAAGGAAATTCAGAGCCCAGGAAGAAATTGAGGAATCCGAGGCAGTCCTAGCCTTCGAGGAGAAAAGAGGACCCGTGCAGGTAGACCGCCATGGAGTCGGATGGAACCATTTTCCAAGATGGTCCACAGCGAATGTGCAGACAAAAGCCGCCATGATAATCCAAGAGAGAAGGCGAGAGATGGAGACCGAAAGGATTGCGCTGGCAGTGCAGCAAAGCCAGCAAGGACAGTGGACAACCTGGGAAGACGTCATCCAAAGATCCATCACATGGAAAGACATTTGGAAAAAGTCTCCCCTCCGCTTGGCATTCCTCATAAGGTCGGTCTACGACGTGCTCCCTTCCGGGTCCAACTTACAGAAGTGGGGGATGGTTCAAGACGCCAGCTGCGAGCTCTGCGGAGGTGAACAGTCACTCCGGCACGTGCTTTCATCATGCACGTACGCCCTTGCTCACGGTCGCTACACTTGGCGACATAACCAAGTCCTGCAGGTCGTGGTCGAAGCGGCTAAGACGGCATGCTCCCAGGCGAATGCCCGAGAAATCGCGGCACCAAGAAGAATGTACTTCTTAAGAGAGGGCTCAACACAGCACCGCAAAAGGAACATGGCCCAAATGAGGGACTTGCTGTCCACAGCCAAAGACTGGTCAGTTGCGGCAGACCTGCAGGGAGAAAGGCACTACCACCAGGTGCTGCAAGAGAGCGGCAAGCGGCCTGATCTGGTGCTGGCGTCGGCAGCAACCGTTTCCGTCATTATCGTAGAGCTGACGGTCCCATGGGAGGACCGAATTGATGTCAGCAATGCTCTGAAGAGCGACCGTTATGAAGAGCTGAGGATGGATTTAGAGGGGAAAGGTTATAGCGCCCGTGTGTTACCAATAGAAGTCGGAGCGAGAGGGCTGGTAGGCAAGTCTACATACGCCTTTCTCAGGAAGATAGGCCTTTCAAACAGGCAAACTAAACAGTTCGTCCAGAAAATAGCCGAGTCCGCAGAATCGGCTTCTCACTGGATCTGGACAACGAAGGACCGAAGGTAAGCCTCAGACACGGCGAGGCTAGTCGTCCCTGTCCACTCCACCAAAACAGGGACTCCAGTGTAAGACCAGGAAAGAGACACCCCGGACGGCATTCACACCAAAGTGATATAAGAAGTGCCGCAGTGGCGATTTTGACGGTTTTTCGGACGGCGGAGCCCTCGCGGAATTTTTCGTAAAATGGCGGTGCGAGTATTGTTTGTTTGTCGGAAGTCGTTGTCTGGTTATCGGAAGAAAGTATCTGGCAGGGACATCCGCTTGATCAACGGATGCGGCCCAGCCCCCGAGAGTGTCAGGATTCAGGGCCGAAACACTCGTAGAAGGGGCCATTCCTCTGAAGATCCCTGTCAGAACGCTCGCTCAAGAGTTTCTATCAATATATATATATTTGACCACTATGAATGTCATCCCAATTTGTTGAACATACGTTATAATCAGTTATGCCTTTATATGTCAACAAAAGATAGCCATCCTTAAATGAAACTAGAAAAAAATATCTTACCATTACATTTAAATGTTTATTATTCTGTAATTATTACTTTATTCGTTAGTTAATTTTAAAAGTTTACAAAAATAAGCACGTTACAGCAATTATTTTCATCAGAATGATCAGGACAATCATTAACTCCGTCGCACTGTTTTTCCTTATCCATGCATTTCTGCCTTTGCGTACATTTAAATTTGCCCTCAGGACAGTCTATAATTTTTAATAATACATTTGATTGACGTTTTTTTAATCAAACCTTTCAATATGTCGTACAAAACATAAGTATTAATTTACATTATTTATTTATTTAGCTATTTTTATCTATACATAAAAATATGATGTTTTTTAAATGGTTTACTCAGTTTTATTATTTAAAAAAAAAAACATTTTTGTTACAATGCACCAAGTAAATTCTATTTCTTACAAAACTAATCTAAACAAAATCATGCACCCGATGATTAGTAAACGTCAGATTTATTATTTACCACAACCAGTTTCTTCATCATCTCCTTGAGGACAGTCTTTATATCCATCACACAACCATTCTCTCGTTATGCAGTCGTAACCTCTGCATCGGTATTGATGTGATCGACATTCTTTGGATTATGTGGGATATTAAAAATTAAGAAGATATAATTTAACGAAAGGTTTAAACAAAAATATGTAAAATTATTTATTACAGTTCAGTGGAGATGAAGGAATAAGCATATCTGAACCGTTACATTCCAAATATAAAATAAGTAGACATTAATAAGAAAACATATTTATAATAAATAAAATATTAAGTAATAAGTTTCGTCTTAGATCAAACTACCGCAGTGTATCTCGTCAAATCCATCAGGACAATGCTTAACATTGTCACATATTTTCTGTTGTGGAATGCACTTATGAAGCGACATGCATATCGCCTGATCACTCAGACAATCTTCGAAAATTTTGCATTCTGAATTTAAATTTCTGTCCATATTTAATAAAGTTATTTATCATATTAAAATACAAACCGGGAAATTGGTAAAATTCTTTTGTGTAGACGACCACTTCACACAGACCATGAAGATGTCGTGGATGCTTTCCTCCGTTTTTTTTAATCGTTACATAAGCACCTATAGGTTTTGCTTTTTTGCATGGCAGTTCTATAACTCCATCTAAGCATGAATTAACTTAAACGTATCATATCATAAATGGCACAGTATTATTTCAACTCTGCTTGTTTCATAAAGTAGCTAGCAATATTATAATGATAGTAAGCAGTCAAATGTTAACTGTGTCTTTTAATGAAGATACTAATTAACCAACTCAGTTGATTATTTTGTATTACGTCTTTACTTTCTTCACAAACAAACTCTTCAAAGGCATTCATTTCGTTCGAAACATACACGATGAAGTCATTAATTGTATGTAAGCCTTCAAAATGTTTGGCTTACTTTATTATCTATTCTTTAATTAGGTCTGTATTTAATTTCACGTCAAACTAGCAACACCAACCGGATGATTCGGGATTAAAGTAGATGACGACTTTATCAACGTAATATTTCTCTTCGAGGAAAACCTGCCACCAAGCGAAGTCTCCCTTTTTAGCAATAATGTCGGTACACGTATCTTTATTGCCATCCACTATTAAATCTGAAGTATTCTTGAAGAATACACTGTTTGTATATGTAGGTTTGTTCGTCGAGACTAAAATTATTAGTAATTCACGTTAATATGACATGTGATGTTAGATAAATGACTCACAATTCTAGCATTGCATTAAATAAAATTGTGGTAAATGTAAATCAGAAAAGCATATTATTAACCAACTTATGTTGACATTCGCATATATAAACACTTCGCAGAGAACCAGCCTATTTTTTAACAATCCCCCAAACCTCTTTATCGTCACCAAATTTCCAGTTATAGGCATTTCGCAGTCCAAAGTCAGGAATCTCGGTACTAACAATTGTCATGTTGCAATTGGTTAAGTATTTTAGATATATTCAAAAATATACTATTTCGATAATTGTTTGGATTCCATCGGTTAATAATATTATTCGGAAATAAAAATATTGTGAAAAGCAAGGATCAAGAAAACACTTGAAATTGTAATATCGCACCGTCTTTCCGATTTTGCTTAAACGAATTACAAATATTCTCCTCAAGGTTAGTTGGATCTTTTGAAACAAATACGTTGAAGTGATTCATAAATTTTGAATCTGAAATTTGTTGGCAACTAATTTGACTTATTTTATTGGTTCAGTAATATTTTTGCCAATTTCTTTGGATCAATTATTTGTATTTAATAAGATAGTATATTTATCTAGTGATGAAATTGTAATTAAAGTATAATAACATTATTAATATATATTAACAGCACTTACATTCACTTATCGAATTATATCTAATGATTACTCTCTCGACACTATAATCTCTATCGAGTTTCACACTCCACCAGGCTAATTCATCTCCGTTGCTTTCGGAAATTGCACACGAATTTATGTTTCCATCAATTGCCAAATTGGAATGGTTTTCAGAGTTTGTTTTACCTTGCGATGTAGAATTCTCGACGGAATATCCAACTGAAATGTAGATTTAAAATAAATTCAATAGTTAACGCCCGCAAATAATTTCTTACTCTGAAATAATAATGTCTTTTTTGTTAGGACAATTATCACAAATAATATGTCAAGATACATATTTCTTAATATATTATTTTATTTTAATATAAACTGCATTAGCAAGTTGAAAGTCATTCTTATGCTATTTAATATTTATGCTATTTAATACTTAATTTGACATTCTGCTTATCCTGACCGAATTTTGCTCCAAAACAAATCGAGATGTACTCAGAAATCATTATTTTTCGAGAGTGGTGCCTTAAATCTCTTGATAACCTATCTATTCAATAATTTTACGTTCAATTCTATTTTTAAGACGAACGAGATTGAGATTGATCACAACTGATACATGCAAACTTGATCAATTTTTCCAAACGATTTCACAGTGGACATATTCAGTGTCACTTTCTTAAAATTTAAATGAATTTTTTATTTCGATAACTTCAACCTATCATTTTTACTGTGGCAAAAAGTGATAACAATTAATAGTAATCGTCCGAATTTATCTTATATAGAGTTATATTATGGATATTGTTGGATCCCTAGATCCAGATAATTGAAGAATAATTAAAATTATATTGCCGATTAATTAATTTAGTAATTAATTAATTTATTGGCAATATAATTTGATGATTGATTAAAGTCTTTGGTTGTGAATCTCGACAAATAGAGTTATCTCGAAAAGTAGAGCGAGAGTTAGAGAATCAGCAGATTTCAAGACTTAGACATTCGAGCATTGTACATCTTCCAAGCCATCTGAACACTTTCAATAAACCTGACCTTCTATAATTAGTTTGAGGACCCCGGGTTATTACAATATTATAATAACCGGGGATATAACAATATCTATATTCAGAGATTGGTTGGCAATGTCGAGAAATGATAAGTTTACCTATTTGATTTTATCATTTGAATGACATCATATGTTTATAATAAATTAATAATTTGATTAATACTAAAATATTTATGGTAGATTATTCAACAAATTAAGGAGAACTTCTTAGAAATGAATGACACATCAGAGGGAAAAATGAATTATGTTGGTATTGTGTATCCCTATAATTATTCGATACTTTTATCTTTATTGTTCATTAAACAAACAAAAATAATTTAATCTTGAATAATTAGAAAATGAAGTTCATAACGCCAACACTCAAATGTTTTAGTGTTAAACTTTTATTCTTAAATGGAGTCTAAATAAAATTATTTTGATTTATATTTTAAGCACGTTGTCTAACAAATTTAAAAGCAATTATTAATCAAATAAGAGACTTTATTGAAATTATTATTATTATTATTATTATTATTATTGTTATTATTATTATTATTGTTATTATTATTATTAATTTTATATTTCTCATATTTTCGGTCTCTTTCAAATAGGGTTATTTAACAAACATTAACAACATGAAATAAATATTCATTAACAGCAAAATGGGTTGTACATTGACATCGTAATCAACGGAATCATTCCAGCAACAGTTTGAAATAATCTGGTCACACTGCTTAATTTTTCTTCGCTCTGAAGAACTAATAACATGGTCATAACCACAACTTAATTTGTAAGACCATTTGTATCAGCAATGAATTATGACTTTTACCTGTATTAATAAACTCCAGATGGTGATCTATTTTGGTAAAGAGACTGTTCGTACATTCCTCTTTATTTTTACCAAATTCAAATGTTGTGGCTAATGCTACTTGATACCATACCTTATCGCGATCTTTGCAAACTAAGGGACTTCCGCTATCAGCCTGTAGAATAAACATATCATTTATTCATAATAAAAATAAAAAAAATCGAAGACCTTCAATGTTAACCCAGCAAATATTGATTCCATCTCTTGTTGGCACGCTACCAGCACAGACAAAATCATGTTCTTTCAATGATCGTAAGTAATTAGCTTCAGTATCATCGCCTATGTCGGCCAGATTTTTTGCGCATTCTGCGTCACTCATTAAATTCATTCTTCCTTGCATCAAATAGGGTGGATATCCATGTCCTAAAATCATTGAAATATGAAAAAATAAATATGGAAAAATGCTTACATATTTATTTATGCTTTTAAATTACATAAAATCCTACTTCTATCAAATGTTCCGAAACCAGTCACAACACAGTACCTAAAAGATTTAAGTCTTTCCTCCGATAACCTAAAATCTGGTAAACAGATTGGACTGACGGTTTCTGAAAATTTTAAAGGTTTCGAGAGCCTTAGAAATCCGATGTCATTCTTGAAACCTTCATGATTAGGATGATTGATAATATGAGAAATTTCAAGGATTTCTAAACTATGATCAAGAAATTTGTTACTCCCCAACTTTACAGTTATGTGGGACTCATTTTGCATTCGCCTGTTGTTAAAATATGTAAAATGTATTTTAAGATATATTGATGATTTTAAATGTTTGATAAAAGACCTCGGAAACTCTTACAATCATATTATTAATATTTAATCATAACTAACAATTAATGTTTAATGAAATGATTAATAATCTATGTTTTCTGAAATGCATTTCAAATAAGTAATCAATAATTTCAATATAAGTAGTACAAGCAATTGAAATCTTTCATAATCACTGTTTCCTAATTCCTAAAGTATTTTTTATTTATAAATTAAAGGTGTTTATACTTTGTGATATAAGTATTTTTGTCTCCACTAGAAATTATGACTTGGTCGTTTAAATTTTTAGAATTGCAAAAATAAAATAAGACATACCCTGAACAGGCCGCTGAAGTAAGTATCATGTTCTCAGTTATAATAGTCCCTCCACATACGACTAGACCTCTTCTACTTATTTGAACTTGCCACGGCCATGCACCAAGGCGGGCAGCTTCTCCATTGATAATGTATGGACCAAGTTCATGGTCGGGTAAACCTCGATTTCCACATTGTTTATCTTAAAATAACAATGCATAGAAATGTTAATCCATAAAACAATACATTTGAATCCTCAAATAGCAACAGCCTAAATAAAATGTTAAAATTAGTCATTTATCCATCATGAACCAGTCACTAACGTATTGGTTGTCTAGGTTTATTTTTAATTTATTACATTAAAATAATTTTTTGGTTTAATGCGTCACTGAACGAAAGATCAAAATAAAGGCAGGAGGATGAAAGAAGCTATTTATATGGGAAGTGGCAAATTTACTTTTATTCCAATTGCAAAAGATTTCTACAAGTGCAGCACACGTCGTACTACAAATATATAAAAACGGTTAAATGAAAATCCTATAAAACTTGCGAAAAAATATAAAAAAATTCGTCAAACGTGATTTCAAATTTCTTTAAGGATGGTATGTTATTCTCGAAAAGATCTTTATCTTTCAGTATGAGCAGCATTTCTTCATTAATCCACTTGGCCTTATATTCTATGTAGTAGCCCTGCATACTATATTTCATAAACAAATAACTCAAGTAGATATCACATAGCTTGCGGAAAATTATCTTTTAAATTGATGTCTAAAATAGTTGCCACTTAACCCTATACCTTCCTGTGAGATGATAGCACATTTTGACAGCCGTCATATTTTCCCAATTCGTAGCACAAATGTAGTAATCACTAAAACCCTGATATGTTGTCGTCAGGAGGTAGTTTTCATTTGGGTATCCGTAGACTACCATTTCAACTAGAATAAATGACAAATGATTTATAGAAAAACTTGTTTTTAAGTTTATAAGTCTTTTCCTTTATTAACGAAATTAAAATTGAACAACAGAATTGATTATTTAAATTAAACTAGTTGTGATACAGATTATTATAATTCGATTATTCTTACAACATCCTCGCTCATCAGAAGAATCCAGGCAATCGATATGACCATCACAACGTTGATTCTTTTTTACGCATTTCCTGTCCTTGATGCATATAAAGTAGAAATCATGTTCACATGGAACATCTGAAACAATGATTCATGCAAATTTTGTAAATGTTTTAAGCAGTAATAACATTTATATTTAATACTATTTAGAATTTCCAATTATTATTATATTATTAGACATATTTATGTTAATGAAGATGTAATGTTTACTGCAATTATGTTCGTCATCGCCAAATCGGCAATCTTTAACCTCGTCACAAACCCAATCATTTGGAATGCAAAGTCCATTCAAGCACTTGAAATTACCATCTGGACAGGCTTGTTAAACAAACGATTTATAATCTTAAATTAAACAAATGATTCAAAGAGAACAAATGACGGTTTAACTTTAAACAATAATCATACACATACTGTATTCAGCACATTCGACATAAATTTATTAAAGAAATAACACGATAATAAAGTTTTGTATATATACAAATGTCATCTATCAAGAATAACTATATTATACATCTTCTAATAATTTTAAGATAACAGTATTTGTAATTGCTCTTTCCCATCATATGAAACAAAACTTTCTAGTTTAAATTATTTAGTATGAAAACTAATTTGTATATTTTGGAATTGCATATATAATAAAAATAACTCCAACAAATCAATTTTGTTCAGTAATATATGTGGAAATATATTTTTTACATAACAATGATAAATTAAACAAAACGTAAGATTTGTAAAGTATACACTAACTGCAATTCACTTCATCGATACCGTTTGGACAATCCCTGACCTTGTCACACATCTGCATCTTTGGAACACAAAAGAAAGCCGCCAGTACTTCGCAAACCAATTCATCGTCTTTGCAAACCATCCGTTGGTAAAGAGAAGCTCAAACAGTTTTATAACAATTATTATATTTATATTTATCATTTAAATATTCCTTTAATTAACAGTGATTAAAATTATAAAGTTGTGCTGAAAGGTGATCATCGCAAAGATATTATAGATAACATAAAAACTGCTATAAATTGTCAACAGGATAACTATCGATTTGGTTAAAAACAAGAACAAAATCATTTTGTTTAATCTACTCATTTAATTTATTTAATTTCAATAAAACTTTGGAGATCCAAACCTTCTGACAAAATGAATTTGTCATCGACCACTGGATATTCAGCTATGACAGTCACTTCGCAAAGCATCATTGCATTCACTCTACCGCCATATTTCTGAATAGTTAAAATTTTTCCAAATGGATTTGGCTTAGCGCACAATCTATCAATGTAGGTCTCTGCATAAAGTATAATATTTAGGAGCTTTACTTAAAAATTTAAAACAAATTTCTAATGCCATACAATGATCTTTAAAATTAATTTTATTTATAAATCGATTAAATCGTTAATAATCTTTAATTGCAATTACATAAAGAGAATTTAGCAAAATTATTACTTAATTTATCAGTTCCGTTATCTCCAACATCCACACACAAAAATTGGTCGTATCTCTCGTTATTGTTTGAAACATATACTTTTAGGTAAAGTTGTTCCTCAGTAACTTGAAAGATTTAGATTAATTTTCAAAAGAAGCATTAACAAGAAAACGGAATTGTTTTCATATAAACATTAAGAAAAAAACCCGTTGTATTTTGATTGAAGTCTATTTTTATCCTGTTAATGTAATATATGTCATCGAATTCAACTTTCCACCAAGCATTGTCATCAATCGTGTAAACTCTTGCGCAGGTATCATCCCTTCCGTCCACTGCATATGAAGACAATGTATCTTTAACGCCACGCGAAGTAACCTGTCTTGTACGTTGATTCTTTGAAACCACATCTGGATAAAAGTCGATAAATCTATTTTATTAACCGAACTAAATGAAAATAAACTTCATCAAGCTTACAAAATCCCGCAGCAAACACATTGACCTCGCAAAGGATGAGAGGATGAAAGTTATGTCCAAATTTCGTTATCGTCACGACCATACCAGTTAGTAGTTTCTTGCAAACGAGTAAAATTGCGTCATCTACAAAGTGTGATATAAAGAAATGATCTAATTCTACTAAGTATTGAGGTAATTGTGTAGGAAGGTATAAATAAAGAACTTGTTAAATTGTTTTCACAATCAAAATTACATCCATAAAGATGAAGTCTGACTTAAAACAGCCGGTAATAGAAGATAATTTTTACAAAATGCTATGGAAACGTTCTTTAATTTCTAAGAAAAGAATGTAATACTTAATTCTTTTTTTGACTCATATTGAAATTTCTTACCAGTTGTTTTTGAGTTAGCGGCTATTGAGCACACTTCATCTTCTTTATATGTATCAGTTAAGGAGACGTAAGCACGTATAAAATCCTTATAAAAAGGAGCTAAATTATAATTGATTTATTTAAAAAAAATTAATTTATAAGTTTATAAATGATGATTAAACATTATTGCATTAGAAAAATTAGAAACAGTTTGCCCAATTACAAATTATTATTTTTTTAATGATACCGGAATTATATTTTATTGAAATTATTTCACTCATAAGAATTGATTTTCTAATATCACGCTTGCTTAATATTCCTTTCTTTCTATGAAAATGTGATAATATGACCCAATTTCAAATTGTTACTCCACTTGATTCAATTATGTGTCATTAACCTTTTTGTTTTAAGACATTAATTTTAAGACTTAATGTTGAAAACTAAGCTTGTCATTACTCGTAGCTGAGGTTTGTACTCAGTGCTAATTTTGCTAAACATTTTTGAGATTCTCTATATCGAGAAATGTACCAATATTAAAAGTGCGGCTATACATAAAATAATGCATAACGGTAATTTATTTAGAAAATGACATAAAAATACATTGATATGGGGTCAGGATCGTACAATACTTATTTTACAATAAGTACAATATAAACAAATTGTTGATCATAAATAACGTAACTTCAACAAAATTAATTACATTATCGGTAAAATAATGATTTACATTATTTTATAATTTAATAATATAATAATATTATAAAATAAACAATAATTAACCTATTGCTTCATCGTGCTTGAAGAGAATCAGAATTTTGTAAATGGCCAAAATTTTATGTAATATCACTTTCCACCAAGCATGTTCAGTTTTGTTTACCCCAGCAGCCAAAGAGCATGTTTGTCTAGATCCATCGATAGCCAAATCAGAGTTTTGATTTGCCAACGTCCTACTTTGAAGTGTTTTAGTACTTTTGTTAAACGATACTAAAAACAGTTTTGATCAGTTTTTAGAGTTATTGAAATTTAACGAAAACGATCTGATTATAAAACTTAAAACCTTTATAACTTGAACATCTGACCATGAGAAATACCCACAGGGCTAACTTCATAATGGAATTTCATTAAAAAATTGATACATAAATAATAATTGACGGGTTCTAGTAGCGTTTGTACAATAAAATGATTTTAAGTTGTATTCGTAAGTTCATAATGATTACATTTAAACCTTCTGTATCGAATAGTTAGATAACGAAGATTGATTCTTGTTTTTCTGACTCTAGACATTGATTAATTTTTAGTCATATTTTTAATGATAGCTTTGTTGTGACATTAGTAATGAGATTTTGATGCTGAAGTGACAGCGAATTGTGTCGTAATAATTTTTATACTTCAATAGATCTTGTTTGCTCGAAATGTCAGCTAAGTCCAAAATTATATTCCTATTTTTCGCAAATGTTTACTTATACCAATCCAGTATTGAATTATCGCAAAAAATATCCTCTCAAGTTGCCGTGTAGTCTAGAACGGATGCCAATATAAGAATTTTACCAGACATTTATATGTGACATTGAATTGTCTCGCAATGATTTCCAAACATGATTAGATCTTGTTTGATCGAATATCAGCTGAGATCGCACTTCTACTTTTATTTTTCGCAAATATTTTTGAATTGTTATACATCCATATATTAACCAATATTGGTTAATCGCAAAAATGTTCCACTCAAGTTGTGTAGTCTGAAACGTATGTCATTAAAAGAATTTTTACAAACATTCATATATCTCAATAATTACAAATTTCAAAACATGAACGTTTTGCTTCCTTGTATCAGAAATTGTGATTACCCAAGTAGTGGCAAACTTTAGTTTTATACTTTTATTTGTAAAATGGATATTATCAATTAATTTATTTACCAAACTATTAGTTTTAAATAAACACTTAATTAACAGCAAAAAAATTGTAAATTGACATCGTACAAATCGGAATCATTCCAGCAACAGTTTGAAATATTCTGTTCATACTGTTTAATTTATCTTCATTCTGAAGCACTACGAACAAGGTCATAATAAAAATATAATTTATAAGACCATTTATCCTAGTAATGAACTATGACTTTTACCTGTATTAATAAACTCCAGGTGGTGATCTATTTTGGTAAAGAGACTGTTCGTACATTCCTCTTTATTTTTACCATATTCGAATGTTGTGGCTAATGCAACTTGTAGCCAAACATTATTCCGATCTTTGCAAACTAAGGGATTTCCGCTATCAGCCTGCAGAATAGACAAAATCATTGATTTATAAAAAATAGAGCAGTCATTTAATGTTAACCTGGCAAATATTGATTCCATCTTTTGTCGGCACGTTGCCGGCACATACAAAATCATTTTCAATCAATGATTTTAAGTAATTATCTTGAGTATCATCGCCTATATCGGCCAAATTCTCTGCACATTCCGAGTCACTCATTAAATCCATTCTTCCTTGCATCAAAAAGAGTGGAGTCGAACGATCTAAATTATTTTAATTTGGAAAAATAAATTTCAAAGCAAGTTTATTTTGCTTTAATTTAAATAATATCAGACTTCTATCTACTGCGCCAAAGCCAGTCACTACACAATACTTAAAAGTCTTAAGTTCTCCCTCCGACAATCTATACTCTGGCAAACAGATTGGTCTGATAGTTTGAGAAAATTTTAAAGGCATTGAGAGTTTTAGAAGTCCTATGTCATTTTGGAATCCTTCATAATTCGGATGGTTGATAATATGAGAAATTTCAAGGCTTTCTATGTCATCATCAAGAAATCTGTTAGTTCCCAACATTACAGTTAAATCAGATTCTTTTACATCTCTGTTGAAAAAAAATCATTAAATAATGTAATGAAATATTTTATTTTAGGACATTTTGCCGAAGAAAAATGGTCTATATGAGATAACCTCAAAAACCTTATTAACGCATTAATTATACCTTCATTGCGTGATATCTATGATACAAATCTAATATTTAATTGTCTCTTGAAATATAATATGAATAAATAATATAATAATGAAAATTTATAATATGACGTTACGTAAGTTATTGAAATAAATGGACGCATAAATATTGCTGAAGGTTTTCATCGCCGTAAAAGCATCAAAAAAGATTTCATTTTCCGGGCAAGTTTGGATCAATGTGGCTTTAAATGCCATCTGAGTAACTTAAAATATTCCATTATTAATTTTAAAAAAAGCTTTATCATGTCCTCTTTAGTGCCGATGGTCTTGCCATCCTTAAAAAGAACTCAAGTTGTAGATGAAATGGAATTTCTTTTGGTGCTTTTGTTTTGCAACATTTAATTAAATATTCTGGATTTGAAATCCTGAAATATTCTTTCTTAACTATTTACACTCGACTATACAACTTTAAGAGACATTTTATGATTTCCAATTGCGATTGTGTGTCACTTTTCCCAGATGGCATACCTTATTTTTATCAATATTGAAAGATAAAAACTATCACAACCTGCTCTTAACAACATCACAAAGGTATTCTGATAAGGGTTAAAATGTTCTGGTTTTGAAAGAGATGCTTCTTATTATATCTACAAACAAATATTACCAACATTGACATCGCTGTCGTCACCATTATCATTATCAACAACTCAATGTTTTCTATATCTTCACCAATCATGCCGATATCTTCATGATAATTCTATAAGGCTTATATAGTCATGGCCTAGTACTGGATAAAGTTTTCTCATGCTGAATATGCATTCGTTACAATTTAAGGAAATGCTATTGCTTTTATAATGGTTACGAGTGCATGACAACCAAAATACATCTAACTTATCATCCAGTTTATAAGAAAGTTTTGATCAATGTTCAGAATTGCAAAATAATATAAAACTGACTTTGAACAGCTCGCGGAAGTTAGTATCCAATTTTCATTTATAATAGACCCACCACAAAAGTGTTTTCCTCTATTAATTATTTGAACTTGCCACGGCCAAGCACCAGGAAGGGCAGCATCTCCATTGATAATGTATGGACCAAGTTCTTCGTCCGGAATTGCGCGAGTCCCGCATTGTTTTTTAACATCTTATGGTAAAGCATAGAAATTATAATTCATAAAACGACTCATTTGAATACTCACAGAGCCCTGAATAAAACTATATAAAACGTTGAACTTGGTTACTTATACATCGAATCAGTCTGTAATTAATATTTTTGTTAGATTTTCTTTATTTTATTATGATAATATTAATTCTTAAACATTGAGTTGCTTTGCTGCAGGAATGCCTAGAACGATAGATCAAACTTATGGCGGGAAGATGAGAGACGCATATCTTTAATGAATTTTTCTTGCCTTTATCCCAAAGGCAAAACATTTCCACAATACTTGAGCATTTTCCTCTACAAATGTGTGCAAATGTCAAAAATTTGTTTAAATATTTTTTTAAAAATTTGTACGAACATCTTTTGAAAATTCTTTAAGGTCGGCAAATTATTATCGAAAAGATCCTTTTCTTTCAATGCAATAAACTTCGGATCTTCAGTCGACTCAGGTTTGTATTCACTGTGGTGGCCCATCATTCTAGATATGTAATTCATAAACAAATAACAGATAGATATCCACATCATTTGCCAAAATCTATCCCTTATGTTAATAAATAAAATAGTCATTATTTAACCCAATACCTTCCTGTGAGGTGATTGCACATTCTAGCTGCCGTAATATTTTCCCAATAATTAGTGCAAACATAGAAACTACCTACACCTTTATATGTTGCCATCAGGAGATATGATTTTTCATCATAATTATGGAGTACCGCTTCAACTAAAATAATTGGTTAATTAAATTATTTAAATTTAATTAGTTAAAAAAGTTGTAAATCTTTTGTTCCTACAACATCCTTGTTCGTCAGAAAAATCATCGCAATCATTCTGACCATCACACCGTTGATTTCTGTTTATGCATTTTTTATGCTTGGTGCATACAAAGTTGGATTTATTACATGACATAACTGAAGAAGATGCTAAAATAAAATATTCGTGTTGTTTTAAATAATAATAACATTTATAATTACTGAAACTAATATTTTTTCATTATGACTTTTGACATTATTATATTATATGAATTATGTAAGATATTAATGTTTACAGCAATTTTGTTCCTCATCACCAAATCGGCAGTCTTTAATCCCGTCGCACATCCAATCTCCTGGAATGCAATTACCATCCAAGCACTTGAAATGACCAAATGGGCAGGCTTTTTAAACGATACATATCGATAAATATATAACATCGATAATATACATATATATTTATATGTAAAAATATTTATATTTATTCAGTTTTTCAATTTTACTTATAGATATGGATTTACATTTGACAGTGATTTAATGAACTAATCATTCCCCTAGATATGGCTGTCCACGTAAAACGATGCTTTTTATTATTATCTCAGCGAGTAAATGTTTGTAATTTATAAATTTTTCTACAAAATTAATGTATGAAAATTTTTATACTAATTCCAATTTTGATACACATTTGTTTAATCTTTTAAAGTTTAATATAAAAATTAATCTTATCAAGTATTTAAAGTCAAGCTTAACAAATCAGATAAATTCAAAAATAAAAGTTAATATGTAAATATTTGCACCTCTCTCTTCATGGATTAAGAAGCACAGTTTTTTTTTATAGTTATTTACATTATTTAGTATGTAAACTAAACTGTATATTTTACAATTATATAAATAATAATCAAAGCCGATTATGTTTGAGAGTATCTCTGTAAAAATATTTTCATTAAAGAAAAGCTTAAATACCATAAGATTTGGAATGTAACCACTAACTGCAATTCACTTCATCGATACCACTTGGACAATCCATGACATTATCACATACTTTTGACTTTGGTAAACAAAAAAATTTGGACAATACTTCGCATCCTAATTCATCATTTTTGCAGAACATTTTCTGAAACAAAACACCTTCAAATAATTCAATAAAAATTTATTTAGTAGAATTATCATTGTTATCATAAATAATTATTTAATTTGTTGAAATTAAAATTATATAATCGCTCGTCGCAGATAGGTGATTATCGAAAATGCATGAGAGATAAAATATATATAAACTTGTTTATAAAAAAAATACTCTCCTATAAACTCTTAAAAGATAATATGTCAACAAGAATGATAAGAATTCGGACAAAAACACGAACAGCAACCATTTTGTTTAATCTTCAATTCATTTTTTAAATATTAAATTCATTTATTTAATATTAAATTCATTTATTTAATCTTAGATTTATTTATTTAACAGTCATGATATCTTAAGAGGTCCAAACCTTCAGACAGAGTGACTTCGTCATCGAACATTGAAAAATTGGCTATGACAGTCACTTCGCAAAGCATCATTGCATTCATTCTACCGCCATATTTCTGGATAGTTAAAATTTTTCCAAAAGGATTTGGTTCAACACACGTTCTATCAATGTAGCTACCTTCAAAAAGTGAAATGTTTAGGAGTTAGACTTTTAAAATATAACAGCAGTTTTTTTTTTTAATTTCGTAAAAGATTAAATTATTAATGATATACGCATGTTATTATTTATATAGTATTTAGCAGAATTATTACTTAAAATATCAGTTCTGTTATCTCCAACATCCGCACACAAAAATTGGTCGTATTTGTCAATATCGTTTGAAACATATACTTTTAGATGAAGTTGTTCAGCCGTAACTTGAAAAATTTATATTTAGCTAAATAGATTTACTGAAACAATTAGATTTATATTTGAAATGCATTAACAAGAAAATTCAAAACTTTTTATGAATCAAAGATCAAATGTAAATAAACCCGTTGTATTTTGATTAAAGTTTATTTTTATCTTGTGGATGTAAAATTTGTCATCGAATTCAACTCTCCACCAAGCTTGCCCATCGGTTGTATAAATTCTTGTGCAGGTATCATTGCTACCGTCCACTGCCTGTGATGACATTGTTTCATCAATGCCGTGAGTAGTAATCTGTGCTGTATGTTTATTCTTTGAAACTACATCTGGAAAAAGTCGCTATTTTTTTTTAATAATAGAATTAAATCAAAAGAAATTTTATAAACCATACATAATCCCTTAACGAACACATGGACTTCACAAAGCATGAGAGGATGGAAATATCGTCCAAATTTCTTTAAAGTTATAACTTTACCAAATATTGGTTCCTTGCAAACGATTAAAATTTTGTCATCTAAAAATGGTAATACAAAGAAATTACATAATTCTACTAAGCATTCAGGTGTTTATAAAAAAAAAAGATATCACAAAAGCAAAATACATTTAGCAGTAATATTGTTTGCAATCAAAAGTTATATCCGAAAAGATGAAAAGATCCGACTGAAATCATCCTCTAATGGAATTCATATTTTTTTATGAATGCTATCTATATGTTCTTTAATGATTTTTGCAAGAAGTTACTGTACTGCTTAATTTCTCATTCTAATTTCTTACCTAAAGCTTTTGCTCCGATGACATGTGCGCACAAAGTGGCATTCTCATCTGTCCGAGACTCTGAGACATAGGCACTTATCAAACTTTTATAATAAGGAGCTAAATATTGAAAAATGTAATGAAAAACAAAATATACTTGAGTTTACACTCAAATATTCATAATTTCATAAATATTACCTAGCCCTCTCAAGATTCTAAGGTTACATAGGTAGGGTACCATTTAAAACAATTTATAACCTAAAATTATCGATAAGCATTGTTATTCCGATAAAAAATAACTTAGGGCTCGAGTTCTACCATTAACAATGTAAGATTTGTAAATCAACAGCGATGATCATCGCATTCCTTTAACACTACTACATAAAAAATCAATCTAAAAAAAATGCAAGAAATGTAAAGTGCAAGAACAACCAATTGCTTCAGCATATTCGAAGAATATCAGAATTTTGTATACGATATAAGATTTATTTAATATCACTTTCCACCAAGCATGATCTTTCCAGCTTATCCCTGTAGCTAATGAGCACGTTTTTCTAGATCCATCGATGGCCAAAGTAGAGTTTTGGTTTACCAATGTTTTACTTTGAAGCGTTTTAGTACTATTGTTAAACGGCACTACAAAGATGTTGATCTTTTTTTTTTGGAATTTTTTAAAATTTACGAAACCGTACTATGTTTATAAAATTTATAACCTTTATAACTTGAAGATCTGACTATGAGAAACACCAACAAAGTGAATTTCATAATTGGATTTCTTTAATAGATTGAAAATATCCAACGAGTATTATTAACACTTTTATTATAGAATGAAATAAAGTTCCATTCGTAAGATCATAATCACTATATTTGAGCCTGCTGCATCGAAAAATCTGATAACGAATATCTATTCTAGCTTCTGTGACATTGACAAATTTTGTAGCCACTTTTTCAGTGATAACTTGCGATAATAATAATTATAATAACTTAATAATGCCATTTTGCTATTGTTGTAACACATTTGTTTCATACTTGAATTACTTGAATAGATGTTATTTTCCGGAAATGTCAGCTGACCTACCAATTCTACTCTTGATCATTTTTCGGAATCGAAATTCAGATATATTTTTTTATAAAACTATCCATCAATTTGTATAGTATATTCTGTGTTATAGCATACAAACCTTTCCTACGTTGTAAAGTCACACAGGATTAATTTTAATGTGTAAATCAGATAATTTATGGACTCCATTTTGAAATTCTGGAATATATTAGTTTAATCAACAATTTTAATAACAAGCTATTTAATTATTTTGGCCAATAAATATTGAAAAACCCGTAAGCGTAATTTATTATAAGAGCGTTAGAATGGTACATTATGTTCGCATGGGTTCGAGAAATAAGTGCAGCAAATCATATACTTACAAGAAAGAAACGACTTTGAAGTCTTACTCAATGCAGTCCTGATATTAAAGAATTTTTTAATTTGTTGATTGCACTGTTGAGTCTAAACATTATTCGAAAACGAATTGTTTTGCACTTTGAATTATCTTTGAACGGCATCATCTGTAAACATTAGATTATGTAATTAATTATAAAACACCTAAGGTAGATTATTGTACAAATTAGTGGGAGCTTTAACTTTTTAATTATTATTTCACAAGATCCATTGAATTTTAATGTCACGTTTACCTATTGGTTTATCAACTGGAGGGAAGAGTATCAGAATTTTGTAAATGAAAAAAGCTTTATCTAGTATTATTCTCCACCAAGCATGTTCAGTTTTGTTTTTTGAACATGTTTGTCTAGATCCTTCGATTGCCAAATCAGAGTTTTGATTTACCAACGTCCTACTTTGAAAAGTTTTAGTACTTGTATTTAAAAACACTACAAACAGTTTTGATAACATGTTGATAATAAAATGATATATAGCTTAATACCAGGCTTTTTATTCATCATGTTTTCAAGCACAATAATAAAAATTTATCAGGATATGGAAATGAAAAGCAACTAAGTTAAAAAAATTAAAAGTTAATGCCTTTTTGAAATATTTATAATTCAACGAAATTGGATTGTTTATAAAATTTAAAACCTTTATAAGTTGAAGATCTGAGTAAGAGAAACAACAGCAGGGCAAACGTCATAATTGATTTCTTCAACAAATTGATATGAAAATATAAAACAAATATTATTAACTGTTAATACCATCGAAATTAAATTAAATTCGTAAATTAGTTTTCACCATATTTCAGCCTGCTGTATCGAATAGTTAGTTAAGGAAGATTGATTTTTGTTTTTGTGACTCTTGACATCGATTAATTTTGTAGCCATATTTTACAATGATAACTTTGGAGTTAAAACATGCAGTTATCCGAAATAATGCGATTTTTATTGTTGTTGAAGCAGCGATTGCCGCTCATGTATATTCAATCTGATTTTGAACAGATCGTGTTCTTACGAAATATCATCTGAGTTTCAAATTCATTTCTTCGGCATCTAATGCTTCTTTTATTGATGTTTCTTTATAAAAGCATTTATCAGTTTTTATTATCACTTTAATTCAATTCAAAACATTCAGCGAATATTTAAAGTGTCTTTTGTTATCCTAAATCATATTAAGGCACTAAAACGCACTGTAAAGCACAGAGACAAACAAAAGACCTTTTTAGATTAAATTGTCTACATTCGCAGCTATAACACTATCATACAAAAAAATGGCTTTCATTTTAAATCATATAGGACTAAATTTAGTATGTAAATAAGTTACCCTAAGGACTACGGACTCTATTTTGAAAGATGTGAGGTCTATCAGTTCAATTAACGTTCTTTTTAATAATAAGATATTTAATTTTTACAAATTTGTAATTTTGAAAAATATATAATTTATTATGGGAGCATTAGGATGATTTTCACCTGGGTTCAGGAAACAGATAAATCATACTTTAACTAATAAGCGAAATTATGCTTTTATTATTGAAGCATTTCATGATTTTTTTAATATTTTACATAGATAATATATATTTTATATTATATACCTCATACTTTTTATGAAAATTGTATAACTTCGCCTGGAAATACGTTTATTCGAATATATCGCGAATCAAACTTTGCTCAACAATTATTCAACATTTTCAATGACCTTACGCACTCAAAGGCTTATTAGCTCATAGTCAACCTCAATCAAATAAATTTGGTCCTAATCAACAAGGCAAAGTGCTGTAATATGATATCGTTAGAAATGGAATTATTCCACTCAGTGTTGCAAGTGTTCTGGCCACCTGGTCCAATTGATATTTGAGAACTGAAAAAAACATGTTTAAATTGATGCTACTGGAAAAGGAAAATTTATATATATATATATATATATATAACCTAACCAAAGACTCTGAATAGTACTCATTATTTAATTATTAATTTTATTAATTCGCCATTTAATTTTAATTATTCGTTAATTATATATATTCAGGGTTATAACAATATATATATATATATATATAAGTTTATAAGTTATAAATTATTATATTTACATTAAACATTAAATATTATTACGATTAATAATTAACAAACTATAGCCAAAATGATATAAAGGTCATTATAAGTAAATGTAACTGTAGCTGTAACTAATATATATATTACTTAGTTGTTGTGCTGATATACTATATCTAATAGTATATATCACATGTTATAATGGCATATTGTAATGTGTACTTCTGTCAATAAACTCCAGATGAAAATCCACTTTAGTGAGAAGATTGTTAGTACATTCTTCTTGATTTTTGCCCTGTTCAAATGTTGTAGCCATTGCTACCTGGTAAAATGAATAATGACGATCTCTACAAACTAAGGGACTACCCTGATCACCCTGTAGAATAAAGAAATTAATTTATCCGCAAAATAATGACAAATAAAGCAGTCATTTAATGTTAACCCAGCAAGTATTGATTCCATTTCTTGTTGGTACACTACCGGCACAGACAAATTTACTTCTAATCAATCCTTGTAGGTAAACGTTTTCAGGATAATTGCCGATGTCGGCCATATTTTTTGCACATTCTGAGTGGTTCATTGGATTCATCTTTCCTTGCATTAAATAAAATGGATTTCCGTGCTCTAAAATTGTTACAATGTAATAATATAAAAAATACGAGACTTTCTGCAACTACTCTTGAAAATAATTCAAGCTGGACAATAAAAGACCTCTATTCACAGTGCCAAATCCAGCCATTACACAGTAACGAAAAGCATGAATGTCTGCCTCCGAATATTTGGTCTTTGGCAAACAAATTGGTCTGACAAGATGTGAAAACTTGAGCGGTTCTTTTAGTCTTATAAACCCTACGTCATTATCAACACCGAGATGATTTGGATGATTGACAACGAAAGCGACTTTATGACTTTCTGCGTCTTCATCAAGAAATTTATTGGTTCCCACCTTTACAACCATATCAGATAGTTGTATGTTTCTGTGAAACATAATATACAAATGTTTATATTGCAAAAGCATTATGAAAACTGATTAATGTAGCTATTATATTTACGTTTAACAAATGTCTCATTATTTAATTATTAATTTCATTAATTCGCCATTTAATTTTAATTATTCGTTAATTATATATATTCAGGGTTGTAACAATATATATATATATATAAGTTTATAAGTTATAAATTATTATATTTACATTAAACATTAAATATTATTACGATTAATAAATAACAAATTATATCCAAAATGATATAAAGGTTATTTTATTTTAGCAAATTTTAATAGAAATTGTCAAAGGTTTTTTTTTATGGATCTGTTAGCAATTATTCGATTGTTAAAAATTAATATTGATATTGAATATATTATCCGAGTTAATGTTATTATTTCTATATTATCCGAGGATGAAAGGCTTCCCGATGGGTTGCGCGCCTGCAAATTGAGGTGAACTGTCTTAATCACTTATCCATCCATACTCAGCTCGCATTACCATAAGTACGGCTCTCTGAGATTAGCGCTATATTAATAGAATAGCACCTCGACTTTCCGAAAACGGCGCTACATAAAGGAACCACAAGCACAATATCAGTAAAAAATTATATAGAAGTCTATATTGCATTGGCATAAAAACACATCTTCAATGCATTCAGGCATTTCAAGCCTTTTTTAAATTATTGGTCACCTAGGAGGTTAAAATTATTGAATAATTTTAGAAACTGACTCTGAACAATTCGCGGAAGTAAATATCCAATATTCATCTATAATACTTCCTCCACACATGTGTTTTCCTTTAACAATAATTTGAACGAGCCACGGCCAGGCGCCGGGTTGCGCAATATTTCCATTGATGAGGTAAGGACCCAAATGTTTATCAATATATGCCCGTACACCGCATGGACTTTCTAATGAATATGAAATTAAGCATAAATTAAGCACCAAATATTGGTTTTATAATTTATTTTTTAAGCTTTTTATTAACGGTTATGTAAGCATAACAGCAGATAAAGAAATGATTTATGAAATAAATTTTTAAATAAAAAATCATTTTAATTTTCAATTTTACTATAAACTTTATTTTAATTTATATTTTTCATGGCTTTTTTCTGCATGTTCGGGTTTGTTATTAACTTAGTCTTATCTTAGTCAGTCTATTAATCATTTCTGCACCAATGTAATTGATTGTTAATAGAATTGAATTTCATACCTTGAGCCCTGAGGCTCCAATCGCACAAGAGTTTTATGTATTTGTCGCAGTTCCTGCAATTTATTTTTAAAATAATATTTAAATTTTAGCTCTTGAAGTTTTCATTAAAATTTTATTGTTTAAAATTATTGAAAAGCATTTAATGGAAAATAAGAAGTAGATATTAAACATCGGTTTAAATCGTTTCAAGTCTGGTAAGTTATTCTCAAAAAGTTCCGTATCGTTTAATACGAGTTTCCTGGTTGTTGCAATAAACTCATGGTAATTTTCGACCACCGCGTAATCGCCCGTTCTACACAATTAAAAAGGAAATAACTTTTAAAAATAAATAAAAATTTCTTTAAAAAAAGAAATTCAGTTTACCAGTAATAAGTTATTAAATAAATATTATATAAACACGCACACTCCCGCAAGGTAAAGGCACATGCTATTTGCCAAGTTTTTATTCCAGTTATCAGTGCAGATGTAAAAACCGGGTTCGCCGAGATATAATGTTTTCAAGAAGAGGTGTGGCATGGAAAAGTTAGGTCCGTATTCCAAATCAACTGCAATTGAACTATTTTATTAGTAAAAAAATCATTTCCATGTACTTAAACTTAGGGATGTAACAAATTCAACGACTGAGTGAAACGCTAGAATCTCATTTATAAAATTTAATTACATAAATTAATATTTAATAATGCATCATATTGTTTTGTGAGTCCACATTGGCGCACAGTTACAAATTACCTTAATCTATGCACTGTTATAATCTGTCAAACAGATTTAACGCAACACAAAATTGATTGTAATAATCTAAATAAACCTCATTTATAGATTAGTTCATATTAAATAAAATATTTTCATGTCACTTTATCAGTTACTGAATCGTTAGCAGCTTGACATTTAGACCAAGATATGTAAGTCCTAAATAAATTTAACATGATAAAAATACAATTTTTCTAATTATATTTTTAAAACCAAAAACTATTCTCACAGCAGTCTTGTTCATCGGCAAAATCACCACAGTCGTTGTTACCATCGCAATGTTTTGCTCTGGCAATGCATTTTCTTTGCTTCATGCACAAATAATCGCCAAACGGACACGGAATTTCTGAAATGAACAGCAAACCAATTAGTTGTCTCAGGCTTTAATCTCAATGGTAATTTTATCAATATTACAATCGTCATTACCTTAGTCATCATTACTAAGGTTTTTGACATTTTACAAAAAAAAATAATAACACTAAAATGGCATTAATATTGTTTACCGCAATCATGTTCATCCTCATTGAATGTACAATCCGCAACTCTGTCGCACACCCATTGTTTTGGAATGCAGCGTCCATCTGAGCAGCTGAATTCGTATTCCTCACATGCTTAAAAAACTTGGTCTCGTTAAACAACTTAAATAAAATCTTTCGAAATATTTTTTTTATTCATAACAGAGTAATAATTAAAACAAAAACAAACTGCAATTGGCTTCGTCAACTCCGTTTGGACAATCCTTAATTTTATTGCACTGCACTGACTTTGGAAGACAAAGCAAAAGTGAATCTAGATCACAGACCACTTCGTCATTTTTGCAAGAATGTGTCCTTTGATTCTCTTCTTTAAAATTAAAAAAAATGTTAAACGGTAATCGACTTTTTGACGTTGATTTTTTGCAAACATAGTGATGTCAGCAAAATATAATCACTTAAAGATAAATAATTTTTAATAATTTAATTAATATTTAATGATCGATTGATTAACCAAACCGCTGGGAAGTTTATCTTGATCAGTATTTGAATTATTGGCAATGACAGTCACTTCACAAAGCCTCATGTAATACCATGCGTCTTTTGATGGTTTGTATTTACTAATGGTTACATACTTTCCAATAGGATTAGGATTCCTACACGGTATCTCAATGTAGGTACCTTTACAAAATAAATTAGTTACCAAATGGTCTTTGAAATTCAATTCAATATGGTACAACATATGTACTTGCAAAAGTCATCTACCAACGTATTATAAATCTTTTTTTTTAAATATCTAAAATTTCGATACTCATTACTTTAATTTTTTAACTATACATAACCATTTAGTTTATTTAATTGTATTTATAAAACCTGAGAAAGTGGGTATATCTTTCCCAGCGTCTGCACAAATAGTTTGTAAAGCGCTTAACTCATCCTTTGAAACATATATCATTAGATGATGCTGGTCTTTGGAAATAAAGATCATTAAAATAAATATATTCAAAATAATCATTTTAAAAAAATTCTAAACAAAAAAATAAAATTAACTGAACAATTTACCATGTTCTTCTTTCTGAAAAGTAATTGTAATCTTGTAAATATAAAACTCTTGATCGAGACGAACTCGCCACCACGGTATTTCATTGCGGGTATAAATCAGGGAACAGGTTTTATTATTGCCGTCCACAAGTAATTGTCCATTGGCATCATCGGACCCTTGCAGTGAATGTTGAAATGCATGCTTATTCTGCGATACCAAAACTGAAATATTTAGATTGAGAATTGAGGTTCTCATTTCTGAGTAGTTTTCGTTTAAATATTTTAAATTAAAACAAAAAAAAATCCTATTTTTAATGTGGCAAGAATTGCTTTTGGGCGAATAGTTCTTGAAGTCATTACCACGAGTTTTAATATGCCGTTGTAGTTTTTGTCATATGAATAAAAATAGAAGCGTACCCATTCCTGTAGCAAATAGTCTAACTTCACAAAGTAACAGGTATTGAAGAGTATTTCCGTACTTCTTTATCGTTACGACGCTACCAAGTATTGGTGTATCGCAAAGAAGCGCTATTGAAGTTGAAGCGTAGTCTGAAAAGTGATGTTGTCAAATGTTTTCTTCCAAAGATTTATATTTCTCAATAATTATAAATAACTTATGAGTAGTTCCCTTAGTTGCTTTAATTACCATATTACCATTGATTAAATTTGAAAATATTTATTAAAACACTTTTCCTTTGCAAACATTATTTCCCTTTAATAGAAATTGCTTAGAAATTCTCAAATGAAGCAACTGATTGGAAGATTTATTTTGCTTAAAATCCATTTTTTAACTAATGCCTAACCTTTACTTGATCCGTCCCGCTTTGAGCATAAATTCAGCTCTGAAACTGTCTTATCATCAGATACATAAAAACTCAAATACCGCTTATACATTGGAGCTGCAAAATATTAGACATATTAAAAAATAATCAACTATTTACATGTAATTATTACGCGTAAATATAGTTCTAATTACAAGATGCTCAAAAGTAAGTATTTGAAAAGTTATGAATTAATTCCTAATTTTAAAGGTAAAAAATGCCAAATAATAAAAAAGAGAAATACTACAGGCTTGCGATATCATTTTCTAACCGTTTTGTTAAATGCCAATACGCATGCCGATTAATTAAGAAGCTAACAATAAGTTAAATTTCAACAAAAAATATCCAAAGTGGTAGAACACAAGCGACCTATTGTTTCATACGCCATGAAGATAATTCCCATCTTGTAAATAAGATAAGGACCTTGGAGTGTCACCTGCCACCAAGGATTTTCACTCGTTTCAAATCCAGAAGCCATTGCGCACGTCTGGGTAGATCCATCTATTGCCAAATCGGCATAATGATCCACTACTGTCCTACTTTGGGAAGTTCTATCATACCCCTTTACCATTGGAACTGATAAAAGAACAATATTAAATGACTCAACAATAATCTGATTCCAGGCAATATAAATCTTTCGCTGTGAACTATTGATGATTATTTAAATAAAACTACAAACCTCTATAATTTGTTGAACTTTTTATAAAGAAAAACACTAAGTAAAGTTCCGCTAGTTTCATACCGAAAACAAAATAAACAATTTATATGTTTAACAACCGAGAATCCTTTTATTTGAGGCCTATTGTCCACCTTGTGCATAATTAACGGTAATCAAAAGTACGTACGAAGCATTTAATGAAACGTATTCTTAGTAGATGCATGACCTGTTGAGCTAATCTTATCTGCTAAAAGCACTACTGTTTTTAATCAGATAAATCGGCAATTAATCAATTGTTTTAATAAACGTTATAATTAATCTTGTTTAATAATTTTTTTTAGTAATCATTTGTTAATAGCATTGCAATAATACGAGCTTTATTAGCAATCCATAATAATATGAATGTTTTTATAAATAGTTTATGAATGACTAGTTTAGATATTCTAAATCCAAAATCAAACTATCACTTACTTTTTAAATGATAATTTAAATTCAGAAATTTATTTAATTCAAGTTGTAAATTCCATACAGTCAGCACAGGCTAAAGCAATTCACCAAAGGTTTTGGAACTCTATCAGACGACTTGACCTTAAAATTTAATTTCAACATTACATCTCCTAAACTCAGTCTCTTTTATGTAAAACTTACTTAGGCCCCTCTAAGGAAATTAACCAATTGTTTAACAAAATTTAGAAATTAAGCCAATCAAATGGATTATATGCCACTTTGAAAGTATTAAAAAGTGGAATTTTCATTTATTTATTTATTATATTTATTATTCATTTATATTTATATTGCAACAGACTGATTAATCGTGACGTGCCTACGATTGGATGTGATTATTAATAAATTTCAAATAAAAATCCAATTTTGTAAAAATATTGTTCGAGCATTCGTGTGCAAGACTTCGATTCGTTTTGAAAGAAAAGCTGGCAACCCCGACTTGAGTCCAAATTCCGTATGTGTTTTTACAAACTAATGGACTACCAGCATCACCCTTGCAAATTTGACATAAATGAAAATTCAGACGAATATAATTTCATAAAGTTTATATATATTGAAAGTCTGTATTATAATATTAATTTGTAAAATAATAATAAACTAATCTAACTTTGATAATAAATCTATCTGCTGTATCTATGCATATAAACGAGAGATGAAAGAAGTTGAAGAAAATTTACATCGCAGAATGTAACTCCAGTTATGGTAGGCACAGATCCAGCGCAAAAGAGATCGTTATTTTGTAGAAACCTCTCGGTTCGTTCGGTGTCATTAACTCCGATTTTAGCCAGATTTTTGATACACTGATTCTTTGGTATGACATTCATTCTCCCTTGCATCAGAAAGTTTGTTGCATGACCCACTATTATGAGAACCAAAATTAACAATTGCTCAACTTTTAATTAAAAATACCATACAAACGTTCTGCAATGAGGCCCATACCAGACAGGACACAATAGCGAAAAGGATGTCGGTTGAGGTTCATCTTGGAAACTGGCAAACAAATTGGTCTGGTAAAATCTGTATAGGTTACCAGTTTTTCTGTACGAATTAATGCTATGTCGTGCTGATGTACATCCTTCACATAATCAGGGTGTGGTACGACTTGAGAAACGTTGAATTTCCTCACAGTTGGGTCGTTTTTAACAATAGCGCCCATCACCAAATAAATTTCCGATTTGCTTGTTACATCTCTGTTGCGCATTTATGAGGAAGTTTAAATTGAATCAGTGCAATTCAAATCTAAAGAGTAGCTTATGTTCAAGAATAAGTTGTTGTTGAACAATTGACAATGACTTTAGTAACAAACTAACTCTATGCAACTTGCTGCAGTAAGAATCCATCGTCTATTCAGAAGACTTCCTCCACAGCTATGGACCCCATTAACAAAAATCTGAACGTGCCAGGGCCATGCGCCCGGTCTGGCCCTGACCCCATTAATTAAGTACAATCCAAGCTCACTCTCCAGGATTGCTCTCACACCGCATTCTGAATGCGCATGAGAAATTAATTAAGGACATATTATAAATATTAAAACCAAATTCAAAAGTAATTTTAATGGTTTTATTTTGTATGATTGCAAGATGTTTTCATTTGAAATTTGAATTAATAAATTAATTCATATCTTTTGTCCTTGCGAAAATTACTTGAAACTTCAAAAATACAGCGTAACTCTAAAAGACACTATCAAATAATCCTTCTACATCTCCATTTAATTTTATTTATTTAAGATGATTATTTTTACGTTTTCACTACATTTGTTTATCAAATTAGTATTACCTTTGTTTGTAACGTTTGGACAAAACAGTCTGACCAATTTCATAGATGCACATTCATCTCTGAAAGACACTTCGATTCAATTACTAATTGATTTGATTATAAAGAATTTTTTATTAAAATCACTCAAAGTTTTAAATTTCCAACTTAACAAGATATAAATTAGATAATGAGTGGTTCAATAATGTCTAATATGAGTCGGAGCGAGTGAACCTCACTTGCTTATTCAATTTATCTTAATTTATAGCTAGATCATCTATTCAAAGCAAAATGTAATGGCATTTAATGGATCTATGCACGGTTAGCAAGGTAATCAATTTTATATTTTGAAAAAATAGCAAAAATACTAAACGTTTTCTCAAAAAAAGACATAAAGGCGTATTGTGGATCAAGTTCCAAGTCGGATATCGTTCCACTTTTCAATACCAATAATTTTGGGTAGAATTTTGCCTCCGCGTATTCAGTCAATGCTTGAAGCCTACACTAGAAATAATTTGTTAAACGGTTGCCTAGTTTATTAATAATATTAATGTCTAAACAATCACTTGAATCCCATGAATCTACAGGCATAGAAACTGATTCTACTGTGCCACGAAGTGGAACAAAAATGATAATCTGTTTCCCCTTGAAAAGTTGCTTTGATGTATTTAGCCTCCTCTTTGGTTTCAATGCCATCATCTAATTTACTAAATTCCACTAAATAATCGAACAACTTGCAATTAATGTAATTAATTGAATTAATTTGAGTTTAAATTAAATATATTCAGTATTAATGAGCAGTTTATTTATTACCATTAATCCGTATTATTTCTATATTAATCCATAATTTTATTATTATTAATTTAATCTCACTGCATCCTCTTTCATCTGAATCATCAGGACAGTCCAAGACACCGTCGCATCTCTTAACGAGTTTAACGCAATTATTATTGGTTAAGCATTTGAACTCTTCTTTGTTACAATTGACTGCATTAATATTTTATCAATTTTCAGTGAAAATGGTAATAATTTGTGTAAAAGAAACATGTTACCACAGTAAAGTTCATCATCTCCATATTGACAATCTCGTACTCCATCGCAAATCCAACTCTTGGTTATGCATCTACTTTGTCTGCATTTATATTCTGATTCAAGACACACTATAGAAATATATTTCTAGTTTTATTTTTGACCTGAACTTCAGGCAGTCAAAAAAGTGACGACATTATGCTGACTAATAATGAAACTGGAGCATCAATGCGAATTTATATCTGGACTTGGTATGAACTTGATAAACTATGACAGGAATCCAATGATGTTCCAAGTTTTTTAGCGTTACGAATTCGAAATGCAAAATGAAAATTAAAAATCCAATTTATCAAATAATTCCAACCGCAATTCACTTCATCACTTCCATCTGGACAATGCATGATTCTATCACAAATATATTTTTTAGGCAGGCAGGTCTGTCTTGACCCACATCTGAAATGTTCACTGTCGCAACCTGAAAATTATTGTAGAAAAAAAAAAATTAAGTGTATAGGATCCGCGAATACCAAATCAAAAATTATGTTGTTCAATAGTTCGTTACATTCTATGAAAATATATTAAATAATTAAAATAAATAAAAATAAATGGAGTTTTTATTAATCTTATTATTGTCATTGATATTATTATTATTATTATTATTATTATTTTCATTATTATTATTATTTTCATTATTATTATTATTATTATTATTTTCATTATTATTATTATTATTATTATTATTATTATTATTATTATTATTATTATTATTATTATTATTATTATTATTATTATTATTATTATTATTATTATTATTATTATTATTATTATTATTATTATTATTATTATTATTATTATAATATTTAATATTATTATAATTATAATCATTATCATTATTATTATTATTATTATTATTATTATTATTATTATTATTATTATTATTATTATTATTATTATTATTATTATTATTATTATTATTATTATTATTATTATTATTATTGTATTAATATTATATTCACTTGTATTTGTCATTCCAGGGCCGGTAACATAAAGTTCGCAGAAAGCTAAAAATCGAGAATTGCTTCCGCCGTTCTTTACAATGGCCACAAACATGCCTGGCATTGGCTTTTTACAGGTGAAATTAAGGTGACCAACTAATTGAAGTAACAAAATAATATTTATTAGAAATAAAATTACATATTGATTTAATAGCCTCACAATATTTGTATAAAAGTCTGAAAGGCCAAAAGCTGTAACTTAACTACTAATATCCGTAATGTTTCCAAATGAGGCACAAGGCCTCTGTCTCATGTCTAGTTCATCAGTTGATAAGTACAAATCGAAATTGTTCAATGTTTGGGATTCTATAAAAATAAATAAATAAATTTAAAAAAAAATAAACATACACACTACATTTTTAATGTAAACAAATGAATGACATTGATTTTGGTAAATTCGGATATTATTTTTCATAAACATTTGTAGATCTCGAGAAGTGATAGAACACGATGCATTGGTGTTGTTGGATCCCTGGATCCAGATTATTGAAGAATAATTAAAATTATATTGCTGATTAATTAATTTAGTAATTAATTAAATTGAGTGGCAATATAATTTGAGAATTAATTAATTGGTACTATTCAGAATCTATTGAGGACCCCGGGTTATTACAGTATGAAGCTTATTTGCTAACCTTTCTTTTTGGGGTTATAGAATATGCTAATATCAGAAATATCATAGACATCACCCAGGTATACACGCCACCAGGCCAACTCATTTTTTTGGGCCATAACTTTTATGCAGGTCTTCTTATCGCCGTCAACTGCCAAATGTGCTGAGTCGCTAAACAAAGAACCACTTTGAGAAGCTGATGGGATGTAAGGTATGTAGGCTGAAATGAACAAAGACAACGGTGCTTATTTGATAGTATAAAAGAATGTTTCGTTATATCTATTACGTTAATGAAAAACTTAACATATCCTGGTAAATCTTAATCAGGTTTTGTTAAATAACATTTGCTAAAATTATCGCTTAACAATTATTATTTTTAACAAATTTTAAATTGCATCATAACAAAAACTCATTATTTATTGAGCTGCCCAATCTGTGAGAGCCCAGCCATCCCTGGAGCTCTTCAAGCGTCACCTAAAGACTCATCTCTTCAGGAAACACCCACTACACTAGAGACACAAGATCACACAAGCGCCTCCGACGCTAAACATATGGGGCTCTACAAATTAACTATTATTATTATATTTTTTTAGCTTACTTTTATTTCCAGTGTAATGAACTTCTACTTCGCATAAGATAAGAACATTTTGTTTGAGTCCTCCGTTTCTCTTCACGGTTACAAATTTACCATAAAGAGGGTGCCAGCAAAGAAGTGGTAGTACACCTGATTCTGAATTAACGTATTTTAATAATTAGTGAGTTTATCGAACACTGCTTTTAAACCTGAAGATTTCTAAGAAATAGAAAATAAATCGAACATTTAGACGAAGTGAACTTGAAGGGAAAGTGAGTTTACCAGTTTTATATTTAAGCGAATCAGGCTTAAATTTAGGCAACATTTGCAATAACTTAGGTTAAAATCGTCACTATCCACACTATGGATTCCATCGTTGTTCCGACGTCCATGGTAGTCCAGTTATTCTCAGAGAGGTTACGTTTGTGTCCTTAAGGTAGAAATAACAATGTCGTTATATATTTGGACGCAATCTCACCTTTTAGGTCCTGTTTTGCCACTTCATAAGTTGCACACAAGTGTCTCTCGTAATCGTAACTCTCCATTGAAACATACACGTTCAAGTAGTTGAGAAAAACTACATCTGAAAACGTAGTTTTAAATTCGTATATAATAATTCAAAGATCAATTAAAACAAAACCCATAAAATTGATTTAAAAATTTTCTTATATATTAAAAATTTGCCAATTATTTTTTTTAAAAATCCGACTAGAATTTTAGTTTTTAATTAAAACGAATTTAACGACCCACAGGAAGATTCGGGGATACTTTTCAAGACGACTTTGTCCACGTGGAATATGCCGTCCATCTCTGCACGCCACCAGGCCTGGAAATCTAATGGAAAGCCTTCTCCAGCCTGTGAGCAGCTGTTGATGAATCCATCAACTGCTAAGCCAGCTGCAGATTCGTGATAAGTTCCACTTTGAACTGCATTCTTAAAACTTGCCAATTTGTCTAAAAGAATGACATAGATAATGTGTGTATATATTGTTGTAGTATATTGAAGCCGTAGTCAAATAATATTATGCAAATGTATTTATATCGTAATTGGGAACTGAATAGAAATAATTTTAAGAATATTTTCAAATATACCTTGACAAGAAGAAAATTGTCCGAAAACAGCGAAACTCAAAATAAAAATACTCTCCATGCTTGAATTAAAGTAAATAATGACAAATACAAATATTCTAACTAAATCCAACTTCATAAGTAGCCATTATCGTAATCTTACATAATGATTAATCATTGTCATGTTTGGTTAAGATAATTTTCATTTTCATTATGTCTATGTTTTATCGGTTGCTAAGTATTTTAAATAGATCATGGTATTTAAATATTAGGTTATCATGGTGAACTACATTATTTGAAGGAAGCAAATGGAACTTATCATTATTGAACTAGTTTTGAAGTGCATTGCCAGTGAATTAATTCAATTCCAATATGCATGATTTATCTAGTATAGAAATATAGTCTGTTAAGAAACCATTTGGACAAACTATTGCTGAGGTCGCAACCGACAATATCCATTCCTATTTGTGAAACCAACCTGATTTCCGTATATTTCAGATTTTTTTAAATGTAAGAATCATGTTATTTCTAAATAAAACGATTTTTTTCTTGAGTTTTTATTTTGTAAAAAATGTGACCTTCGAGCAAACAAAAATATGTATTAAAGGACTAATTGTTGAAATTGTTTCTTCTGTTGGAAAATCCGTGTTAATATTAATCATCATATTTATGTGGACCGATAAAATTTCAATCCTATAAACATATTATTTGAATTGTTTCCTAATTCAATTCTCACAAATCTAGATGGCTTTAGTAAAACAATGTTGAATGCAACGCACCCACAATTGCGTCATTACTGGTTTGTTTGTGAACGTCATATATTATAGCTTTGACAACAAGATCCACATTTTTTCTATATTTCTATTCCCTTCTGTTTTACATAAATACCTAAAATATCTCGAGGTAAGTTATATTGCTTGTCACTTTATTTATCTTTTTTCAAATAAAGAAGCGTCTTGAATGAAATCATTAAATAGTAATGCCTTTGAACACCCATTAAGGCCATGTTGATCAAATCTAGTTTTGTGTTTTTTCACTTTTAGCGTGAAGATCCGACCTCATGGCTTCCAACAGGGAGAGACAACAGAGTAATTGGATATTACCAGAGATAATTGACTAATAATCTTAACTAATGATGATTATGTGACAATGACAATTCAGACTACAAAACAATATAAAACAATGTTCAACAAAAATACAATTTCAATTGCAAATCATAGGCTTATTAGTTTGAATGATTAAGAAAATTTCCCAATGTTATTTCCCAATATTATTTCATTTGTTAATAATGATTAATTAATTATCTCTTAATAAAATATTGCCAAGCAGACGTTCCACCTTTTCCGGCTGGAGATCAGCAGATGTCGCCAAATTTTTTCGAACAAAATGGGATATCACCTCATTCTCAGCTTTACTGTAGGACAGGTGAAAGATATAAATAACTATTCAACTTATTTATAATTAAGCATTTATTAATTTTATTAGTCATCAAATTATCCTTTATCTTAATGGAAGACAGAACTTCTTAAATGTTGGGATTTTAAAAGAACTTTTATTTTTTAAAAATACCGTTTTTAAATTTTCTTTATTTCTTCAACAGATCAAATGAATATTTTTCCATTTTGTAATCTATTTCATGAGATTTATAGTTTTCTAAGTTAATGAAATAATTATATCCACAAATTGTTTAACAATTTATCACCGATTCAACGTAAGGTGTTTAAAAATATTATTAAAACAAAAAATTTATGGAAGTCGACTATGTTATCTAGGTTTTGAACTAAATAGCTCGATGACCTGTAATAAGTTCAGATGGCATAGGTTAGTTTAATGAGATTATATTGGTTTAATTAGATTAAATTACAGATTTAAATCTGTAAGAATAAATAAAAGTGGTCAAATTATGTTAGTTAAGTTAAATTACAGGCAAACTGCCATTTCCAGTTTCGACAGGGCACCACTCCACGCCACTGTACGATCGAAGTAACAACTTCTCTCAGAGTCAGAATCAAAAGTATCCTGTTCCTCAACAACTTTCTCAGCAAACCCATCAGTTTCAGCAAGCAAATGCTGTCGTATCAAGAACAAATGGTTAGGACGATTAAAATGACGGTTTTTGTAGTTTAAAATAAGACAAATTGCTGCTGGTCAAAAACAAATTACGTGGTGTATTATTGGTTGACATTATCTAGAACAGTGTGAAAGTTTTTACTAAAAGTAAATCTAATTCTTTCTCAACCAGGCAACCAGGTTGAATCTAAACAAAGCTCCTTCAATTCTCCAAGCAACCAGATGGTTTGTCGGACGCAACAGATGTACGATTCGAACAATAACGGTAGTCCTTGCGTCAATTGTACTGGAATGGGAATGGGCAACAGTGGCATGACTGGCCAACAGCACTGGGGAGGTTATTATCAAAATGGAGGAAGCTGGAACTCCCAGATGCCCCCCGCCTCTTCATCCATGCTTCCTTCCCATCATCACCAAAATCCGCAACAACAGCAACAGCAGCAGCAGCAACAACAGCAGCAACAACAGCAGCAGCAACAGCAAATGATGCAACAAGGTGCCAATCGACAGCAAATGATGGGGCAATACAGTACGTGGCAGGATTTTATTTGATGATTATTTAAATCAAACTGACAAATTTTCGTTACTTATGTTATTTATTTATTTTTTTATTTTCATCTCACCGTCAGTGGGAGACCAACCTTACTCTACGCCACCACATCAACAGCAACAAATGATGTACGATCCAAACTCGGGTATGCAAAACTGTTACCAATCTCACTATCCTCAGCACCAGCAATTCTTGCAACACGCCCAACAACAGCCTCAATCTCCCGGTCAGCAGCCAATGCAGTCTCAATGTAGTGGAATGTACTGCAACTCCAGTCCTGGTGTTCCAGGAGGTAATGTGACCGCTAATCATGGAAATAATTTTAATCCAATTAAAATTCAATATAAAAAAAAGGATAGCTTCCTTAATGCGAAATCTACTTTTCGAAATATTCAGAAAATTTTCTAATTGACGGAATATGGATAGAAATACATTATAGAAATTCTAACATCACGCTAATAAGCTCACAAACTCAAAAGTCATTTTCTCATAAATATTATTATTATTATTTCTATTGTTGCTATTACTATCTCACCTATTAACAAATAAATTCATACAAATTGTCCATTACTAAAGGCATGTACCAGACGAGAAATAACAACCGAATAATGCCAAGTCAGGGAAGTTTCAGTCGTCCTTCTGCCAGTCAGCAACCTTATTCAATGCGAAAAAGTTGGTGAAGTAAGAGTTTATTTTGCTTTAATGTTTAGTAATATTTAATCAGTCAACCAATTAAATTTAAAAGCTTTTAAATAAACCTAATTGCAATAGGAAGATATTATAAAAGTTTCATGATTTTGTTACTATAATCGTCGTTTATATTTTCAAATTTGTCTATCGTAGTACAAACATTCACGTAGTACAAACTGTTTATTCATTAAGTTAAATAACGGCAAATTTTATGTCTTATTTAAAAGGAGATTTTTGATGAAGTGAATTGTTTTTATATTAAAATATTATTTTTTTTTAAATTATTTAACCAGGTTTACCATATGACCAGAGTACGGTTAAAAGACTGAGAGATTAGATCAGCTAGATCCGTTTCAATGAAAAAAGTTGCAAAACATTAATTTAAAAGTACCGCCACTTTTGAGAACGTCTGCTCTTGCTTTGGCCAGTTTTGCCGCCAATTTAGATAACGAAGCACTTTTTATTGAGATTCGATTCGATAATGCTGGAATTCTTTATCGATGTTTTCAATGTAACTATTTCAGTACTGGTTGTGAGCAAAATCAGCCGAGAATATTGTGACTTCATTAAAGTGAGCGAAGATGTTTTATTTCACAATCTTTAATATATGCAAGTCATAACCCCATCATTTGTTGAAACAGCTTCAAATAGAATCGCTTATTGTTGTGGAGCCACATAAAGCATGTAATAACCAAGCTGTAGAAGGTTTTTTTAATAAAATAAACGTCCTTGCTTGTCTATCCTAAGCATTTGATAGAAATCTTGCATTAAAAACTACAAAGTTAAATAATATTTTGAATTTTTAGTGCACTGTTATTCATTAGTAAGTCGCAAAAAAAAAATAAACCTAACTACATTTACATTAATTTAGCCAATTTTTAACGTGCTCCATTTTATCCCAAAGGGATGTAAGGGCACCAACAAACAAACCATCAGATACAAACTAGCGGCTAAATTAATAAAACGAAAGGAAATTGAAGAATAAAATTGGGATTAAAATGAATATCTAGAAGGGAATGAGAAATTTGATTAGAAACAAAATAAAATAAAACACTATGAGAGGAAAATAAATAGAACCATTAGGATTTCATAAATAGGAATGCTAAATAAATTATTTAAAAGAGATAGTCTTAGCAGAAATCCAACCAGGGTCGAAATGAATGAAAAGATCACAGGAATTACATGATAAGGGATGATAGCTAAACACATTACAAAGGAAGGCAATCATAAATTGATTGAGAAACATTATTTGTATCAGTACATTGTTCAGCCCAAACATGCATAAATCATTTAGATAATGAACCCAAGCATTGAACTAAAAAAAACAAATAACACTGACACATGAAGTTCTGAATATAAATTGCAATTATTTTATTATTTTTTTTTTTTACATTATTCAGATATTATTGGCTCCGAGGCTGTTATGCAATTTCCAGTTGAAAAGTTTTATAAGGATAAATTGGAATGCGATATTACCAAAATCGAAATTATTTTAATACTTGTTTGAAACAGTCTGGCCATCTTGTTAAATTTATCTTCATTCTCAAGAACTAGAGGAAAAAATTTAAAATAAAAACAATTAACTCGGAAGGCCAGTTCTATCCGGTAACGTTTACTATCATTTAATTAACCTTTGTTAATGAAGGTGAGGTACCAATCGACTTTTATAAGAATGTTATTGATACATTCTTCTCCTTTCCCTCCTATCTCAAGTAAATCTGCCATTCCCACCTGAACAAAGACACCATGATTATCTTTACAAACCAAAGGACTGCCTCCATCACCCTAAACAAAAAGCAAAAAAACGAAATCATTGACTTGTTTTAAAATGAAATACTATCAAATAATTCAAACAACCCAACAAGAGTTAATTCCATCTTTTGTGGGCACACTGCCAGCACAAACTAAATGTCTGTGTCTCAATTTTGTTTTATAATTGGCCTCAGTATCATTAGTTATACTGGCCAAATTCTTTGCACACGTAGAGTCATTCATTAAATTCATTCTTCCTTGCATCAAATAGAGTGGACTCTGACGTTCTAAACATTTATTAATAAACCAATATCGAACGATTAAATAATAAAATTAGAAATTTTGTTAAGCCCGTTATATTAGATAATTTATAATACCTTTTCGGATGGAGCCAAAACCCACCAACACGCAATAGCGAAGATAGTTCAGATGATCTTCGGATAATATATGTGTAGGTAAGCAGATTGGACTGACAGTACCAGAAAACTCTAGCGGTTGTGAGAGCCTTAATAATCCGATATCGTTTTCAAGACGTTCGAAGGAATAACTAGGATGGTTAACGATATGTGACACTTCAATGTTTTCTGCATCTTCGTCTTTAAATTTAATTGTTCCCACCTTCACTGTCAATTCGTATTGTTCCACATTGCTATTTGAAAACATAATAATATTGTTGGAGATAGAATAAATATAATAATACTTTGAAAAACGCTTACACACTCAATGTGAAATAACCATGTTAATTTATAATATACAGGAAAAGCATTTGTTTGTTCATATTTACATTTTTACAATTCATATTATGTAGCTAGGGTGGACTCCTCTCTGATGAGCCTTTTTTTATAAGTAGTTTTGTATAATTGAAATGATAAAGACATCGCAAATATGAAGCAAATATCTAATAAACAACACAAAATTTAAAAAAAAAAGTAAATTGAATCTTACCTTGAGCAGTGAGCGGCTGTAAGTATCCATCTATCATTTATAATACTTCCTCCACAGACATGATGGCCTCTAACGAGTATTTGGACATTCCACGGCCAAGCTCCAGGCCTTGCAGCGTTTCCATTGACAAGGTATTGACCGAACTCTTCACTAGATAATGTACGAGTTCCGCATTCATATTTGCCTAAAGGGCAATCACATTTGCTTAAATATGTTCGAATCTATCTGCAAGCCATCGATTATTTTTAAAGTATATCATTTCTAATTGTGTTTTAATAAATTCATTTCATGTCTGCCCTTTAATAACAAGGTTCACTTTTAGGAGCTTCCCAATTGCAAAGAATTTCCACAAGAGCTGAACAGTTGTGACTATCAAAATGAATAAATATTTAAATTTAAGTCATTAAAATTTAATAATAAAAAAATCAATATGGAGACTTCAGTTTAAATTTTCTTAAGGTCGGTATGCTGTTGACGAAGATATCCGTTTCATTCACTTCGATCACCATCTCTTCATTAATCCACTTAGCTTTATGTTCAACAAAATCGCCCTGCCACCTTGAAATTAAACTTCTAAATGAATAATTCACATATCATTATTTGTATTTTTATTAATTCATATCACTCCTAGCATACCTATATTTTAACAAAGCAATGACATACTTTCCTGTAAGATGATAACACATACGGAATGCCATTTTTTTGGTCCATTTTGACGAGCAAACGTAATATTCACTATCTCCTTGGAAAGTTGCCATTAATAAATAATTTCTTTGCATACTTCCATGTTCAACCATTTCAACTGCAATTGAATATACTTACAAATATCGTAATATATTATGACTGTAATATATTATCACTGCAATACATTGTGACTATATATATATTTGTTAAGCTAATAATTTGAACAATTGTCATGGTAAAAGTAACTAATGTATGTTATTTTCATACAGCAATCTTGTTCATCAGTGAAATCGTCGCAATCGTCATATCCATCGCATCGTTTTTTCTTGGCTATGCATTGTTTTTTCTTGGTGCAAATAAAATCAGTAAAGACTTCACATTTGATATCTGAAATTTGAGGCAAGTTTTTAAAACGTTTGGACCTTATTTTTTTCGACTTTGCAGTCAGTCGTCGTCAAAATAATCGACGATGTGAAGATGTAATGATGCGACATAATTATTATAATTATCGTTTTATAATTTTGAACATTTTTGAGAACTACACCAGAGTCAAATTGGTTAACTTGTACCGCAATTCTGTTCTTCATCTTCGCCGAATAGGCAATCCTTAACACTGTCGCATACCCAATCTTTTGGAATGCAGTATCCATCGAGGCACTCGAAATAGGCGCTGTCACAAGCTTGAAATATTTACATTTATGTTTACTAAGATAATGGGCAAACGGTTCCAAGTTTTTCTTTATTTTTTATTTTTTTGTTGTCGTTTTAAATAGCCAATAATGTATAATAAAATTTAGAATGCCGAGCAATTTTTGGGAGAGATTGCCCTAATCCACAACACTTAATGACGTAAAGGAATTCCAAGATGCTGCAATTGACTTAGTTAATTTAAAAAAAAAAAATTAAATGAAATTGTTGTTTTGATAATTCAGCGAAAATTTTAATATCCTGAGCATGGTAAAAATGTAAGTAAATAACAAAATTAACTAATTGATAAACTAATAATAACTAACTGCAGTTTATTTCATCCAAACCAGTTGGACAATCCCTAATTTTATCGCAAACTTTCTTTTGGGGGATGCAAAAAAAGTCAGAAAAAATCCTGCATGGAACCTCTTCACTTTTACAAGACGAATTCGATGATTCAACGCCTTTAACTAATTATTATATTAATTATTTACATAATAATTTTATTATTATTTTATTAAGTATCAAATAACTAGCTGTTGTAATAAGCCTCTTGCATTGGGATATGTGTCTTGCTTGTTTACGAGATTATTATAATAACTTTAGAGTTAGTTATTAGTGCAATAATTGATTATTAATTTATTATTATTATATTAATTAAGTCATCGTAAATAAATTGCCATTGAATTTATAGATTGCACAGTCGTGCCGTGAAGAATTCTAACTTTTCTCATCGGTTGTGAGATTAGCAATGACTGTCACTTCGCAAAGCGACATAACACCTGGGTGTTTACCGCCATATTTGCTAATAGTTAACTGTTTACCGAATGGATTCGGTTTAACACACAGCCTATCGATGTAAGTCTCTGCTTAAAATACAATGTTTAGTTAGGAGTTGTATTTAAAAATTTAATAGCAATTTGAAAAGTTATGTAAGAGGATTCGCGGGAATTTATCAGAATTATTACCTAAATAATTAGTTTTATTATCTCCAACATCCACACACAAAAATTGGTCGTAATCTGCGTTTTCATCTGAAACGAATACTTTTAAGGAAATTTGATCTTCGTTAACTAAAAAAAATTAGATTTTAAATTTTAATTTAAAATTAAACATTATTTAAAGTGAACAACAAACCCGTAGTATTTTGATTGAAGTCTATTATTATCCTGTGAATGTGAAATCTATCATCGAACTGAATATTAAACCAAGCTTCACCATCATCGATTGCATAAACTGTTGTACAAGTATTATTCCTTCCGTCGACCACATAAGCTGACGTGTGATCATGATATCCATACCAGGTAGGCTGCACTGCAGATTTATTTCTTGAAACGATCACTAGGAAAGACAGATTTTATAAACAGGAGTTAAAGATTGAATGAAATAATTTTAAAATAACTACACAACTGCATAAGTTTATATATAATAATAATTATTGTTAAAATCATTTTATTAATTTAAAAGAAATTAAAAAGAAAGCCCACTCAATCCGCTAGCAAACACCTTGACTTCACAAAGCATGAGATTAAGGAAAGCTTTTCCGTATTTTTTTATCGTTATAAATCTACCAATTATTGGCTCATTGCAAAGCAGTGTTACTGCGTTTTCTGTAAAAGATGATATTTGCAAAAAATCGGCATTATCTAAATGCTAATTGTTTAAGATAATATTTGTCATTGCAAGCCATAAAAAAAATAAAAACAAGTGTCAGCATAAAATTACTTCCAATCAAAAGTTACTTTCGACAAGACGGCAATCCGACTTAAACAACCTCTAATAAAAGATATTTTTCGTAATTTAAATTTAAAGATTTAAATTGTAATAATCGTCTTAATTTCTAATTTACTGCTTAATTCATTTAATTTCTTGCCTTCCGTTTTTGCTCGTTCAATTCCGTCGTACCTTGTGCACAAATTAGCTTCTGGATATGTCTCGTTATCTGAGACGTAGGCGCTTAAATAGGTTTTGTAAGCGGGAGCTAAAGATTTAATGAATAAATTTAAAAATAATTAAAAAAATAATTTAAGTTTATAAATTATAATGCATAAATTAATGTATTTATCGAAATATCACTTCCAGACAAATTAGTAATTCATAGTTTTGTGATGAGCGGGGATTTTTATGCCAAATTGATGATTGGATTTGTACTTTAATTATTTAATTTATAGAATTAAATGTATAATATCATGCTTAATATTAAATATTATTTATTTTCTTTGTCAGAAAAGACAGCAGTAATGAATTAGTAAAAGGCAAATTTCAATATAAAGTATTATTGCAAATGTTTTAAATATTTATTATCTTAACGTTTTTGTGAAAGTGTAATTTACAGAACTAATAAAAATGAATTCCAACTAATATCGGTAAAATGGTAAATTATTGCTAATAATAACTTATCGCTTCAAGGGTCCTGAATAATATCAGGATTTTGTAAACGGGAAAAGAGCTTCTGATTATCACTCTCCACCAAGCGTGTTCGGTTTTGTTTACTCCAGCAGCTATTGAACATGTTTGTCTTGATCCGTCGATTGCCAAATTAGAATCTTGCTTTATCAACGTCCTACTTTGAAATGTTTGAGTCTTTCTAGGATATGGCACTATAAGTATTTAAAATAAAAAAATATATATAATTAAAATCTAGCAATTTTAAAAGATTGAAAATTATACCAAGTAACTTAAACAGTTTGATTAATTGATTAATTTTTTTTTTAAATATTTATAATTCAACGAAAAGCAACATTTTACAAATCTCCACCTTCGTAACTTAAAGATCTGACCGCGAGAAACAACAGCAACAAAACAGACTTCATAATTTTAGTTTTTCAAAGGATTGATATAAAAATTATTCAACAAATATACGTTATTAACGTTTGTAACATAGAATGCATTTAGGCTTTATTGCTGAGCTCAATTGAATAATCGCATTTAAGATTGCAATATCGATGGTTTAGATAACGAAGATTGATTTCAATTGCTTTGACTCTGAACATTGATTAATTATTTATTTTTAAATATATTCAATTTTGTTGTTGTTTTTTTTTTCAATTTTGTTTTTGATATCTTGTTTGTGATGGCTCCTCAGTTGCTCAGATAGCAATTTATCTGACATCGAGTGATCTATTTTTTTTATGTGTGTATTTCTTTGAAACTCTTAGTGAGACCTTTTCCTCGACAAGAAGATTAAGGATTTTGGTTTGGTCCAGGAATTATTACGTGCTCGTGAGTTTATCGGACTGCTGATTTATGTAACGCTAGCAGTTGATAAAGTACCAAGAAACCTCAATAATCTTCCAAAAACTGCTTTTGAAATCGTAAATCTTGATAAAGAAATCAATGCCGCTAGCATGCTACGCCATTCAACCGAAAAAAAGATAGCACTGATGCGTGACGTTCGTGTTTATAAAATACAAATTACAATATTTGCATTTGTAATATTTTTTAACATTTTGTCATTCATCTTATTTTGTATTGTTGCGAAGCCATTTGTTGCTGTCAGGGGTTTGAGGTTTTGTTTCAAATTTGCCATTATGGTATGATGTGTGTACCGGTTGAAAAGATACATATAAGGAAGATAGGGCGAGCATCAGTTAATCAGCTGGAAGACAGGTAAGTAAAGAGTTAAAAAGCATTACATTTCCATGGCCTTATTAAACTTAAGCTACGGAATAATATCTCAATAATTAGAAACAACATAATTGGTGCATGAATGACGGCATCTTCAATAGTTATGACTGGGAATAGCATCAAAACAAAGGTAAAACAAGACTCTATTATTGTGTTTTTACTTTGAAATGTATTTAAAAGTGGATTCCATTGCACTTTAACGCTCCTTTTGCTAGTTATTAAATTCACTTCGCCTTCATTTTGATATATATTTTTATTTCAATTCATGATGAGATCAACCGTAACTTTCACAGATTTCCTCCTCATAAACCTGGTCGGTGATTAAGATTAGCGTTGATAACTAATTTTTATTTCAGTTCCTCATGAAATTTGCTGTGGTTTGCATCATTTTCTTCACATGCCTGGCTTTCAGTACGTTTTCAAGCCACCAAATATATCATTTTAATATTTTTGACCAGCTACATAACTCTCAAACTTAAGATAACTTATTATTATTGACAGTATTTTCAAGTAAGGAATCATCCAGCACATAACCGATAAATAATTATTTATTTTAATATTCCCATCAGACTTCACTCAGGCAGAATCTGAAGAAAAACGGTCTTTAGTTTTTTTAGGCATAAAAGACATTGTACGCATAAAGGATCCTAAAAGAAAATTAATAATTATAAGGCATAGGTTGGGAAAACGTTCTTTGCTCAACGGAGATTGATAAATCATGTCGACTTCTATCGAAATTTAAATATTAGGAACTATTAATTAAATAATTTAAACAGTCTTTTGATCGTGAGGATATTGGTTAAATAAAGCTTCACCAATGCCAGATTCCAATAATAAATAACAAGATCCATAAACTAAGTTGTGAAAACATTGCTGGATCTATTTTTTCTATTTCCATCTTTCTTTGCATATTAAGCAAATAATCACAAATGTTCAAAGTAGGAGCACAAAACTCTTACTGAACAGAGATAGGTTCGGAATCCCAGCAAAGAAGTAAAATCCGAATAAAATTAAACCTTTAGGTAAGATGCTTGGATAATTATAAAGGTTAATTACTTAACAATAATTGTAATACGAAAGAATATCTATAAATAAATTTTCAGGTAAATCATGATTAGACGTTTTTGTTGATTAAGTGAATATCGGCAAATATCAAGTTGTTGATGGTGCCCGTTTTCCACGTATCGAACTTGTATATACAAATAATATACAAAGAATTTTCCACGACTAAATTATTTGTCGCTATCAAAATAACTATTAAACTTATTAAATTTGTTTTTGCAAACTGGAGAGCTGCAGCTACTTTAAGAAAATAGTTTATTGACTCCTGGGCCCTAAAATTAGTTATTAAGACACACTTTGCCTTTGTTAATTTATATTTAAGAATATTTGCAAAAAAAATCATTTTACAAAAGCCAATTATTGAATTTGTAAACTATTAAAAAATAAACAAGATTTACTAAATATCAATTCTTGAAAAAGTGTTTCCGCTAGTCCTAATACTATTCAATATTTTACAAAAACACATTCTCTGAAAGTTATATTTTAGTAAATTATTTAAATGACTAATTAAAATATTTTCTGAAACAAAATGTTTGCGTGCCTCCTCTTGTCAACGTGTTAGTTGCGAAGGTGTAGGTGTCCTGATTTGTTTACTTTCTACCGGCGTAAGGTTTGATTACGACTGGCTTGGATTAATTATTGAATTAAATTAGTACAATTAATTGCCTGCTTAATCTTTTAGGTTTTTTTAGACTCGGCCGCATATTAATTAATTAGCTAAGTGAAGACTAAGTTATTTAGTTTTCAAGAAACAAACTGTTGAAACAGTAAATAACTATCAATCACTTACATGTTCAAGCATCCGGGAGGTTTTTAAGAATTTAACGTGACTGAAAATCAAATATTTGATTTCCAGTAGAAATCTAAAGATGGCTCAGAAAAAAGTGATCATGGTTACAGGAGGTACAGGGTTAGTGGGAATGGCAATTAAGAAGATTGTTGAGACAGAGGAGCACAGGGAAGATGAACAATGGATATTTGTGTCTTCAAAGGATGCTGACTTAACGTAGGTATTTCAGTTGGAATTAAAAATTAATTACCTAATTAACCTTTAAATTGATTAATTAATTTTAGTCTTACTCAATGATATTTTAGACATCTGCATGATTAGTTGTCTTGATATAAATTGCAAAGCTTATTTATCTCGTAGTACCATGTGCTGGTATTTTGTAAAGAGTTTGTTTACGATGTTATTAGCCCAAAATCATTCAATCAGAGCCTCAGTAATCTCTTAAAAAAATAAATATAAATAAAAAGATGTAAATAGATGCATATCAGTGTGCCCCTTTTAAAAATTTAGTAAAATGAAAACAAAGTGTTTGAAAAGCATTGGAGTGATGAATTCACATTGGTTGGTAAAAGTTAAAACATAATTTGCAATACAGCATTATAAGATTTGCATTAGATGAATGAATAAATTTTAGATAAATTTTCAATTTTAAAACAGTGATGCTGCTGAAACAAAGGCCTTATTTGATCGTATCAAACCCACCCATGTGATTCATCTTGCTGCCATGGTCGGGGGACTCTTCAAAAACTTGAAGCACAATCTCGGATTTCTGGTCAGCCGAACTATGATTTGATTTAATTTTAATTTAATTTCTGGTTTAAGTGTTTCCATCTGAATATTACAATATTTTTTCATTTATAATATACAATTATAATATTATAGATTTTAATTTGGAAAATATAATTCTGAAAACTAAAGTAACTGCAATCAAGTGGTTACTAACATGGATTGCATGACTTGGTGGCATTTTCTTTAAAATCTTTAAAGCTTTGATTGAAATTTAAAACTTATAATATTTATTATAAGTATTATTATTTATTATACTTATAATATTTATTATAAGCAATATCATTAGTAGCAAGAATTTTCTGAGCATTTAATTTCTATCATCTTACAAGGTCTCTTGCTCAGGTGTTCGCTTGTTGTGATTTAAAATCAACATCATTCGCACCATCTGTCTCAGAAAAATAATCTATCGGATTTTTAAAAACACGATATGACAGGATTTTATGTGACGATTTTATTTTGAAATCTAATTTTATTTCACTGATGTTTGCACGGAAACTTGTTTACTTGTGGTTCATGGATCGTTTGCAGAGAAATAATCTTCTCATGAATGACAACATCCTGCACAATTCACACCTTTTGAAAGTCAAGAAAGTTGTTTCCTGCCTGTCCACTTGCATATTTCCAAATAAAACCACTTATCCCATCGACGAGACAATGGTAAAGATTTTGCTAAATATTGCCTTTAAAATATTTAAAATAATTGGTAACTGTTTAATTTTATAGAATATTATATTTAATAATATTAAAATTTCGATTAAATTAAAATTGGCTCTGGTTGGTAATACTTGAATATTCTAAATAAGCCATTCTGTCATTAAATCTGTTTTAATTTTTCACTAATTTAATGAATAATTCATGATAATTTACAATGACAGACATATCTTGTAAATGTAAAATATTTCTTTTAAGTTTACTTTTCATTCCCAGGTTCACAATGGACCACCTCACGACTCCAACTTTGGTTATTCATACGCCAAAAGGCTCATTGATGTTCAAAACAGGTTTCACATTATTTATTAAATGAATTTATTTGTTCAATCACCTATTATTTTAGTAAATCATATTATTATTATTATTATTATTATTATTATTATAATATCTATTGCAAGGGGATATGCCAATGTGGTTTTTCTAATAATAATAACAACATAGAAATGATATTTTTATAAAATACATTTTTCATTCTTTTATTATCCCTTCCTTCTGGTAGAGCCTATCACGAAGAATTCGGCTGCCAGTTCACCAGCGTCATCCCAACAAACGTGTTCGGACCTCACGACAACTTCAATGTTGAAGACGGACATGTCCTTCCTGGTCTCATGCATAAACTCTACCTTGCCAAAGGCACGGTTTTGTTTCGTATTCAATGTTTGCATTCATTTATACAATTTTTAACGTGCTTGCTTTTATCCCAAGGGGATGTAAGGGCACTGACAGACAAAGCCATCAGACAGACACACGATACTAATCTAGCAGATAATTAATAAAATGAAATGAAAATTAAAGAATAAAATTAAAATTAATATTTAGGAAGGAATGGGAAAATTGAAAATTATTGATTTTAACCATTTGCCATGACTAATAAACAGTAAATAAGGTATTCATGATGTTGCCACTGAGGTTGTATTTCCTATTGTTTCAAATCTTCCTTGCCCTAGTCATGGCTGTTTAGTATTATTTCAGTAGGATTTCATCAGATCTTAATCACATGCAATAATCAAACATGTGCTTGATCATTCTAATTAATTAACTGGTATGTTATTAATTAATTTATTAACGTTTTACTTTACTAAATTATCGTTTAATCAGAGAATGGAACCCCGTTCACCATATGGGGATCTGGTGCTCCACTGAGGCAGTTCATTTACTCCCTGGACCTCGCCAGGCTCTTCATTTGGGTTCTTAGGGAATATGAAGAGATTGAACCGATTATACTCTCGGGTAAGCTGACAAGATTTTCAGGTTTTAATCTTCATTATAAACGTTTTCTAACAACTTTTTGTTGCAATTAAATGCATCTATTCATAATTTACTTATTATTTAATGATTAATTGTTTATTAATATTATTATTATTATTATTAACTAATCAGTTGGAGAAGAAGACGAAATCTCGATAAAGCATGCAGCAGAATTGGTCATCGAAGCAATGGACTTCAAAGGTCCCGTATTGGTGGGTTTTGTAATCAACCACTTGTCGGATCAAAGAAATTTTATTTTGATTTATAAATTATTAATTTGTAAATAAAAAGTACTACTTATAAATATGTGGTCAGGGCAATGTGATTAGAAATGACTCAAGTACACATCCATGAATCATATTTAGCATGGGTAATACTGTGCTGTTCAAAACCCAGCTTGCACCATTTCTAAGTTGATGTTATAAAATGCTTCTGGCATGTGGCTCGAGCACATTTTTATAAGCTTGAATATTACAGGTTTTATTTAATATTAATCTTCTATTTATAATAAATGATATTAAATATCAAACAATATCTATTTCAATGACAAAGATTTTAACTTTTAAAAAATGCTTCCAATTTACGTTTCAAGTTCGACACAACCAAAGCTGATGGTCAGTTCAAGAAAACAGCCAGCAATTCAAAGCTTAAGAAGTACCTTCCAGAATTCAAGTTCACTCCAATTGACAAAGGTAACCTTTTCTGAGTGCTACTCAATGATTTGTCTACCTTAATGTTTCAAGTTAAAGTTACAGATGATTGGTCTGTATTATCTGTATTAAGTGTGACACAAGTATAGCAATTGCAATGCGTTTATATACAACTGTGATTATTAATTTTAACATAACTAAATAATATAATAATTAAGCAATAAATCTTTAATAACTTTACATTGTACAGCCATTAAGGATACTTGTGACTGGTTTGTGGCAAACTATGAAACTGCCAGGAAATGAAGCAAAGATTAATCCTTGTGGAATTAAATTGATTATTAGGAAATTAACTTATCAATCAATTAATTTAATGATTTACTATAATAATTATAACAATCACTTATTAATTACGAATTAAGTTAAATATTAAGTCTTTTTATTCTGGGTTTATCCTACCATCTGCTTGTGGTTGTTTTTGTTGGGGAGTTTGTAGCTGATTAGCTTTCAGTTTTGATTTTTTGTAATGTTTTTGTTTAATATTTTAAAAATGATTTCAAATCAGTCGTATTCCTCAGCCATGTTTCAGCCACGTTTCATTTGCTCAGTTTTTACCTCAGAATAGAAATGGGAGGAAGTGAAATAAATGCATTTTCATCATAGTTTCATTATCTTCATTTCTGTTATAATTTCTTTGTTTTGAAAAATATAGAATATAAATATTCGAGAAACTAGAAACAAAATATTTTACAAAGAAAAACGTTTAGAAAATGGGGTACCATTGAAATATAAGAAATTGCTGAGGATGGAGCTGTACATTGTAAATCTTAATTTCACTGACCGCTATCACTCCAGCCGCTCCTGGTAACTGACTTAAATTTATGAAAACATCAAATTTATGAAAAAATTTTTTAGTTACTATAAAGTGATTTAGATTTTGATGGGGAATATTGGTTCAATATTTATTTTATTAGGAATATATCAGGATTCCTAATATCATTTAAGTATGTGATAACCTTGACCTTACTCCTTTACATATTTATCATTCACAAAGAATGAAATCAATATCACTGTTACCTGTTGCTGGACGACACCTGAGACTGTTTGATCAATGCATCTAAGATGGTTTTGCAAATTTATTGTCATTTGAACTTCAACTTTGAAGCTTCGTTTATTTTTCGATAATTCAGAAAAAAATTAAATAAAAATGCAAGCATATCAGAATTGAAGTAACTTCGACTTAAGCGAGTGGCTTCCTTTGGTGGCGAATTTAAAATTCAAAATGATAATAATTGCGGTTTACATTATATTTTGAACATTGAAAGATGAAATAGTTTGAATGAGTTCAGCAAGTACAATCAATTATGGCGTCAGTGTTGTCCTATACTAAGAACTAAACGGAAATGCGATGTTGATTCATTCCAAGTTCTTTGAAAAAGAAATTACGAAAATTACCTCAGGCATTATAAAAGATTCAAGTAAAAATGATTTTAATATCAATGGCTCTTTATCAGATTCAACTGTCAATTATTGACTTAGACGAATAGCGAGATGACGTTATTGATGTCTCCATGTAATTTTCCGTAAGAGTTTAGACCGGACTAACAATAGACAATAGGTGTAGCAGATGCAAGTTTTAGTGTCACTAGAGTGGCCCCAAATAAATCCGATGATTATACCGTACATGTTACGTACTCTTCAGACAATTTTTGCTTGACTTGCTTTTTCATTTTAGAAATTAATTCTAAAATGAGGAAAACGTAATTTCTGAAAACCATTTAATTTAAATCTTAAATTACCATTAAAAACCTTAAATAGTTAATCCGCTGTTTGTTGGTTGTAAGACTTTTAATCTGCCTTAAATTTATTTTTAAACGAGTCATACGAAGACGATCTATCGATTAAATTTTAATCAGAACAAAGAGACAGTGTTCAAAGGATTGTTTATAAAAGCCCATTAGTTTATGACCATTTCACAATCTTAGTGGCTTTCCTGATTATCCAATGCTTTGGAATTTTAATATGAAGATATTACTCTCGTTGCATATTCTCCTGCTTATGCATGGTGTTTCTGGTTAGTTAGTCAATAATTAATTGGTTAATTTATGACTTTAGTGATGATGATGATGATGATGATGATACAACTAATAGAAGTAAATCTTCTGTTCGGTATTGGTTATATCTTTTTCAACTTTCTTAAGGTGCTCCCAGAAATCATGGTTAGTAAATAAGATATTTATTTTTTTTAATAGAATATCCATGTTTTTTGTTTAAATGTAAATTACTAAGTAAAAGAATACTAAATAATTGTCATTAAATAATAGTTTTCGGTCAAAATTAATGAAATATTGTTTTTATAAACTTTGGATAAAGTATTGGACGTTTCCAAAATATTGGATAGTTCCATCAGGCATCATTCAAAGCACACACATAATTAAATTATTGAGCCGCCTTAAATCATATTTCGTTATGTTTTATTTAAATATATTTACTATTACGCAGAACACGACGACGGTTCATCCGATTCGGGTACATCGATTGAAAATATTGAAATTACTAAATAATTCTATTAATACCAATAATAATTGGTTAATAAATTTGTTAATTTGTTTTGAAGATGATTGGCTAATATGGCCAAAAGTTGAGGTACCAGACAATCAAGGTAAAGAAATTGTTGAAAAAATTTCTTGCTAATACTGCCCACGCTTGAAGCCACAACTATATATATATTATATATTATTATATATTATATTATATATATTATAATAATTGAAGACAATTTGAAGATAACTACAAGTAAATCTTTATCTATTTCACTGAAATCTGTGAAGTTGGGATTTTAATTTATAAAAATTAATTTAAATGATTAATATAATTTTTTTCTAATAGAAATAACAGCAAAGCTGACAATGTATAAATAATAAAATCCTTCTTTGAATCTACAAGATGGGGATCAATCAAGCAATGATCCCGAGAAAATAGTTTTCGTGTATCAATTTAAATATTCCATATTCATCTCGGAGACCCTCTTTAAATATATGTAAATAAAAGAATAAATATATTAATATTGCTATTTTGAAAGATAATTATTTATTTCAAGTTATTAAATGTAAATAATTCTTGGCAATGATTGCAGCGCCCCCAGAAGCTCCACCTAGTGAGCCATTCTATCCGGGTAAATTGAATCAATTCATATCTTGATTTATTAAAGCGATCGAAATTAATCAATATAACGAACTGATGATGCCTGATTATGACTAATTGATTAACTTGTCTATTTCTATTTCCAGACCTTCTTAGCCTTCCTCCTCTTGTCAACGATCAAACTTTTGATCCAGGTAATTACAACAACCCATGCTCATCAGATTATTTATTGTGTTCTAATTAATATTTAAATTATGTTTCCTCAATATCGATTAAAATTCCGTCATATGCCCTAGAAAATCAATCATCCCCCAACGACCAGCCTCTTGTTGACGAGATAACGGACCAGGGTAAAAATGAATACATTAAAAATATTTTCGTAAGGGATTGTAAAACTTAATATTAATCTCGAATTAATTTCTTGCGGATAATTATTTGAAACTGAAAAATATTTTACTCATAATTTTACTTGTTTTATATTATTATACTCGTAATTATTTGAATGATAATATATTATTTACTGCCAAATAAAGGAAAACTATATAGTTAATGTAAGCAAGATATATAAATCTGTACCCGTATATAATGCAAAACCAATGATGGATATACTTATCAGTAAATAAATGTTATTATTTCGTAATTTCTAAATTTGGTTCATCTCCATAGCTCCAGAAAGCGATGGCAGTGAACCTGAAGGTATTTACTCTAACAGAAAATAGAAATTATCTTATAATCAATAATTATGTGATAATGAACGAATAAACCGAGGTAAATATTGCAAAACCAATGACGGATATACATATCAAAAAATAAATGTTATTATTTCGCAATTTCTAAATTTGGTTCATCTCCATAGCTCCAGAAAGCGATGGCAGTGAACCTGAAGGTATTTACCCTCCTAGAAATTATCTAATAATCAATAATTACCTAATAATCAACCAAAGAATCCAGGCATATCTTGAAAAACCTGAAGGATCAATTTATAAGAAAATAAATTTTATAATTTCTCGATTTCTAAATATGGCTCTTCCCCGTAGCTCCCGAAAGCGATGTTACAGTACCTCAAGGTATTTACTCTCATAGAAAATTGAAAATATCTAACAATCAATAAATATCTGATAATGAACGAAATACCCGAGATAGATATTGCAAAACCAAAGATGAAAAAAATTATTATTATTTGCTCAATTTCAAAATATGGTTCTTCTCCTTAGCTCCCGAAAGCGATGTTACTGAACCTCAAGGTATTTACTCACATATAAAATTGAAATATTCTAATAATCAATAATTATCTGATAATCAACCAACGAACCCAGGCATATCTTAAAAACCTGATGGATTTATCAAAAAATCAATATTATTATTTCTCGATTTCTAATTGTGGTTCATCTCCTTAGCTCCCGGAAGCGATGGCGGTGTACCTCAAGGTATTTAATGTCTTAGAAATAACCTAATAATCAATAATTGCTTGATAATCAACCAAACGAACCGAGGTTTATCTTGAAAAACCAATGAAGGATATACTTATCAAAAAAATTAAATATTATTATTTTATCAATTTCTAAATATGGTTCTTCTCCTTAGCTCCCGAAAGCGATGTTACTGAACCTCAAGGTATTTACTCTCATATAAAATTGAAATTTTCTAATAATCAATAATTATCTGATAATCAACCAACGAACCCAGGTTTATTTTACAAAACCTGATGGATTTATCAAAAAATCAATATTATTATTTCTCGATTTCTAATTGTGGTTCAACTCCTTAGCTCCCGGAAGCGATGGCGGTGTACCTCAAGGTATTTAATGTCTTAGAAAAAACCTAATAATCAATAATTGCCTGATAATCAACCAACGAACCGAGGTTTATCTTCCAAAACCAATGAGGGATATACTTAATAAAAAAATTAAATATTATTATTTTATCAATTTCTAAATATGGTTCTTCTCCTTAGCTCCAGAAAGCGATGTTACTGAACCTCAAGGTATTTACTCTCATATAAAATTGAAATTTTCTAATAATCAATAATTATCTGATAATCAACCAACAATCCCAGGCATATCTTACAAACCTGATGGATTTATTAGAAAATCATTATTATTATTTCTCGATTTCTAATTGTGGTTCATCTCCTTAGCTCCCGGAAGCGATGGCGGTGTACCTCAAGGTATTTACTCTCATATAAAATTGAAATTTTCTAATAATCAATAATTGCCTGATAATCAACCAACGAACCGAGGTTTATCTTGCAAAACCAATGAGGGATATACTTATCATAAAAAATAAATATTATTATTTCTCGATTTCTAATTGTGGTTCATCTCCTTAGCTCCACAAAGCGATGTTACTGAACCTCAAGGTATTTACTCTCATATAAAATTGAAATTTTCTAATAATCAATAATTATCTGATAATCAACCAACAATCCCAGGCATATCTTACAAACCTGATGGATTTATTAGAAAATCATTATTATTATTTCTCGATTTCTAATTGTGGTTCATCTCCTTAGCTCCCGGAAGCGATGGCGGTGTACCTCAAGGTATTTACTCTCATATAAAATTGAAATTTTCTAATAATCAATAATTGCCTGATAATCAACCAACGAACCGAGGTTTATCTTGCTAAACCAATGAGGGATATACTTATCAAAAAAAATAAATATTATTATTTATCAATTTCTAAATATGGTTCTTCTCCTTAGCTCCCGAAAGCGATGTTACTGAAACTCAAGGTATTTACTCTAATATAAAATTGAAATTTTCTAATAATCAATAATAATCTTATAATCAACCAATGAACCCAGGTTTATTTTACAAAACCTGATGGATTTATCAAAAAATCAATATTATTATTTCTCGATTTCTAATTGTGGTTCATCTCCTTAGCTCCCGGAAGCGATGGCGGGGTACCTCAAGGTATTTAATGTCTTAGAAATAACTTAATAATCAATAATTGCCTGATAATCAACCAACGAACCGAGGTTTATCTTGCAAAACCAATGAGGGATAAACTTACAAAAAAAAATAAATATTATTATTTTATCAATTTCTAAATATGGTTCTTCTCCTTAGCTCCAAAAAGCGATGTTACTGAACCTCAAGGTATTTACTCTCATATAAAATTGAAATTTTCTAATAATCAATAATTATCTGATAATCAACCAACAATCCCAGGCATATCTTACAAAACCTGATGGATTTATTAGAAAATCAATATTATTATTTCTCGATTTCTAAATATGGTTCTTCTCCTTAGCTCCCGAAAGCGATGTTACTGAAACTCAAGGTATTTACTCTCATATAAAATTGAAATTTTCTAATAATCAATAATTATCTGATAATCAACCAACAATCCCAGGCATATCTTACAAACCTGATGGATTTATCAAAAAATCAATATTATTATTTCTCGATTTCTAATTGTGGTTCAACTCCTTAGCTCCCGGAAGCGATGGCGGTGTACCTCAAGGTATTTAATGTCTTAGAAAAAACCTAATAATCAATAATTGCCTGATAATCAACCAACGAACCGAGGTTTATCTTCCAAAACCAATGAGGGATATACTTAATAAAAAAATTAAATATTATTATTTTATCAATTTCTAAATATGGTTCTTCTCCTTAGCTCCAGAAAGCGATGTTACTGAACCTCAAGGTATTTACTCTCATATAAAATTGAAATTTTCTAATAATCAATAATTATCTGATAATCAACCAACAATCCCAGGCATATCTTACAAACCTGATGGATTTATTAGAAAATCATTATTATTATTTCTCGATTTCTAATTGTGGTTCATCTCCTTAGCTCCCGGAAGCGATGGCGGTGTACCTCAAGGTATTTACTCTCATATAAAATTGAAATTTTCTAATAATCAATAATTGCCTGATAATCAACCAACGAACCGAGGTTTATCTTGCAAAACCAATGAGGGATATACTTATCATAAAAAATAAATATTATTATTTCTCGATTTCTAATTGTGGTTCATCTCCTTAGCTCCACAAAGCGATGTTACTGAACCTCAAGGTATTTACTCTCATATAAAATTGAAATTTTCTAATAATCAATAATTATCTGATAATCAACCAACAATCCCAGGCATATCTTACAAACCTGATGGATTTATTAGAAAATCATTATTATTATTTCTCGATTTCTAATTGTGGTTCATCTCCTTAGCTCCCGGAAGCGATGGCGGTGTACCTCAAGGTATTTACTCTCATATAAAATTGAAATTTTCTAATAATCAATAATTGCCTGATAATCAACCAACGAACCGAGGTTTATCTTGCAAAACCAATGAGGGATATACTTATCATAAAAAATAAATATTATTATTTCTCGATTTCTAATTGTGGTTCATCTCCTTAGCTCCACAAAGCGATGTTACTGAACCTCAAGGTATTTACTCTCATATAAAATTGAAATTTTCTAATAATCAATAATTATCTGATAATCAACCAACAATCCCAGGCATATCTTACAAACCTGATGGATTTATTAGAAAATCATTATTATTATTTCTCGATTTCTAATTGTGGTTCATCTCCTTAGCTCCCGGAAGCGATGGCGGTGTACCTCAAGGTATTTACTCTCATATAAAATTGAAATTTTCTAATAATCAATAATTGCCTGATAATCAACCAACGAACCGAGGTTTATCTTGCTAAACCAATGAGGGATATACTTATCAAAAAAAATAAATATTATTATTTATCAATTTCTAAATATGGTTCTTCTCCTTAGCTCCCGAAAGCGATGTTACTGAAACTCAAGGTATTTACTCTAATATAAAATTGAAATTTTCTAATAATCAATAATAATCTTATAATCAACCAATGAACCCAGGTTTATTTTACAAAACCTGATGGATTTATCAAAAAATCAATATTATTATTTCTCGATTTCTAATTGTGGTTCATCTCCTTAGCTCCCGGAAGCGATGGCGGGGTACCTCAAGGTATTTAATGTCTTAGAAATAACTTAATAATCAATAATTGCCTGATAATCAACCAACGAACCGAGGTTTATCTTGCAAAACCAATGAGGGATAAACTTACAAAAAAAAATAAATATTATTATTTTATCAATTTCTAAATATGGTTCTTCTCCTTAGCTCCAAAAAGCGATGTTACTGAACCTCAAGGTATTTACTCTCATATAAAATTGAAATTTTCTAATAATCAATAATTATCTGATAATCAACCAACAATCCAAGGCATATCTTACAAAACCTGATGGATTTATTAGAAAATCAATATTATTATTTCTCGATTTCTAAATATGGTTCTTCTCCTTAGCTCCCGAAAGCGATGTTACTGAAACTCAAGGTATTTACTCTCATATAAAATTGAAATTTTCTAATAATCAATAATTATCTGATAATCAACCAACAATCCCAGGTTTATTTTGCAAAACCTGATGGATTTATCAAAAAATCAATATTATTATTTCTCGATTTCTAATTGTGGTTCATCTCCTTAGCTCCCGGAAGCGATGGCGGTGTACCTCAAGGTATTTAATGTCTTAGAAATAACCTAATAATCAATAATTGCCTGATAATCAACCAACGAACCGAGGTTTATCTTGCAAAACCAATGAGGGATATATTTATCATAAAAAATAAATATTATTATTTTATCAATTTCTAAATATGGTTCTTCTCCTTAGCTCCCGAAAGCGATGTTACTGAACCTCAAGGTATTTACTCTCATATAAAATTGAAATTTTCTAATAATCAATAATTATCTGATAATCAACCAACAATCCCAGGCATATCTTACAAACCTGATGGATTTATTAGAAAATCATTATTATTATTTCTCGATTTCTAATTGTGGTTCATCTCCTTAGCTCCCGGAAGCGATGGCGGTGTACCTCAAGGTATTTACTCTCATATAAAATTGAAATTTTCTAATAATCAATAATTGCCTGATAATCAACCAACGAACCGAGGTTTATCTTGCAAAACCAATGAGGGATATACTTATCATAAAAAATAAATATTATTATTTCTCGATTTCTAATTGTGGTTCATCTCCTTAGCTCCACAAAGCGATGTTACTGAACCTCAAGGTATTTACTCTCATATAAAATTGAAATTTTCTAATAATCAATAATTATCTGATAATCAACCAACAATCCCAGGCATATCTTACAAACCTGATGGATTTATTAGAAAATCATTATTATTATTTCTCGATTTCTAATTGTGGTTCATCTCCTTAGCTCCCGGAAGCGATGGCGGTGTACCTCAAGGTATTTACTCTCATATAAAATTGAAATTTTCTAATAATCAATAATTGCCTGATAATCAACCAACGAACCGAGGTTTATCTTGCAAAACCAATGAGGGATATACTTATCATAAAAAATAAATATTATTATTTCTCGATTTCTAATTGTGGTTCATCTCCTTAGCTCCACAAAGCGATGTTACTGAACCTCAAGGTATTTACTCTCATATAAAATTGAAATTTTCTAATAATCAATAATTATCTGATAATCAACCAACAATCCCAGGCATATCTTACAAACCTGATGGATTTATTAGAAAATCATTATTATTATTTCTCGATTTCTAATTGTGGTTCATCTCCTTAGCTCCCGGAAGCGATGGCGGTGTACCTCAAGGTATTTACTCTCATATAAAATTGAAATTTTCTAATAATCAATAATTGCCTGATAATCAACCAACGAACCGAGGTTTATCTTGCTAAACCAATGAGGGATATACTTATCAAAAAAAATAAATATTATTATTTATCAATTTCTAAATATGGTTCTTCTCCTTAGCTCCCGAAAGCGATGTTACTGAAACTCAAGGTATTTACTCTAATATAAAATTGAAATTTTCTAATAATCAATAATAATCTTATAATCAACCAATGAACCCAGGTTTATTTTACAAAACCTGATGGATTTATCAAAAAATCAATATTATTATTTCTCGATTTCTAATTGTGGTTCATCTCCTTAGCTCCCGGAAGCGATGGCGGGGTACCTCAAGGTATTTAATGTCTTAGAAATAACTTAATAATCAATAATTGCCTGATAATCAACCAACGAACCGAGGTTTATCTTGCAAAACCAATGAGGGATAAACTTACAAAAAAAAATAAATATTATTATTTTATCAATTTCTAAATATGGTTCTTCTCCTTAGCTCCAAAAAGCGATGTTACTGAACCTCAAGGTATTTACTCTCATATAAAATTGAAATTTTCTAATAATCAATAATTATCTGATAATCAACCAACAAACCCAGGTTTATCTTACAAAACCTGATGGATTTACCAAAAAATCAATAGTATTATTTCTCGATTTCTAAATATGGTTCTTCTCCTTAGCTCCCGAAAGCGATGTTACTGAACCTCAAGGTATTTACTCTCATATAAAATTGAAATTTTCTAATAATCAATAATTATCTGATAATCAACCAAAGAACCCAGGTTTATTTTACAAAACCTGATGGATTTATCAAAAAATCAATAACATTATTTCTCGATTTCTAATTGTGGTTCATCTCCTTAGCTCCCGGAAGCGATGGCGGTGTACCTCAAGGTATTTAATGTCTTAGAAATAACCTAATAATCAATAATTGCCTGATAATCAACCAACGAACCGAGGTTTATCTTGCAAAACCAATGAGGGATATACTTATCAAAAAAAAATAAATATTATTATTTTATCAATTTCTAAATATGGTTCTTCTCCTTAGCTCCCGAAAGCGATGTTACTGAACCTCAAGGTATTTACTCTCATATAAAATTGAAATTTTCTAATAATCAATAATTATCTGATAATCAACCAACAATCCCAGGTATATCTTACAAAACCTGATGGATTTATTAGAAAATCAATATTATTATTTCTCGATTTCTAAATATGGTTCTTCTCCTTAGCTCCCGAAAGCGATGTTACTGAACCTCAAGGTATTTACTCTAATATAAAAGTGAAATTTTCTAATAATCAATAATAATCTTATAATCAACCAATGAACCCAGGTTTATTTTACAAAACCTGATGGATTTATCAAAAAATCAATATTATTATTTCTCGATTTCTAATTGTGGTTCATCTCCTTAGCTCCCGGAAGCGATGGCGATGTACCTCAAGGTATTTAATGTCTTAGAAATAACCTAATAATCAATAATTGCCTAATAATCAACCAACGAACCGAGGTTTATCTTGCAAAACCAATGAGGGATATACTTACCAAAAAAAATAAATATTATTATTTTATCAATTTCTAAATATGGTTCTTCTCCTTAGCTCCCGAAAGCGATGTTACTGAACCTCAAGGTATTTACTCTCATATAAAATTGAAATTTTCTAATAATCAATAATTATCTGATAATCAACCAAAGAACCCAGGTTTATTTTACAAAACCTGATGGATTTATCAAAAAATCAATAACATTATTTCTCGATTTCTAATTGTGGTTCATCTCCTTAGCTCCCGGAAGCGATGGCGGTGTACCTCAAGGTATTTAATGTCTTAGAAATAACCTAATAATCAATAATTGCCTAATAATCAACCAACGAATCGAGGTTTATCTTGCTAAACCAATGAGGGATATACTTATCAAAAAAAATAAATATTATTATTTTATCAATTTCTAAATATGGTTCTTCTCCTTAGCTCCAGAAAGCGATGTTACTGAACCTCAAGGTATTTACTCTCATATAAAATTGAAATTTTCTAATAATAATCTTATAATCAACCAATGAACCCAGGTTTATTTTACAAAACCTGATGGATTTATCAGAAAATCAATATTATTATTTCTCGATTTCTAATTGTGGTTCATCTCCTTAGCTCCCGGAAGCGATGGCGGTGTACCTCAAGGTATTTAATGTCTTAGAAATAACTTAATAATCAATAATTGCCTGATAATCAACCAACGAACCGAGGTTTATCTTGCAAAACCAATGAGGGATAAACTTACAAAAAAAAATAAATATTATTATTTTATCAATTTCTAAATATGGTTCTTCTCCTTAGCTCCAAAAAGCGATGTTACTGAACCTCAAGGTATTTACTCTCATATAAAATTGAAATTTTCTAATAATCAATAATTATCTGATTATCAACCAACAATCCCAGGCATATCTTACAAAACCTGATGGATTTATTAGAAAATCAATATTATTATTTCTCGATTTCTAAATATGGTTCTTCTCCTTAGCTCCCGAAAGCGATGTTACTGAAACTCAAGGTATTTACTCTCATATAAAATTGAAATTTTCTAATAATCAATAATTATCTGATAATCAACCAACAATCCCAGGTTTATTTTGCAAAACCTGATGGATTTATCAAAAAATCAATATTATTATTTCTCGATTTCTAATTGTGGTTCATCTCCTTGGCTCCCGGAAGCGATGGCGGTGTACCTCAAGGTATTTAATGTCTTAGAAATAACCTAATAATCAATAATTGCCTGATAATCAACCAACGAACCGAGGTTTATCTTGCAAAACCAATGAGGGATATATTTATCATAAAAAATAAATATTATTATTTTATCAATTTCTAAATATGGTTCTTCTCCTTAGCTCCCGAAAGCGATGTTACTGAACCTCAAGGTATTTACTCTCATATAAAATTGAAATTTTCTAATAATCAATAATTATCTGATAATCAACCAACAATCCCAGGTATATCTTACAAACCTGATGGATTTATCAAAAAATCAATATTATTATTTCTCGATTTCTAATTGTGGTTCCTCTCCTTAGCTCCCGGAAGCGATGGCAGTGTACCTCAAGGTATTTAGAAATAACCTAATAATCAATAATTGCCTGATAATCAACCATCGAACCGAGGTTTATCTTGCAAAACCAATGAGGCATATACTTATCAAAAAAAATAAAATTTATTATTTTTTTATCAATTTCTAAATATGGTTCTTCTCCTTAGCTCCCGAAAGCGATGTTACTGAACCTCAAGGTATTTACTCTCATATAAAATTGAAATTTTCTAATAATCAATAATTATCTGATAATCAACCAACAATCCCAGGTATATCTTACAAAACCTGATGGATTTATTAGAAAATCAATATTATTATTTCTCGATTTCTAAATATGGTTCTTCTCCTTAGCTCCCGAAAGCGATGTTACTGAACCTCAAGGTATTTACTCTCATATAAAATTGAAATTTTCTAATAATCAATAATTATCTGATAATCAACCAACAATCCCAGGTATATCTTACAAAACCTATTGGATTTATCAAAAAATCAATATCATTATTTCTCGATTTCTAAATATGGTTCTTCTCCTTAGCTCCCGGAAGCGATGGCGGTGTACCTCAAGGTATTTAATGTCTTAGAAATAACCTAATAATCAATAATTGCCTGATAATCAACCAACGAACCGAGGTTTATCTTGCAAAACCAATGAGGGATATACTTATCAAAAATAAATAAATATTATTATTTTATCAATTTCTAAATATGGTTCTTCTCCTTAGCTCCCGAAAGCGATGTTACTGAACCTCAAGGTATTTACTCTCATATAAAATTGAAATTTTCTAATAATCAATAATTATCTGATAATCAACCAACAATCCCAGGCATATCTTACAAACCTTATGGATTTATTAGAAAATCAATATTATTATTTCTCGATTTCTAATTGTGGTTCATCTCCTTAGCTCCCGGAAGCGATGGCGGTGTACCTCAAGGTATTTAATGTCTTAGAAATAACCTAATAATCAATAATTGCCTAATAATCAACCAACGAACCGAGGTTTATCTTGCTAAACCAATGAGGGATATACTTATCAAAAAAAATAAAATTTATTATTTTTTTATCAATTTCTAAATATGGTTCTTCTCCTTAGCTCCCGAAAGCGATGTTACTGAACCTCAAGGTATTTACTCTCATATAAAATTGAAATTTTCTAATAATCAATAATTATCTGATAATCAACCAACAATCCCAGGTATATCTTACAAAACCTGATGGATTTATTAGAAAATCAATATTATTATTTCTCGATTTCTAAATATGGTTCTTCTCCTTAGCTCCCGAAAGCGATTTTACTGAACCTCAAGGTATTTACTCTCATATAAAATTGAAATTTTCTAATAATCAATAATTGCCTGATAATCAACCAACGAACCGAGGTTTATCTTGCAAAACCAATGAGGGATATACTTATCATAAAAAATAAATATTATTATTTCTCGATTTCTAATTGTGGTTCATCTCCTTAGCTCCACAAAGCGATGTTACTGAACCTCAAGGTATTTACTCTCATATAAAATTGAAATTTTCTAATAATCAATAATTATCTGATAATCAACCAACAATCCCAGGTATATCTTACAAAACCTGATGGATTTATTAGAAAATCAATATTATTATTTCTCGATTTCTAAATATGGTTCATCTCCTTAGCTCCCGGAAGCGATGGCGGTGTACCTCAAGGTATTTAATGTCTTAGAAATAACCTAATAATCAATAATTGCCTGATAATCAACCAACGAACCGAGGTTTATCTTGCAAAACCAATGAGGGATATACTTATCAAAAATAAATAAATATTATTATTTTATCAATTTCTAAATATGGTTCTTCTCCTTAGCTCCCGAAAGCGATGTTACTGAACCTCAAGGTATTTACTCTCATATAAAATTGAAATTTTCTAATAATCAATAATTATCTGATAATCAACCAACAATCCCAGGCATATCTTACAAACCTGATGGATTTATTAGAAAATCAATATTATTATTTCTCGATTTCTAATTGTGGTTCATCTCCTTAGCTCCCGGAAGCGATGGCGGTGTACCTCAAATTATTTAATGTCTTAGAAATAACCTAATTTTCATTAATTATCCATCGAACCGAGTTATATTTTGCAAAACCAATGAGGGATACACTTATCAGAAAATAAATATTATTATGTGCTCTATTTCTAAATATGTTTCTTCTCCTTAGCTCCCGAAAGCGGTGTTACTGAACCTCAAAGTATTTACTCTCATATGAAATTGAGATTATCTTTTGAATTTACTTTATTTTAATTAATTTATTAAATTGTTGACAGACCTTCAGTCTCTCCCTCTTCCTTATAATTAAACTTTTGCTAATAAAATTGAAATTCTCGACAGAATTGGCTCCACAAACTTTACCTCCCGTTCTTCCTCCAAACGATCAGCCACCTGGTGATGTTTATGGATGTTTAAATTTATTGATATTAATAAATTAATTTTCTTAAAATGATTATTAATAAAAGACAATTAACATCTTATTTATTGGACGTTACAAATCATTAAATTAAATAATATTCTGGTTTTCAAGTTTTTTTTGTTTCTTTCAGTTGTTACCCCTATTCCACCACCTCTGAAGAAGCCTCCGGGTAATTATGTAATATTAACATATTACATAATTTTCAATTACATTTTTTCAAAATATTAATTCACTATTTCATTTCGTTCTACAGGTAAACCATTTTTCCGTAAGTTTTGATGCCTAGAAAGAGATTTCAAATAAAAGAAATTAACATCTAGTTACTTTTAAAATGGTTTAAAATTAGTAAAATATATTTTTAATTAAGCCATGAATTGATGGAATGATAAGTTATTTACTGACACTCGTCGTCATTGGTTTCAGCACCAGGTCATGCCTATGGACTCGACAAGGGCAAAGGGTATTTATAAATTAGTTGTTTGAATTTTATTTCTAAAAGCTATTATTTTAATTTAATGGCATATTATTTAATATATTTGGTTCTATTGGATTTATAATTTAACGGCCTAGTGGCACCTTATTAGTATTCAATTTGTAATCTTACTACAATGATTGGGCGATATATAATGTTAATAAGCTATATAATAAAATGTCGTAATAGGTTTAATAGCAACTAATTAGTTAATTCAATAACTATAAATTATAAAAATAATTTTAAATTACAAAATGTAATTGAAGTCCAAAGGAAGGCAAGGGTCCATGGAAAAATGTTTGAAGCACAACATGCATCTGCGAACTATTTATTTCAAGAATATTTTCTTTTTTAATTTAAGCTTATTAATTTTCCCAAATGTTTTGGAATAAATTTGCAAAATTTAATATTAATTTGGTCGACAATAAATTTGTCTTTTCAATATCTGAGGCTTTCTTATACTCTGCTGAGAAACCCTTAAAATACCCTTATAATCGAATCAAATTTGAGATAATTTAATAACACTTCCATAAATGCATTAAATTTATAAAAAAAATTCCATTAATTAACTTTTAAGTCACGATTACCTATTAACAAATTAATATACAAAAGAAAATGAACATAACTTCGCAAGTAAATCCTTCTTGGTGTCCCACTCCATGGTTTTTGGAAGAATTTAAAACAATCTTTGAGGTTAAATCCTTCCATCCATACTTTCGTCAACAAAGGCATGTATTGGCCTCGAAAGGGATTAAAATCTGTGACATGTGCGATTGAAATGTTTTCATAAAATAAAGAAAAAATATAAAGATGCTTAATCAATCACTTGACTGGCCAGTGTCCATCAAATTTTTATTATTCAGAGCTTTAAAATAAACCAAACCTGAATAATTACATATGATTTAAAACTAACAATTTACTTAATACTTGACCATCACAAAACTTAGACTTTGAAATCTACTATACATCAATACTATACATCTACATAATCTTCTATATATCAATTTAAAATATTTCTTCATGGAATGAATGCTATTGATTGATCAACTGATTGAGTCGATAATAAATATTTTCTCACCAAAATGTGAAACAAACGTCATGTCAATGTCATACGCGTTGTCTCATTCAAATGTCAATCAAAAATTGATTCAATCACGCCAAAATGTCATGCGAACGTCAACGAAAATGTCAATCAATTCAATAACCTCTCTCAAGCCAACAAGACATCTTTGTTTTGCAGTTCATCATAAAATCAAATCGGCCACGTTACGTTTATCCAAACTCTGAACATTTTGGTAAATATTGCAGCGTTTCTTTTTTAGAATTTAGGAATTATTTTTTAATGAATATTAATTAATATCCAAGGAACCAGCCAACCGTTCAGAATGAATTTAATGCAATCGATTTGCATTCTCTCTATGTTTCTGTGCCAATACGGTGAGAGAAAATACCATTGAATATTTATTATTATTAATTATAATATTATTATTATGGCCAATAATTTTGCTAGGTTATTTGGGTCGTTTAACTTTATTTTAAATAAATTTTAAGCATTATTTTAATAAAACAATGTAAAAGAATATAATTATTCATATCATCTCTTCATATCTTCTTTTAATATTATGCTTATCATTATTATTTATTAGTTTTTAAACAAGGACTTACATGGAATAATAATGTGATATTATTAAACAAAAAGCTTTTTTCCTTTGTTTAGTAAAATTAAATACATACGTGAGATGAGTTTGTCTTCGTCGGATAAACATTACTTGGGAAATAACAAAATTGTAAATAAGATTTAATAATTGATTATATTTACGATTGGAATTAAATAAAATTGAATGAATTGAATTCATAAAAAAGAATAATTTAAATAAATAATGTTGCGAAATTTAATTAATTTCTACATAACGAACATTCTAGGCGGCTTAACAAGCACTGTTGAACCGGAGGGTTCCGGAGGTGAAAAAATTAAAATTGATTTCATTAAATTAGTTAATTAAATTCAAAATCATTAAATTCAACTCAAAGAAAATATAAAAATAAATTGAGCCTAAATATCTTAAATGAACAATAATTGAATCGATTTATTGAATGCAAAATAACAATTCATTTATTTCATATATTCCTTGTTTTTCTTTTTTAAATCTCCAGAGTTTAATTTATTAAACAAACAATGTAACTGTAGTTTATTGAATATCATATCAATGCCACCATTATTATTAATTAAACAATTAACTTCTAATCCTCTCAAATATTCTTATGTCATTCATCAGACACTCAGATACTTCCAGATCCTGTGACAGAAGAGGCTGCTAATAATAAGAGTTTTATTCGTTTTCATTATTAATTTCATTTTTATGATCTTTAAAAAACATTCGTCAAGGTTTAACTTTGAAATTGTTTTGCTCGGTGGAAACTAACATAATAAGATTGTATTTAATTTTATTTACGATTAGAATTAAATGAAATTGAATTTTAAAAATAATGAATAATTTATTTTATTAATTAATTTCCACGTAATGAACATTTTAGGCGGCTTAACAACCACTACTCAATCGGAGAGTTTAACAAGTGACAAAATTTGAACTTTAAAATAAATTTAAAATAAATTTGAAATTGTAATTTAATTAAAATTCAAAATCATTCCATTGAACGTAAAAGAAGATAAAAATAATTTGTGCCTAAATATATTAAATGTACAGTAATTGCATCAATTTATTGAATTCAAAGCAAAAGTTCACATATTTCTTATATTATTATTAATATTATTAAATAAATTATATAAATAATTAAATTAAATAAATAATATTAAATAAATAATTAACTTCTAATCGTAACAAATTCTTCTGTCTTTCATTAGACCCCGAGGCACTTCCAGAATCTGTGGCAGAGGGGACTGGTAATTATAAGGGATTCATTTGTTTTCATTTTTAATTTTTTTTTACCAAAGTTTATTTTATTTTATTATTCATATTCGTGTCTTTTAGCAATATTTGAATGAAATGGCTTAATACCTTGGAAGAGATTTCAGTTCATTGCTAAGGACAGCTATTGATGAATTTATTTCGGTTAATTACTAGTTAAATAATAAATTTTTAAAATATATCTCATAGTTTATGATATCAAACCAATTAATATTATTATTATATGTTATGTATAAATATAAATAAAACATTATAAGTCAGCGTGTAGCTTTTGTGTTTATTTCGTTAAGAAATATATAAATTGTTCTCAAATGTTTCATTAAAAATCCCAGATCAACAAAGTGTTACACCAAGTAAATTAATCTTTTTCAGAATATTAACCAACTAATTTCGGAAAATTCACATATGAATATTAAATTTAAATATTTTCAAAATTATCATTGAAATTTAAGGTTATTAAATTTATTTAATAAATTCTTTAAAAGACGCAGGCCAGCAACGTGTTACATTAAATAAATTCCTCTTTTCCAGGACACTAACAAAATGATTTTAGTAAATTAACATCTGATTGTTAAATTTAAATATTTGCAAAGTTATTCGTAACTTATTCTTAAATTTATTTAATTTTTATAATTAATATTTTTGTTATTGTTGCCACCATTATTATTAATATTATTATTTAAATAATAATTCTTAATTATTAATTCTTATTTCCTCAATTATCGTCAGATGCTGGTGATGTAGCAACTAAGCCATGTCAAGACAAGGAAACAGAAGAAAGTAAAGTTGTTTAAACATAATTTTTTTAATAATTCAAAATAATTTGAATTTATTCTTTTGATTAAGTATTTGGCTTCCAATTTCCATCAAATTCCGAAATAAGTCACGATTACTAATAAATATAAATTTAATCGCAAGAAAATATATTTTGAGACTTGGCATTGTAGTAGGGCCTTTATGTTTTTCAGAATCTAGGAATGTGATTATTAGTTTTAAAATGAGCATATTGATTTTAAAATGAATAAATTGACTCTATTTGTTAAAAAAAAATTTTTCATTCTCAGGACACCATGCTTGGGGTAAGTTGCTTGAGACAATGGAATTCCTAGCATAAGTATGAACTGAATAATGCATTATATTCCGAACAAGGATAAATATTTAAGTTATTTTTAAACTCGTTTGACTAAACTTCAAAATATGACAAGGTGCGAATAATTGACACATCGCAGGCATATTTTGAGAAAAGCTATAAGTTAATATTATAAGTTATTTTCAAATCTAAACAAAATGCCTTTAGAAATTGATAGATGTAATTAACGCTCTGATCACACAAAATCGCACAAAAATGTCAACTGTTAATCGATTAATTTTGTTTAAAAAATAATTTTATTTCAATAATTTCTACGTAATCACGAGACTTTCATCGATTTCAGACTGGGACGATCTGGGTATGTTTCACTTAATTATGGTTTACATAATTTAAAAATGCAGATGAAATGATTTCTTACGCATGAAATGTGATATTATGTTAAAAAGAAATAAATTGGGATTTTTATCAAATTGTTTTTCATAATTTGTGAATAATTACACAGGTTTAAAATAATAAAATTAATCGAGTGGAAGATATTACGCAGATTATTGGCAGTTGCAATCGATTTTATAATAGAATTTACATGCGATGATTTTTTAGATTTTTATTTCTGCCTTTTCTTATAATTTAAAATTATTATTCCAAAAATTACTAATAAATATATTAATGCCCATAAAATAATGTTTCCTCCTTTTACTTAAAGTAAAGTACCTCTTCAGTGAGTCTTTAAATGTTTTCAAATGTTTTTAAAATTATTTTCGTACTTTGGTTAATTTATTTCTCTTAATTCGTCTTTTTATTCTTTATTTTTTTCTTTTTATTAAAATGTTTCAAATAGGCTTATTTCAAATATATATTTAATGGAAATACATGTTTCGTAATGGTTGATTGTGTCAGAACTTCAAAAGTTATTGAAAAGAAATCATCATGGAATAGGAAATCTTATTCAGTTTATTTTCATTTTGTCTTCTTTTGTTTGCCTCAGCCTGATGCCGCTACATAAATGATCAAAGCCCCATTGATGCTTAGGCTTAGGGCGCTATATAACTTGACTTAACATTACCAGTATTCACCATTATCTGAAATGATGATTCTAAATTATGTAAAATGACTTTCTCAGGGCCAAGAGCAAACTATATCTACTACAGGGAAATTAAGTAAAGAAACAGATTTAATTAGTTAGTTAATAATAAAGCATAAATTACTTAACTTAAATTAATTAATCGTTTTAGACCTCTTAGAAGACATCATTAAATCCACCTTCATGGATTCTGAGACTCATAGTCTGAAAAGAAAATGCTTCAAATTGTTCTGATTTATGAACGAAATTCATAGCTCTGAAAGAAATGTATTTCTCATTGTAACATTCAACCTATTGAAATTTATTGGCAAATTATTTTAAATAAATTAGCATATGGCTTGTTATCCTCTTAGTCATCGGTTTTTCCTTGGGTTTTTTTTTGCTACTTTAAATATCATGATGGGAATGTGGTCTCATTCATTTAGTTGTGAATTCCACCGCCAATCGGGCAGAAAAAAATTTCATTACAACTGAAAACATTTTGCCACAAAAGAACTTCCGAGAATATCCTTTTGTTACAAAGGAAATTTTCTCTAAATGGTATTTCCTGACATTTTCCTTCTCATTTCGGAGAGTAAATTTTGACAAATAAAAATTTAAATTTAATAAACAAATACATCTGCCATTTGTAATGGAGCCAATGTAATTTTTTTTTTTATTTTCAGGTGTTTAATCTTACACAAAAAAAAACAAATAAGACGTTAATTACTCCAAACGATGTATAATACGAAGAATTATATTAATCTTCTCTAACCATTTTATTCGTGAATTCCAACTTCCCACAGTACTATCTAAAACTAATAAGCTGAAAAGTCCTGATGTCTGATAATCTTGGTTCTCCAGAAACCAGAAGTCGAAATTTTTCAGGAACTTGAAGTTAATTGATAATGTATTTAATTAATAATTATATTACTCATCAAAAAATGGCATGTAATGCTATATATTATAGAAATAACAATTGCAATCACTATTAAAATTATTATTATTATTAATTAATATAATCTTGCATCGTGATTCTGTGTTCGCTTCACATGCATAAGGCATCCAAATTTAACGCTCGTCTTCTTGGAAACTGTTTGTGCTTGGAACTATCGAATGAGCTGATGTCAAAAAACCTAAAAATAGTGGCGGTTGTGATAGTGATAATGACGATGGCGATGATGATTGCCAATAACTTTTCAGTCCTTTATAGAGGCGTTAGTGGACCGCAATAGGTACATAAAAAGTCGTCTCGGTTATAGGATAAAGTTATTTTGTTCTTATATCCAAGATTGTGGTAATGTTAAAACTGTTTACTGTCTGTTTACCGGCCGCATATTATTATATGTGTTGTTGCGGTAGGTGACTTCTTTTGTGGAATCTACGACGCAGTAACGTGGCTTTGAAGTTTTTAAGATCCTAATTTTAGTTCTAGATAGTTACAAATCTAAATTGTTTTCATGTTTTACTTCAAAACCAAGGGCTTTTGAGTTGAATTAGAATTAAAGACATTACAACTTTTCAATTCAGTGACATGAGAAGTGTGAACCGATGAAGTTAAAGTGAGTTATTTTATGATAATTGAACTACAAAGGTAGGCCTTTGAAGATATTCAAAAATTGTTAGCTGCATTTATTTTAACTTCTTGGCGCGATTCGATTTTGTGATCATCTGGCCTTGGCGTGATCACCCTTAAAAACTCGCTCGGTAAAAATTCGTTCTCACTACTTTCAAGCTACCCTTAAATTTGTCACCTTCTGCATAATAAGTGCAAGTTTATCGGCGACATATTTCCTAAGGTATTTCTAAAATTAAACTCAGAAGGTTAAAGTTCACACGGAGGTGCGAAGGTTGAACCGTTCTCCTCTTGTTCAGGATATATTGCGTAGGACACTTCAATCACCAAGTGGAACACAAACTACGGAATTCAAAAAGAGACCTGAATTCTATCCGTCTTCTTCATGAAAGCTACGCTAATTTTAGCGCTGTGTCTGAGTCTCCTAATCCAGGGCGTTTCGTGCTTCACCGTTGTCAGGTGTCGACCGGATGAATTCGTCTGCACGTTGACAAGGGACTGTCTCCCCCAATCAAAAGTATGCGACGGAATGCAAGACTGTTTTGACGGAAGCGACGAGAAACTATGCGGTTGGTAATAATTTATCATTACTTATTATTATAAATTATTACCAATATGAATATTCATATATATTAACTCGCTAGGAATAGGAGTAAGTGATTTTTTTTCTGTATTATCGTTAATTCTACTTTCAGATCAGGGTTACATTATTTTATATTCGTTCGGAAAATAAATCATAAAATTAGTTAATTCATTTGCAATTAAAGACATGAAATAATTAAAAGGGGTGTCTCGGATTGATTGATCGGGTTATGGCGCTCCATGAATGCGAGAACACCAACCAATCAACCAAGACATTCGATCAACATATGAATATAAAAAAAAAGCAAATTATAAATTCATGATTCACCAAATCAACCGATCAAGGTCTGTGGAGCTGCGGACCAATCAGATCTAACTGTCCGTCTCTGCCCGGGTCCCACAAGTGCATCAGGGAGCATCAGATTTGCGATGGTCGAATAGACTGTCCCGATTCCGGTGACGAGTCTCGATGCCTTGGTAAGTTTAGAGACATCTCTTGACGTTGGATTGTGGTTAATGAGATTGTGACGTGAAAATTATAAATCTTCAGATGTAAATTATTATATAATATGGTATTTTCACCATTAGCGCATTAATAAAGCTCTCAAAATGCATCTTTTTTTTCGTACAGATTTAATCAATTCAGAATGATGATTACAGGGACATTTAATCATTTATAAATTACAATAATTGCTTTAATAACATTATCTCATAGTTCGTTCATCTATTTATGTTATAATCATTTCTTCCGTATTAAATCTCAGAGTTCAAACCTCGGTAACGCCTAGTTTACAAGTAACGCTTTTATCATTTCATCGCCATATCGTTTGAAACACGTCCGTTTTCCAACAAAGTCAGCGAGAAGTGCCTACAAGATGAGGTCAGATGTTCCAGAACAAACGAATGCATACCGCGCAGGAAAATGTGCGACGGAGTTGTGGATTGTCTGGATTTAAGCGACGAAAGACATTGCAGTGAGTTCCAAAATCATACATTTGCTTCTAAATTATAGTTGGAAAGTATAATTTATACTTTATAAGTTTATATAATTTATTTAGTGTCGTTGTTATTGTTGTTGTTGACATCAAAATCTTGTTAGTAACGGAACAAAAATAAGGAGCCGAAAGTGAAAATAATACCCGTCAAGGAAGTCCCAGTGACTCACGATAGCTTATTTAGTAATAAAAGATTAATATTATAGCAATTTAAAGATGCCACTATTGTTATTAAACGAGAATCTCATAACGGATATTAAAGCTGTGACCGATGAATAGCTAATATCAAGCTGAATAGCTAATATCAATCCGATTAAGCGCGGATTTTCCTTAAATAATTCAACAAATTTCTCTGCAGAATAATTAAATAATAATAAATTAAAGGTTATTTATTATCTTCTAATAAATAAATAATTTATTCGATGTAAAAGAAAATACTTAAAACTTGAATTTGATAAACAGCTTGCGGCGTGAATCAATTCGAGTGCAGGGACATTTTCGACTGCGTGCCACTGTCGAGTGTCTGTGACAACTACAGGGACTGCGAGGATGGCACTGATGAGGAGAACTGCACCAGTTTGACCTGGTTGTCTCACGGTTAGAAGCGCCTTTGAACTCTTTATGAAAGAATGGGAAATATTTAAAACGCAGTAGGGTGTTGTAAAAGCCTTTGAAGTTTGATATAAGTCGTCATCAATTTTAACAAATACAAATATAACTTTCTGTGACACTGCCTAATACCTCGAATGTTTAATTTAATCTTTTTAATGTAATTATTAAATAAATAAATCTATTAAGGACACGACAAATGCCAGGAACCAATCTACGGATTCAGGTGCAGAGACGATGGAATGTGCATAGATTCGAGATTCATGTGCGATGGTTACGGGGACTGCATGGATTGGAGCGACGAGGTCAACTGTACGAGAAACTTACAGTGTATGTGTTATGGGCCGAATTATATAAATAACATTATAAATTTATTATTTATAAAATATAGATTATCATATTTAGTATTTAGTAATAATTAATAAGCGAGAACTTTTTGCAAAGAGATGAAATAGAGATTGACTTTTTAATGCCATTTTTGAATACCTTCCTAGCTATTCCTGGCTTAGAGATTGATTTCCAGTGGATTTGTATTTCGTTTACTTATCTGCTTTTATTTTTAGCTTCGGGAAAAGACTGTGGAGAGAATATGTTTAAATGTCGTGACATTGCTGAGTGCATTCCTCAGATATTTGCTTGTGATGGGGAGCCTGATTGCTTTGATAAAACTGATGAAGAAGATTGTGGTGAGGAACGCAGCTCCTAAAATTGTCAATTAAAGTTATTCTAATAATTAATGTCGCTTAACTTATATTTATTTTTAATTTTAGCTCGATGTCTAAGCGGAGAAATCAAATGCTTACAAAGTATTGCGTGTGTCGCCAAAAAGAAAATTTGCGATGGTAAAGCAGACTGTCCAGACGGATCTGACGAACTTTTTTGCTGACAAAATTTGCTTTCAAATTTTTAGAGCTATTATTTAACATAAGTCTATATTTTATATTTTTGAGTCAGTCAATAATTTAGAATTTTAAGATTTGAATTTTAGGTGTCAATTGATTGGACAAGCGGCTAAAAGCAGCACTTTCATTGACTATAAAATGTTTATCTCGATTTTTAGTAAACATTTTACGAACTTCGATATTTCCTGTTATCTTTAAATAACATGATTAATTAGCTGCCTATCAATCACGCAGCTATCAACCGCTGCTTCTACTATCAATAAAACAATAAAATATTAAAAAATCGTTAGCGAGAAATACCCAATTTTAATTAGTGATATTAATAAATTTAAAGAATTCCATTATTCATCTGCTAGAATGTATGATTTAGAAATGTTCGCACATTCATATAATTTAAATATTTTTATTAGAATTGCATTTATATATTAATTTATAAATTGGCTATAAAATAATTTGATTTAAACCCAACATTTACGTGACAATGTTATTCAGAGGTTACATTAAGAATCACGTTCAATTTTAAGCAAGGTCTCGTTGTTCGCTCAGTTCGGTACAATGAACCCGGCTAGGATTGGTTTTGTTTTGCGTCTAGCGGGTGCTTCGAAGACCGCAGTAAATTCGAAGAATGTTGTACTGAGAGACACGTCCGCTCTTCAAAAATGTTTTTTCTCGACTTCTCGACCAGTATCGTCATTTAGACAGGCCTTGGTTGACAAATTTAAACCTCGCAACCCAACGCTCGTCGCACTTTGTGTGGGAGTTGGATCTCTGTGCGTATATTCTTATCAAAGGAAAAAGAATTTGGAAAAGCCACAACTCGCTAACTCTGTCGAATCATCCATTGCCACGAATATTCCCGATGCCAAGCCTACCAGACGCATTAAAGGAACAACGGACAGCAAGCTCAAGCTGACTCTGTACCAATATCAATCGTGCCCCTTTTGTTGCAAGGTCAGGGCCTATTTGGACTTTAAAGGCCTCTCATACGATGTTGTTGAAGTTAATTCTGTGTCAAGAAAAGAGGTGAAATGGTCCAATTACAAGAAGGTGGGTAATTTTTTACGTGTTTTTAAATCTTTGAGTTTATGTACTAATTTACAAATTATACCTGTAATCCCTACTTTGTAGAGTTATCTTGCACTAGGCTATATATTTACACTTGACATTTTTAAAGGTTCCCATATTGATATGTGAAGCAGATGGCGAAAAGTTTCAACTGGTTGAATCCGCAGCCATCATCAGCTGCCTGGAGACCTTCCTTGAGGTCCAACAGGACCCCATGAAAAAGGTCGTGGCATTTTATCCCTCTTTTGAATCTGTGAACAGCAAAGGCAAGAAGGTTGTAGATGTCCCGAACAAGTATCACATCATGTTCGGTGATGCAAACGCCATATCAGACAAGGAGGTTAGGCTTCAAGTCTTTGCTCTTGTTTTTATTTTTTCCTCAGTTGCTTATATTTTCAATCTAATTGCCATTATTACTATTAGGCTTAATTTGGCTTTTGTCTAAACAGAATTTAGGCAAATAAATTTCCATAATGAACTGCATTATTGCACTGCACAAATCAGAAGGTTCTAGTTCCCTGGGATGAGAATTGTTAAACATAAAGTAAAACAAATCTCCAGGAAACCCAGAAATGGAGGGAATGGACAGACAATGTCCTGGTGCATACAATTTCCCCAAACGTTTACAGAACGCCCGGTGAATCTCTTCAGACCTTCAAATACTTCTCGAAGGTTCGTAATATTTTGAGACTCTACTTTGCCGACTTAGCAAAAGCATAAAACACAGGCATAACGCATTTTTTGTATATTTCTAGGTGGGAGAGTGGGAAGATGTCTTCCCTACCTTTGATAGAAATGTGATCATCTATGTCGGTGCAGCTGCCATGTACTTTGTCTCAAAGAGCCTCAAGAAAAGACACAACCTCTCCGACGACGTCAGACAGAGCTTGTATTCGGCCTGCGACACCTGGGCAGAAAACGTGGCCTCCAAGGAAGGGGCGAAGTTCGCCGGAGGTTCCGAGCCGAACCTGGCCGACCTCTCCGTGTACGGAGTGCTCTGTGCCATGGAGGGCACCGACGCCTTTAAGGACGTTATAGCCAACACCAAGGTGGGCACGTGGTTCCACGACGTCAAGCAGGAAGTCAACAAGAGGTCGGGAATGAGAGTTCCTTTGGAAGGTTCGAATACGGGTCAGGTCAAGGAAAAGGTGGTTGCTTAAGGATGAGGACAATGCATTTAATAATCATGGTTATGCCAACTACCTCTAGAGATTTCTGGCTAATAACATTTAATGGCATCTGTTTATAGGCATCCTCCTAGCAGCACATCAAACCCGTGCAAATGTTAAACTATTACATTTTACTCAAGTTTATGTTATAAAATTGTGCCTTTTTTTAATAATAATAACATTACGATATTAAACTTCGGATCTGTCACAAAAGAGGTCGGCATTGCTTTCTTTTACATGTTCATTCCCTGTAATTCAGTGTGATAAAATTAGTTCTCCTGTTTTTCATTAATAAAAATAATAATTATAATATTGAATTTATTCCAAATAAAACTTACATTGAGAATGAGGGACTCTGTCTTCTATCAGTTGGTGCGAGATACGCCTAGCCGTCTGCTTGAATTCGTCCTGTGAGTGGGAAAAATGAGAATGACACGAGGAGGTTCTCGTTGCATTTGCAATCAAACAAGCGACCAACTTTTGAGGTGAACTTCCCTTTCTTGTACAGCGGGTTCATCAGGTTTACAACGAACTCCGCAGCCTTTTTGAGCTGATCATTCGTTTCCTGGTTGTCTTTCTTTCCTTTTTCCTTGTGAGATGAGTCATCTGGGAAATTTGTGCGGTGATATTTAATAACAACTTTGCTGGGGACTTACCTGAATGGCTAAATATGTAGATTAAAACTGTTTACTTTGGCCAACTACAAACAAAAGGCTAGCACTCTACGAAAATGGTACTATTGTCTTAGAATGCTAATGGGAATGAGCCATTACTCCTAAATGAAATTAAATAAAATAAATCTAAGATATTACAATTAAACTTCAAAGCAAAGCAGTACCGTGAATCTTTATTTTTTTGTTGTCTGACATTTTGTCTGCATCGTTGTCATCTTTCAGCTTCCTCTTCAAATTCAGTGAGACTTGATTGTTTTTCGTAACTGGTTTGAGGACGTCTTTGGACAGAACTTTGGAGTTGGAATCATCTTCACTGCTCAGTGAATATGTTCTCGTGGTTGCGATCGATTGTCCGACGTCATCGCCAAACTTAACCTTCTTTGCATCTTTGATCAGAAAAGATTCCATTTTCATACTTTTTACGGTGTCAAGTTTCTTCGTAGTGGCTTTGCCCTTTTTTGGTGACAAGGATTTTGCACTCGACTTGAGAAGTGAGGACTTCTTTGCATGTTCTAATGGGAGGCTGCTCTGTGGTGATTTTGGGTTCAGGCCTGAAGAGACTTTAGAGATACTTTCTATGATATTCTTATTTCCTTCCTTCATTTTTGAATTGCTTTGAATTTTTTCCTCTACTTTTGAAATCCTTTCTTTCCTGGAAACGTTGCGATTGGCAACATCGTCTTTAGATGATCGAAAGTTGAGAGGCTTCATGAAGCTTTTGGTCTCAGTTTTAGTTTCTGCAATTTCAAGGCCATTTAAAATGCTTGTGGAGAGCAAGGAACTTGCAGTCTTGAAAGTGGATGCAAAACCCACGTTGGCATCGAGATTGTTGACAACAGTTAAAGTATCGTTTGTGAGTTCTTCACCACAACAGCTCATGTTGGCAAGGACACTGTCATTGATGGAAACATCAAACCCGGGGACATCTTGTACTTGGTCGCTCTCCTCATCGTCTTTCTCTTCTTTATTCTCCTGTCCTTTCTTTTCTGACAACAATTTAGAACTCTTCATGAATTCCCCAAAAAAAGTTGGGCCTTCGTCCTCCTCATCTTCCTCTTCTTTGTCTTCGAGAAAGCTCGGACAACAGACACCATTGGCGGTCATTTTTTTCACCTCCAGGACTTTATTGGTGCAGGCTGATTTATAAGAAGCCATTATCTTGCTCGCCTGAACTCAAAAAAAAGTACGATCATAAAAAGTACAAATAAAATATCCTAATTTCAAATACCAAATAAAATAAAAAGTTTCTAAATAAGAGTTGCTTATACAAGTTGATATTCCTAAGCAAATGATAATGTGAGATGATAATAATAAAGTAATAATAATAACCACAACACAACATTTCAATAAAATACCTTAAAGATATCGGCCTCCATCTCCACAGCGCATGACAAGGCAATGGCATCCTGCTCGGATTTGTCTCTCCCGATCGGATAGCACTTCTCGTAATTGGCTTTCAGTTCCCTTTCCATCACTCCCAAGCAACGTTCTCTATCCTGCATTTTACCAACGTTTTTGCTATTTAAATTTTGAATGATATTGTCAGAATAACAATAAATAAATAAATAAATAATACTCCTAATAGTAATAATAATCATTGAGATTGGAAGCACAAATAAATGTTATAATTCAGATGATGATAATCAACCTTCACAGCAAGTCCCTGGATTTTCTGATTGTTTGCAAACTTTAAAGGACAATTCTTAGTCGCAGGAACCCAAGAGGATTTCTCTTCGACCTTTGTCACCTGGAAATAATGAATTATCAGAATTATAGATAAATTATTAAATTTTTGGTCAAGAATTACCAAGCTTAAGGTAATCAGATGACAGTTAGATTGGATTTCTGATGATATTTTTTCGGATGAGATAAACAAACATAACTATTTATAATAGCAAACCAATCATTAATAACAATAGTAATAATAGGTCGGGAAATATTCAAAAGTTAATTAATATTCAATAAAATTATAATTACGCCTCTTCTCCTGGCAAACTCCTCGAAGATGAAACTCGATCTCTCCTCCTTCTCCTTCCTTTCCCAGTAGTTCGAGTCCCTCACCCCATGTCTGCTATTATAATATTCATCCTCGTCCCTGCATAAATTATGCCAATGAGGTTAATTATCATCTGTACAAACTAAACAAATTGTGAATGTCAAAATTAAATCACAATTGACAGCAAAAATCATCAAAAAAGGAAGAAGCAGCAAATGAATAGTACGACTACCAACATCTTTGCACCCTTTCTTCCACCTCCGTAAAGGTCGAGATCAATCACCCCCGGTTTGTCTGGGGCTTCCATTCTGGTACCTCCCAACCCAAACGATGACCTCGACCTGCAGACCCTGTCGTAGGCACCGCGGGCCGCCTTCGGGTCGAGGCAAAAGTCGCAGGACTTGTCACAGTTTGGTTTCTCGTCCCCAAAAAAGGCAGAAATGGCTCCGTGTCGACACCTGGATTTGAATTGACAACAAAAAAGATCTCTCAATTATCTCAGCAATTTTGTTGAAAGTATACGTCCGTCTTAATTCTTTAAGAAGTTTATTATTAAATTAATTTAACATTAAATCAAAAGAAAATGGTTTTAATTAAAACTCACTTTGGTTCTTCTACCATTTTGACCAGGCATTCAAAGCTTTTCATGACAGAACCTCCCCTTTCCTTTCCTCCATTTTGTCTCACTATGCCCTTTTTTTCATCCTTCAAATGAATAATAATAATAATAACATCTAATATATGATGTGTGTGATGCTTTATACCATATTTCCCATTATTATAAACAAATAATATCAACTTCAAAAAATGCAAAATTATACAACAATGCTTCATTCAAACTATTAACACCCTTCTAAAACTAAATCTTCCTTATGCATATTAAGGATTACATATTAATATCATTATCTTTTCCAATTTTACCCTTTGCCTTGCAGTGTCCAATTCCTTCTTCAGTAGGAAGGATACAATGTTCCTCTCGTCCGTGGAGTAGTAAAGGCGGCAGTAGGACTGGAGACCATCTCGTCCGGCCCTTCCACTTTCTTGGTAGTACCCTGCCATGGACTTTGGCAGGTCCCAATGTACCACAAATCTGAAATGTTTAATGATAAGATATTCTCTGTACATTTCAGTTCTACAATGCATTTCTAATTGTACTATCAATTACAAACAATAATAATAAATAATCCAGTTAAATAATTTAAAAAATTACAAATAATTAATCTTTTTCTTCACCTGACATTAGGTTTATCAACTCCCATGCCAAAGCTGATTGTAGCAGTGATGACAGGCACTTTACCAGTCACCCAATCCATCTGCGCCCCGTTCCTCTCGTCCGTCTTCAATCCCCCGTGGTAGGCCTTGGTCAAGAGGCCCTTCGACGTGAGGGTAGAGGCCAAATCGGCACAGGCCTCCCTCTTACGACAGTAAATTATTCCACAACCGTGACTTCCCTGATGTGGGATTGTAGAAAGTTTTGAGTACATTTAGCTAAAGAAATGTCACGTGTCATCAAAGTGCTTTTTAGTTTGCGTGATTGAATATTACTTAACAAATATTGGACAAACTATTGCAGTAACAATAAATAAAATGTTGAAAACATTCAATCAATGATTTATCATCCAACCCAGTCTGTAATGGTCTTTTCTGTACCCTTTTCAACCTTCAGGGCCCTCCTTATGAAGGTCAAAAGGTCATTTATCTCCTCATTTTCAGGAATTGATTCTTTGAATTTGACCTCGTAAAACAAATTTTTTCTAAAGCACGAAGTTTTGAATGTCGCTACTGGCATCCTCATGTGTAGATTGGCTATGATGTCATCAACGACTTGCTTAGTGGCAGTAGCGGTCAGGGCTATGCAGGGCACGCCCTCTATCGTCTTTCGGAAACTTCCCAGCTTGAGGTAGTCGGGTCGAAAGTCGTGCCCCCACTGGGAGACGCAGTGGGCTTCGTCGACGACAAAGTAGGCGATAAGATTTCGCTTGTGGAGCGACTTGGCAATCTCCTGGAATCCAGAGGTGGCTGCTTGTTCTGGAGTGATGTAGAGGAACTTTGTGTCCGGTTTGACGTTTTTCAGATCTGCTAAGACCTAGAATTCGGTAGAATAAGGAGAATTAAAGACAAATGCTCAACGTTTCTGATAATCCAGATGTTGGAACCTTTTTCCGGGCCTCTGCGGTAAGTTTGGAATTGATGGTGAGTGCAGGAATTTTATTTCGCTGCAAATTCTGCAGTTGATCATTTATCAAGGCAATGAGAGGAGATATCACAATGCTGATTCCATCTCTTGCTAATGTAGGAAGCTGGTAGCACAATGACTTTCCAGCTCCTGTTGGCATAGACACATACACATCTTTGTCTCCTGAGAAAATGCAAATTTGACATTTCTGATCTTTAAAATACTGCTAAGCATTTATGGCTGACTGACTCTAGATTTACAATTCAGATTATTTTGAAAATCGCTTAAACAATTTATCAATTTCATTAATTAACATCTATTCCCACCTTTAAGTATTGATGTTATGGCTTTTTCTTGTAGGTTTGTTCTGTATTTCTCATGCTTAAATACTTCACGAAGTATCTTGTCGGCTTTAACTTTCAAATCAGAACATTCGCTAGCCATTTTCTTTTTCAATTGCCTAATTAAATGTTTCTCGATTTTCAATTTTGATATCAAATTTTGCCGCCAACTACGCTAATCGCCAGGCGGGTTATTGCATCTAAAAAACCATTTGTTGATGTCTAAAAAGTTAACTTCTATTGCTAATTTTATTAACAATTTTAATAATTTTTCTCTAAATGCATTTACTACTAAAGTAATTTTATCTGAAATATAATCATATTTAATTTTTAGTACAACTTGGGAAATTTCTTTAAGCACTAACTTGCCCTTAATAATATGCACGTATTAAAAGGAAAATCGTGCATCCCCCAGGCAGTATTCTCCGTACAAGTAAAATCTGGCTCTAAGAAAACGGCTTTATAAAAAAAGAGAGATCATTTAGATCATTTATTCATTTGTTATTTGCAGCTTGGACGTGAGCTTGAGACTAGAAACCTAGATTCAAGCATGAAAAATTGTTTAATAGTTTGCATATTTTCTATATTGTTTGGCGTTTGTTTGTCGATAAACCACAGAGAAAATAAAATTTTTAAAATAGCGCTTTTAATTCCATGGAACATTACTTACGACTTTAGCGGATACACCAGTGCCAGTGCCGTGGCCATTGCAATCAAAGTTTTGGAAAGGGAATCGTTCTTTAGGGATAATATTTCTCTAACGTAATCAATTAGTTTCATGATAAATGCTTATTTAATTTAATGACAAATGCTTCAATTTCTGGATTTGCTTTTTAAAACAACTTTAACAATTACAAATCAAACGAGGATAATTCCAGGAATTAGTGAATGTTAATTTAATAACATTCAATATCTGTTATAAAAAAAACTTATTTGGCGTATTATTAACAAACTGCACTTCTCTGCACCAGTTTCTTGACAAGAGATGACAACTGCAGGAGCAAAGAAGCGCTTGGAAACGCTGCAGACTTGTTGATCAACGAATCAATTGACGTTTTTATCGGTCCGCCATGTTCGTCAGGTGACCACGTGATCTTCAGTTCCGATGATTTCATGTAATTACTAACAGATACTAACTGAAAATTAAGATATTGTTTTGAAACAATATTTGCAGAATGATAAAGCTGAATAACAAAATCATAATTCTAAGCAAATAACTACGTCTCCTAATTTCCTCAGCTTGCAGGGCTGTTGCAGAATTGGCCTCAGTTTTCGAAGTTCCCATGATATCATGGGTAGGCACCGACCCAGACTTCGACGATAAAAGAACTTACTCAACTTTGGCCAGAACGCTGGGTCCATTTAGTAAAATGGGAATCTTTCTTCTGGAGATCTTCCAATTCTACAACTGGAAAAGAGTGGTTGTAATCAGCTCCACAGACCTTTTGTATCAGGACGCTGCAAATGCAATTAGGTCAGTCGACAAGCCCATTGTGTTAATTAATTAATTATGTTAATGATAACATAATTGTTTTGTTAATACATTTATTATATCAATTAGTTAGGCAATTTAACTAATTGATACAAAATTTTAAATATCACACTCCAGGAAGGTCTTTGGAACAGGAAACTTAACCATAAGCTTCTCAACGCAGTACGACAACCCTGCCACTGATTCGTACATTAAAAGCACGCTGACCAAAACTAAACTTCAAGGAAGGAGTAAATAATAATAATCTTTTTATATTTATTTTTCATTTAATTGAATTTATTTTTATAAAACAATTTTACCTATAAATAAGCTATAATAGCTAACAAGTTTATTATTTTTTCCTAAAAGAGGTTAGCCTATTGGACGTCGGCATTAATTAACTTTAACCACTTCAATTGAAATCGTAAATTATTAAATGACTCTCGTTATAAAGCAATAACTTTATCCACGATGTCGGCCATAAGGTGTATAACTACTCCAAAAAATTACAACTTATCCTAAATCAATTAACCAATCATTCATTTTTTCAATATATAAATCAATCAATCAAAGTCATCCTTGTGATAACGTCCGACGAGGAGACAAGGAGATTCCTCTTGGCAGCCTCAGAACTTGGCATGACATCCGGCGACTACGTGTTCTTCACCGTCAACGTCCTTCCAGTTGACAACCTCACCAGTGACGTTGACATCTGGAGAGGGAATGATGGAAAAGACGAGGAGGCCAAGAGAGCTTTCGAATGTGTTTTCCACGTTAGTATTCCGTTTATTAATTCTAACGAATTATTATTATTATTATTATTATTATTATTAATAATATTACAAATTATTAATTCTTATTTCTTGTATTTATTTATTTATATATTCCTGCTTAAAGGTGACTCTTGCAGCATTTTCCAGTGAAGATGTGGTCAAGTTCAGGGAGGAGGTTGCAAGGCGAATGCAGGACGGAGACTGGAAGAGACACGCCCTTCCAGGATATTCCGATGACGTCACGAGCTCCGTCGCCATGGTAACTCTGCCATTAACAGATGAACTACCATCGTTTTTGACACGGATAATTTTTTTTTTAAATAAATCGTTAATTAATTAAATAAATAAACAAACAAAATAAGTTCACGAGGAACACATCCGACCGATAAAAATGAAATGTCAGGGTGACAGATTATCGCCCTACCTCTACGATTCGGTCCTGTTGTACGCACTCGCCCTGAAGGAGACGATGAAGAGAGGTCAAAATGTCAGCAATGGCACAGAGGTCGCCATGAATTTCCGGGGTCAATTCTTTCAAGGTAATGACGATTACGATGACGACTTTGATCAAGGTTTGTCGAGATATATTTAAAATATATCTTTGAAAATATCGCTAAATAATCCTCTCCAAGTAATTAATGATTCAATTTCATCAAAAGTAAACTTCAAAACGTTAGAAAAAAAACTTTTAAAATATCGTAAATTAATTCGTAATTAAAGAATTTTAAATCGATTACATTTAATTTTATTTAAATTGCATTTTAATTAATTAATTAATTTAATGAGGCATGTCTGGAAACGTGATCATCGATTCAAACGGAGACAGGGAACCAGATTATTGGATCCTGGATTTGAACCCGGAAACGTGGAAATTCGAGAAAATTGCAGAAGTCGTCAACTTGAAGGACGGACGAAGGGTCTCAGTGGACGTTGAAAACGCAAACGATTTCTTTATTTCATAATTAACGTTTAATAATTGTTAAATCGTAATTAATATTAATTAATAATAAAAATTAAATGTCAAATGAATTAAATAAAAATTGATTAATAGTTAAATACAATTTATTATTAAAATAGTACAAACTATTTTAAAAATGTTCTGTCTATTTATTTAACGTTAAATTTCAGCAATAGATTTTAATAAATTTTAATAAGTGATTTTCAACACCTGATTTATTCTGTGATATTATGAATAATGGAGAGATATTATGCAATATATGTCTTTGAAATTATCCTTAATATCTTTAAAAAGTTTTTAATTTTACCAATAAGGAGTTTCACAAGGACATCAAACTCCCTTCATGGCCAGGGGGCAAAGTGGGTCACAAGTACGCACCCCTGGATACACCCGTCTGTGGGTTTGCGGATGAACTTTGTCAAGGGATAAGTAACTTCATATTCGTTTTATTTATTCTTTCAATAATAACGATAATAATTAATAAAATATATAATAACTATTATTATTATTATATTAAATTAATGTCTCAATATCTAATGTCTTCAAATTGCGTTAATAATAATATAAACAATTGTTATTATGGTTATTATTATTATTACTGTTAATATTATTAATATGTAATTAAGCTATTCGAATCCGATATGGTCTTCTTAATCTGAATTAATTCAAAATAATCACCTGATTTTACGTGACATGAAATAATTTTTAATCGCTGTTATAAAATCGTAGCGTTTAAAATTTTAAAGAACTTACTTTTTGGAATATCCAGTGCCCACGTGGTTATTGGCTTTGGTTGGAATCTTGATAATGATCCTGGTGGCTGGCACTTTCGCAACCATATTCTGCCTCTTGAGGCGAGATGTAGCCAGATTTTTATGAAATATTTTAATGTTTATGTTAATTAATAATATATAATCATCACCTTATTCTAATGACAAATCAATCCTTCAATATTAATTGTTGTTGTTGTAAAGGTTATAAATAAAATCGTTTATAATTTTAAAATGATTTTTTATAAACGTTTCAGGAGAGCCAAGTTCGAATCGAAGTTGTTGATGCAATCGTGGAAGATCAAATATTCGGATATCGAGATGGTCGGAAGTAAAAAAGATCCAAAGCCGAAAAAAGATTGCGCTGTTGGTTTTAAATATTTATTTACTTATTTTGAAGTTAAATTATATTTATTTATTTACTTATATATATATTTATATTTATTATTAAACTTGCGACATAATATCACTAATGAGTAATCATTATCTCATTAAATGATAAGAAATGTCTATCTCAATGTCATACCTGTGAAAACTGAAATAAACTGTCAGTATCTGTATTTGTATATTTTGTTTTCAAACATTTTTTTGTCCAACAAACATACAAACAAAACAACTAAAGCCAAATACATATACATAAACATAAACACAAGATACCCCCTCAACTCTGATGATATAATATAATAAACAATTGCTATATAATTACTGTAATAAACGTAATTTGTAATTACCACAATAAACATTAATAGTTTCGTTAACCTTTCCTCACCTTCAATCTCTTCAGTCTCCTGGCAGCGGCCACAGCAACAGCACTGAAGAAGAAGTACTGGGGTCGAACAGTCTCAGTAGTTATACGACCAGAAGTTCAGCTTGTCTCAAATCCATCTCCAGTCTTGGAACTCTCCAACAGCAGATCTTCTCAGATGTCGGATATCACAGGGGAGTTTTGGTAGCGATAAAGCACATCAGGAAGGAACACATTCAAATATCGCGGGCAATACTTCTCGAGTTCAACCAGGTAGGATTTGAACCCGCAGCCTTTGAACTAAGGAGTCTGTTTAAGGAGTGGCCTTCTATGAAACTTATGCAACTTTTTTAAATGTTCCAAGTTGCAAGAATTGTGTATTTATGCTCTAAAATCAATTCAAACATTTAACATTACAAAAATGCAAGAGAGTGTATTTTACTAATAAATAATTTAATAAAAATGTTTAGTTTAATATTCATTATTTATTTAAGAAATGGAGAAAATGTATTTAAAATAATTGATGCTAAACTGCCATTCAGTTAAAAGACATTGCACACAACAACCTCAACGTCTTCGTTGGCGCCTGCGTTGAACCGCCAAACATTTGTCTCGTTTGGCACTATTGTCCAAAGGGAAGCATACAGGTATTATAGTCTCTCTACTTTTTTCATCATCATCGTCGTTGCCCGTAGCCACTCTCATCTTTGTCGTCGTCGTCGTCTCTATCACCATCGTCGTTGTCATCATCACCAACATTGTTATCATCAACATCGTCGTCTTCATCATCAAAATCGTCGTCGTCATCATTACCATCACCTAGGACATAGTGATGAACGACGAGATAAAACTGGACATGACCTTCAAGTTGTCCTTCCTGATGGACATATCGAAAGGTATGCACTTCCTGCACAAGAGTCACCTCCATTCCCATGGCAACCTGAAGAGTTCAAACTGCCTGGTCGATGCCAGGTGGAATGTCAGGGTATGAAGTCCTGGAGAAAGTTCTTATTTTCTTAATAAAAATTTTAATTATTTTTATAATATAAATTAATAAGAAATTTTCTTTTTTATAAAAATTATATAACTTTCAGGTCAATTATTTCACTTTATAGTTCAAATTATAATAATGTCTATTCTTATAAAAATGTTAAATACATCTAATTTTCTATTTCACTTACAACATAATTATTATTAATTGTGGATTTGTTTCAATTTATTCATTTAAATTATCCATTTATTTATACTATATTGGTTTTTATTTATATTTTGTTATTTTAATTATTTATCATTAGATAACCGACTATGGTCTACCAAGTTTCCTTTCCGGTCAATATTTCGACGAATCGGATCAGGACATGTACAGAAGTGAGCCGACAGTTAATTAATATATTAATAATTAACCACAAATTAAACATTCGCTGATTAGAATCAGCTAACCACTACAACAACAACAACAACAGGGAAATTATGGATGGCCCCGGAACTTTTGAGAGAGAACACACCACCGCCTTGTGGCACTCAGAAAGGTGATGTGTACAGTTTTGCCATCATCGCTTTTGAGATCATCATGAGGTCAGAACCCTACCCTCTCGACCTCATGACTGCCAAGGGTAATTAACATAATAATAATAATAATAATAATAATAATGTATTATTAATCATCTGTTGCTGTTGTCGTTGGGGAAGAAGGGCTATATAAATGGAAAGGGAAACTTAATGAAATAATTAATTCATCAATAACTTTTAAAAGGTTATCAACTTTGACCTAAAATCAAATAATCAAGTATTATGGCTCATTTATTGTTATCTGTTATGTTTGGGAAAGCAGTGTTACATAAATGCAAAAGCGCCTCTGGAGCCAAAGAAATGGGCGCCATGCATGAATGAACTAAAATTAACAATTTACAACTGTTAAAGAACTTAGGATACTCATTTTAAAAAAAATTCCCCACAGATGTCACCAACAGGGTTAGGAATGGCGAGAGTATACCATTCCGACCCTACATCCTGGACTCGTGTGACGTGGACAAACCCATCCTGGATCTCATCAGAGCCGCTTGGCACGAAGACCCTGAACACAGACCCAACTTCGTTCAGATACGAACCATCATCAAGAAGCAAGCCAACGGAGAGTCAGTTATCCCTCTGCCCATGAGTTAATTAATTATTATTAATTAATATTTAATCTAATTAACTAACTGTTTTAATGAATTGTGATTTTATGAAATGGCATTTCTTTTCCTTTATGATAATTATGCAAACAGCGATTTAAAGGATTGTTTAGTGGTTTGTTAAAGACTAGCATCTGGCAATTTAGCTTTAAAATAAGTTAATAAAACATTATTCCACAAAAATAATGACTTATTTATAAAAATGATTGTAATAAATTGTAAAAAAAATGACTTAATAATAGATTTTAGAATAAAATATATTGGCGGCATAAATTATCCGATTTGCAGAAGAATTTTAAATTTCAAACTGTTTTACTAAAACCAAAGAATCAACATCATGGACAACGTCTTGAGCCTCATGGAAAGATATGCTTACAACTTGGAAGAAATTGTGGAGGAAAGAACGCAACAGTTGCTGGAAGAAAAGAAAAAGACAGACAGACTCCTTTACAGGATGCTACCTTCGTATGAATACTTTTGATTGTTTAATAATTTATTTAATTTACTTATTAAATCTATATTCACGTATTCAATTGAAGAAATTTTCTAATTATTCGTGCAAATTATGCCTGATTATTGTTTTGCATCCTATTAAGTTAAGGCACGAAAAATGTTGGCCAAATGCACATATTTTCATTTATATTTACTGAATTAATAAAATTTAATCACAAAATATTAATGTCATTATTAATAAAATCATTAATAACCTAGAATAATAACAAAAAACTGAATTTGAATTCACCAAAGAACTGTGGCCGAGCAATTGAAACTGGGGCGACCGGTGAAACCCGAGACCTACGATCAGTCAACAATTTACTTCTCGGACATCGTCGGATTTCTTACTTTAGCTTCTCAGAGTACACCTCTACAGGTGAAACAATTATACGGATAGTTATTGTTTTATATGTAATTCTTTCAATTAACAACAATAATGGTGATTATTATAATTCTAATTATTAATATTATTATCAGCATCACCACAGCTCATTATTATAATTTATCAATAATTTCGTATTTAGAAAATTATTTTTAATAATTTCATATTCATGAAAAAACATTTTTTATATATCCAACAGATCGTTGACTTCTTAAACGATCTCTACTCATACTTCGACGAAGTCATAGCCAAGCACGACGTATACAAGGTGGGTAATTCCACCTCATTAACATTTTAATGCTAATTATTATAATTACAGTTATATTATAATTATAATTAATATTATAATTAATATTATAATTATAATAATATATTATAATAAGTTTATCCTTAACAAGCTAAAGAGAGGATTATTATCTAAACGTGATAACTCCTTCTTTTGGAAAGGTTGAAACGATTGGGGACTCGTACATGGTCGTCAGTGGTGTCCCCGTCAGGAATGGCCAGAGACACGCAGCAGAAATTGCTAACATGTCTCTCGATCTTCTCAGCTCCGTCCTGACCTTCAAGATCAAACACCGACCAAATCAACGCATTCAACTTCGCATAGGCAACGGATAAAAATAAATATCTAATTGATAACAATAAAAAATTATTAATAATTATGTAATTGCAATAATTGATGATCAATTAACGAATGATAACATCTACTTTTACAAATGTTCAAAAATCTTAATAAGTCTTAATATGTCAATCTTTTTCTCATATGCAAATAAACTTATAATAAATTTACAAATATAAATACATTAATACCTGTCCAGGTCTTCATACCGGTCCCGTGGTTGCGGGCGTGGTCGGACTGACGATGCCCAGGTACTGCCTATTTGGGGACACGGTCAACATGACGGCCAGGATGGAATCCAGCGGTAAAGGTGGGTCACTGAGTTCATTTTGTCGAGAGGAAAGGTGGGATTAAGTATGGCGTCTCCCACGTCATAAGTTGACCGATCCTATGTAATAAATTGCGTGTTATTATTGTATATTTTAGATAATGTCTATAATTATGTTTTATACATATATATATAGATTTATATTAATTCTAGAGAATTAAATAAAAAAAAAATATAACAAATTAAGGTTAACATCTGTGAAAAAGTTAATTAATTGTAAAATCAGCTATGACGAAGGATTTTCTAATAAACTCCTTGTCTTTAATTCCAGGCCTGCACATCCACTTAAGCAAACAATGTTTCATTGCCCTGTCTGAAATAGGTGGCTATGAGATGACCTTGAGAGGTGAAATGAATGTCAAGGGCAAAGGTCTCCAGACGACTTATTGGCTGAATGGTAAAAGGGGTTATGATAGGCCACTGCCAGAAATGAATGAGTTAGCTTTCTTGTTTAACTTTAACAGTTAACCTTCACAACTGTACATTAACATGTAACATTATATTTAACTCAAAGGCATTTTTAAAACAAATATTCCCTCGAGTACTTTCAAGTAGCAAACATTCTTTACAACTTTTTATAACTTTAATAACAGATAACAATTCTTAAAAGTTACCATTTTAGTTCACTCTTAATAAATTCACTTTGCAGTTCATAAATCCATTTGAAAGAAAAGAAGCCTTGAACAAGAACATTGGTAACATGTTTTTTAACCAGGAACCAGTGCTTTGACTAAAAAACATTTTCGTTGGCAAAACACTGAACAGTTGGTTCTGAATACTTTCAGAACACATTGTATCGTATCAGTCATTTCTTTACATTAGCAGATAATTCTCATTTTACATTTATTAATATTTTATATTTATTTATAATTCATATTTTATTTATAATTTATTTATTAATATTTTATATTTGACAAATCCTTTGGCAATCAAAATAGAATTTATTGGCAGGTTTTATTGCTGTTCGTACTAGAAAGATCAACAAATACATTTGAAATATCTGCCATGAGATGCCATGAGACAAAGTATGTTTCAACAACATTTTAATACAAACACCTCCTTTTAACACAGGAAGTTCTGAAACATTAACAAACATACAAACCCCCTTCAAACAAAATAAAGCATGCCACCCAAAGAATTTATATCTATCAATCAGTCACAACCTCTTAAATATTCAAATGGAGAAAATAATAATAATAATTAATTAAATTAATCAGGCTACGAATAATGAATAATGTCAACAAAACAAAAATATAATTCTTGAAGTGCAAAATATATCAATGATGTGATAACTAGGGCGACAGGAAGACTCAATTACAAAGAATCCATGGACTCCAGCATTTGGGACTTCACAACAGATCCTCAGGTTTCTGTCAGGTGATGGATTCCAATTCCTTTACATACTCTTTGTAGACTGGCTTGGATGGATCATCTTTTTCAACAGATCCCTTGGAAAATGAAACACAAAATATAATAAAAATATTAATTAATAAATGACATAATAAATTATCTCAATCAGTCTATGCCATTGATAATTTAATCAGAAATATCTTAAACATTACTATTATTATTATTATTATTATTATTATTATTATTATTATTATTATTATTATTATTATTATTATTATTATAAGTAGCAAAATCCAATGCCAATAAAATTCCAGTTTCATTATAACTTTAATAGATGCCAGTCTCATGTTTATGCAAATGAACTTGTCATTAAAACTCCTGAGAGTCGAAAATTCCATTTGAACCTCATTCACCGTTCATATCATTAGAACTTCATTAGCATTCAAACTCCACCCACTCGTTGCTCTTCATTTGTTCGACGATTCTTCCCTTCATCGCGGCGTTGCTTCCCGACGCCTTGAACTTCTGCTTCAAGTCCTCGTTGACGGCCCGAACTCCTTTGACGTTGTGGAAAAGGTGGATGCTCTTCTGTCCTGCAGAGGCCAGGAGGAGGCTGTTGGAGCTGAACTCGACTGCAGAAGCGCCACCTGGTCGGGGTCGAAAGAAAAGATTAATTAGATTAACTTTTAGTTCAACTCAAGGCACAGAATCAACAGTCGAATGCTCACCATCAACATCATTATAATCAGCATTATCATAACCATGACCATGTCATCATCATCATCAACACCCACCACTATGAACGTCTGCTATCTTCTCGTACTCCTCTTCGTAGACACTGTACGCGTACAGGTGACTGCCGTTGGCGATGGCCACCGAAAGGCCGTTCGGTGCTAAGGCGATGAGCGACGATCCGCTCAGGTGATCGCACGACCAGGTCCTGATCAACTTCGGATCCTGTCGGTTCTTGTAGTCGACTGTGGAGATTGTTGTGGATAATGTAATAATATTGTAAGAATTTATTATTACTTAAGTTTATTACGATAATATACAGAATCTTTTTGAGCTTATTGCAGTGGCACATTCTTTGTAATAAAACAGCTTAGTATCTCCAATTCCCAAACTAGTCCTTAATTATATAGCAAGTAATTCAAGATACAACAGAGATAAAACAACTTGTTGTTGCAAAACAAAAACAACCCGATGTGGTCGAGCGAGCACTCAATTCGCATGCGATTGAGCGATTTGCGAGCGATCGATCAATGAAAAAGTCTCACTGTTTGTGTCCCAGAGCTTCCACGTTCCATCATTGGCAACAGAGGCAACCCTGGAATCAAATAATTATGATCTAATGACAGGTTAGATCCATATAATCATAATAATATATAATAATAACAGTAATATTATAACTTTAATAATTGCAACTTCCATATTTACTGAAATTATAACTCATGTCATGGAAAATAATGGCCATCCCTAATAATCCAATAATCCCAATAAGGCAATAAGACAATTAAAGTACTACCACAAGTACAATTACTGTACTTAGACAGGACCACTGAAAAACTAATTGCAAACAACTGGAAATGCCAGTAAGAATGCAGTACCCCCTCAGAAGAGCAGGTGTTGAAAGACTCACCTGGACGAGTCTGCATTGAAGGCAAAGGAGTAGACGGAAGACTTGTGTCCTCCCAGCTGGAATGCCTTCACCACCTCCTTGAACTCTCCACCTTTCGAGAAGGAGACCTCCCACACTTTCACCTCTGGAGTGAAACCTGGCAGAAGGGAAAGAAAATGGCAAGTTGGATAGGACTATCATGATTGGTGATGGAAACTATCATGATATTCCATGATAAGTAGCAGTAAATTAGTGAATTAACTTGACTTAACATCTTACTGAAACTAATGATGAATAATATTTAATAAAAATGTTATTATTTATTTATTTGTTTAATTCATCTTAATTGCACAAGAATTTCATTTCCAAGGGCAACAATTTCGAACTTTTAAACTTTTATCCTTAAAAATTAGCCAAAAATAAGCGCCAAAAAGCCAGACGACATTCTACATCGAGTCCTTCCTTCGCAACTCACCTGAGCAAGCCACGAAACGTCCGCAAGGAGAAACCGCTCCGTGGTTGTGATGCACCTGGTTGCTATTGAAGCTGTCCAACATATTTCCTGCAATATTTTTATTTTATAATTATTAATTATAAAAAAAAATTAATATTATTGATTTGTCGACCATCACCTTTGAGGTCCCAGATCTTGATGACGGTGTTCTTCCTGTAGCAGGTCATGACAAATCCATTGATGGAGATGCCAAGACATAACACCTCGTCAGTATCTTTCTATAATGATTGGCTACTTATTATAATTTATTACTACAATTTGTCTTATAAAAGCTTATTATATTTTGGGTTCTACATTTTACTAAACCAACAAACCATTTCAAGCCGAACAAATCAATTAACGACAAAACAATCAATACAAATTTCACATTTACAACTTATGCATTACATCTACTTATTCTGAAATAAAGCCTAAATAGTAAAAGTATTAATAAATTATTAATCCTAATTGTAATAAATATACTAATTATAATAAACTGATATAAGCACCTCTGGAAAGTCAAAACCCGTCTCGATCTTCTCATTGGACACTTCGTTCTTCTTCTGTATCTTATAAACTCTCACCGTACTAGCTGAGTACAAGGTTGCCAGGAAAGCTCTAAGAAGAAAAATGTTTAAACAACCATTTTCAATCCACTCATCTGATAAATAATTGTGTAACCTTAACAAATATAATATCATGAGTTCAATATTATAAATCAAAGTAATAATTAAGAATAAACATAAATAAACTGACTTGTTATCTGGACTGAAGCAAATCTTTGTGGCATGGTCAAATAAGACATTAACTCTAAGGAACCTATTGGATTACAATCAACAAATATATATTTGTTTCATTCAAACCGATTTGTACAATTACAAAATATTAACTTATAATTGTCAAAAAGTCTAATTATAGAAAGTTAGTGATAGTTGAGTGATATAGTAAACAAATAGTGATTTGTAAAACCAACTTGCTTCCATTATTCAGATATTCCTTCAGGTACCACAGATATATTGTTCGATCTTCAAGCAATTTTTTTAAATGAAAATTATTTCATTTAACCTCAGGTGTATAACTTTAGACATTTGATGGGTTTAAGGTCATGCAAGTACAAATATTTTAAAAGAAATATCCGTTAAAGAAAACCACAGAAACACTCACCATCAGCACAGGAGACAATATATTTCCCATTTGAACTAAAACTCATTCCAGATATATCACCAGTATGAGCCTTCAGAGACGCTGCCAGCCATTGGTGAGTGAATTTCGTTTTTGAGCCCTCCTTACCTCTGCTCTCAGAATGACTCTTCTGTGTCTTCACAATATTTGTTCCTGAAACAGGCTTTTCTGGGCAATCATCTCCCCCTTTTGCATCAACTACAAACACAATGACCAGGAGATAGTAGATTCAACACAAGTATGACACATATAAAGTGTGGCATATATATCATCACAACTAGGGGAATTACTGATAACAACTTGGCCTTTCGGCATTATTCTATTCAGCTAGCAAGCTAAATCGTGTTATAAACATATGAAACAATTCTTACCTTCCACTTGTGGGCTAATAAAAAAAGATTTAATTAACCCCAGCAGATTGGATAAGTAGGAAATGGCAAATATAACAATTGCAGTCGTTGCAAGAACACCGAAAACAGCCGCTTGGGAAATTGAATTTTGTGTTTCCTCCATCGTGAATTTGTAAATTAAAAATTTAATTCAACTATTGCTCCCCAAATCCTTCAAAAACACGAGAACCCGCGCCCAGCCGTAATAAAAATGATGCCCTAAACCCGTTAACGTGTCAATGCAGTGCATCTCCATGCGTTGTCTAGAAACTAATTTTCGGAATCGTAAAACTTGAAAAATAAATTTAACTTTCAAACCTCATAGTTTATTTAATAAAAGTACCTCATTTAATTACGAAATAACTATTTTTGGCGAAGCAAGGCTAATCGCCTCCATAGATACCATACGCCACCCGAGCAGTCCGTCAATGGTGGAGCCATCCCAATACGACTGCCCCATCCACATACTTCAGCTATATTCCTTCCCACTTCCCACAAATTCTAAAAAGAGATCAGAACACAAGAGATCGATCAAAGTGTTTCACAAAAGCTGACTTTGATTAAAAATCAATTGTCATTTGCTGTTGTTCCAATGTAGCCAATTCCTTTTCACATCAATACGAAGATAATTCATTGTTTAAAAACCACAACGACGACGACGATGTCATGAAAGTAATTACACCAATAGGCAATCGTCCGTCCGTCCAAGCACAAGGAATGAAGAAGTAAAAATAAAACTCAAAAAGAGACCCTCTCGAGAACAACTGACAAGCATCGCCACACACCTCAGAATCAAAAAGAGAAACGGCATGGATACGACAACACAAGAGGAGGATTCAATTAGGACTCGGCCTAAAACGAGAAACAAAAATAGATTATTATTTAATAACATTAACAGATATAACTATTATTACCAGACCTGCACAATTCAGTTAGACTTATTATACTTCTTCAAGCTGACATACCATCAGCAAAGCGGTTCTAGTTATGCATGTTATGAAAGCAATAATAATCGCCAAAAGGTTTATCAGATTTAAGAAATTAATTCGTTAAGCCATCGACATTATTCTTTAACGATTATCTCGATCAGAATATGTTAATAAATTATTAAATTAAACTAATTACTTGGCCCACTCCACGTTGAGGATGAGGTGATCATAACCATAACCGGACACACCTTTGATTGCCCTGGCAGCATCTTCTCTGTGATGAAAGTTGATGAATGCAAAGCCCTAAAACAATCGATTGATTAGATCAATCGGAGGATTTAAAACAATTGAAATAACCAACTGACCAGAAGAACGAAATAGTCAATAAGAGTTAAAAATAATGGAATCATATCAATAAATAAATAAATAAATAAATTATATAAATAAATAAAAATTAAAATAACAAAATCAATCGCCCATCAATCCGTCAGCAAAACTTCGATCGGGTCGAAGGCCCACCTTTGACTGCCCCGAAGCCTTGTCCTTTGCCAAGAAGATCCTCGAGATGAGACCAAACGGCCTGAACAACTCCTGGAGGTCGCTTTCCCTCGTGTCCTCAGAGAGGTTCGTCACGCGGATGGTGGCAGCGTCGTCTGACGCGAGTCACAAGAGATTTGGATTGATGATGATGATAACAATTTTTTTTTATAAGTTTGAGGTTAATCAGCATGCATTTTGTAATCTGATTTTGATTAATTGTGAATTATAAATTTTTATATAATTTCACATTGATGGCTGATCAATTCCTAAGAGATGTTTCAAGAAACATTTCTAGGGAGCTTAGCTTGTCTCCAGCCTATCCAATGCAGCAATGCAAAACGTGGACAAAACCCAAAAAGACAAAATACTTGCAGATTCTTCAGAACTCAAAGAATCACCTTCAAATCCACACAACAAACAAGCAAGCTGAGAATAATTCAGGGCAACAAATAGGCAAACAAACAAACAAACAAGATCCACTCACCTCCCCTGCTCCTCATGGACATGGATTCCCCCTTTTTGTTACCCCCCTCTCTCATGCTGGGGGGAATGTACTTCCCTGGCTTTTGGGCAGACGACTGAGCGCTCGGACCTCCGACTTGGTGGGCGGGCTGCTCCTCTTTCTTGACGTCGGCGTTTGATTCCTGGAGGGGTACCAGGGAGTCCTTGTAGGGACACTTGGTGGTCCAATGGTCGCCCTTGCAGATTCTGCACATGACCATCTTGCCCTTCAACTTGCTCAGGGGATCATCGTCTTGCTCGGCTAGCTAGAGGTGGGGTGCAGAGGTGATACTGATGGGAAAGATGCGTGATGATGATGATGATGGTGGTGGTGACTGAACAGGAGAATGGAAACGAAACAAGAAGGAACTTGATTGGAAATACAAAAAAACGACCAAGAAATTGGGATACGGTTTGTTGGAATTGTTAATGGTGATGTCAGTTGTATTACTATGAAGATGGTAACTTTGGATAAGATGATTATTGTACTGATAACAATGATGACAATGACAGTGCTTGAAATGATGATGATGATGACCTACTTCTTTAGAATGAATGTAGGTTATGCTGATGTCTTCCTCGATTTTTGTGCTGGCAGGGTTAGGACCCGTGGGATCGTTCTGCATGTCTCCAAATTTCTTCCACAGCTGGAAAGCATATCAATTAATTAATCAATATATAATATATAATCAATTAATAATTAATTAATTTAATAAGCAGATGATTCATGTTTCATTCATGTGAATGGTTTTTTGAATAATAATCTGCTCAAGAAATAAACGTAACAATAAAGGAATTAAGAGATTTGCATTTTTGGAACCTTTCTTCTGGCAACAGTCCTAGAGACTTTGCATGTTTCAACCTTGTAAATCTTGATGACCTTCAAAAGGAAATATTCTAAGTGAGTTATTGACATCAACGAATAACGACGTCAACGTAATTGAGAATTAACACCATATTATTGTCATCTTGAAAGAAGAAGGACTTTATAAAAATAATTAGCTTAACCATTTAAGAAAGAATCATTCATTATAAAATCACCCACCTTGACCTTCTTTCCATCATCATTAAACTTGTACTCCACAACAGTTTTCAGACCAGTTTTCTTGTCAAATATTTCTGATGGTGGAGGAAGCACATCGGTTGGTGATGAAATGCTTCCTGCATCAACAAACACTCCAGATGGAAAATCACAAAACCCACGGTAATCCAAAGTAATCGAACCTAATTGCAATTACTTCCAATTTGTATTATTATTCGCATTTACTTAAGCTTTTATTTTTATTTAGTTAAGTTACTTCAGAGGGCAAAATGATTCGAACGAATTGTAATGAAGCGTAATAGCAAAACCAATTACCGTCGTCTCCCAATTCCACCTGTTCAGCCCAACTTGGTTTGATGCTGTAAATTACATTCACAGCCTCGTTAGAATAATGTAACATTTATTCTTTGATGTTGATCGTTTCATATTTTTGAACGAGCAAACAAACCGCGACAAACCGCATGACCAAATGTTTCAACTTATTAAGAAATAATATAATCGATTACATCGTTGACAGAAATCAAAGAATAAGGCATCATTACTCCTGATCTTTTTGCGAGATTTCCAAAGTTTTCGAAGGCATTTTGAACGACGCAATTCGCTCCTAACAGCTCTTTATCGACACCATCGACAAAACAATGTACCTCGTAAAGTATCTACTGACCGAAACGAAGAGCTAGACGATTTCTAGGAATTTCAAATATCGAAAATAAAAATCCACTCCCAAATAACAAGTTCTCAAATAGTTTATTTCAACAAAATAAATCTTCCTATATGCTGCTCTTTCCAAGGAGGGCGTTTACTTCACGTTCGGCCTGAAAGTGAAAAGATTGTTAGCTTCCATGATGTACCAAAAAAGAATTTTAAAGGTACTTACTTGGCCCATTCCACATTAAGAATAAGGTGGTCATATCCAAATCCTTTCAGTCCCTTAATGGCCTTTTCAGCATCCTCTTTGTGGTAGTAGCTAACAAAGGCATATCCCTACAAAAACGAAATATTTTTCATTTAGAATTATAATTCATATAAATAATCTCAAGGCTTAGCATAACTAATCATGTGCATAAAAAACATGGAAGTTCTGAAACAAAATCTGACCTTTGATTGTCCAGTCAACTTGTCCTTGGCAAGGAAGATGCGAGTGACTGGTCCAAAAGCCTTGAAAAGTTCCTGAAGATCGCTTTCCCTAGTGTCTTCAGACAAATTGGTCACCCTGACGGTAGCATCGTCTGGAATGAAATTGGATGAGAAACTTTAATCTTGAAATTCTCAAAATTATAATGCATTTAAAAGCAAGCTTAATACTTAAAGTAGTATAATTAAATAGATGCCTAAATGCTATTTACTAATATTCACAAGTTTACAGACATCCAATAGCAGAAAACTGGCCTAACCTTTTGCTTTGGAATTCATGGATTCTCCTCTTCTGTTTCCACCTTCCCTGACATTGGGTGGAACGTATTTCTGAGACGCGGAGGCACTCGAAGCGCCGGCTCCGGCACTGGCCTCCGCTTCGTCCTTCTTCATCTCCTGAATAGGACCGAGGGTGTCCTTGTACGGACACTTCGTGCTCCAATGGTCGCCCTTGCAGAATCGGCACGCAACGGCCTTGCCCTTCAATTTGTTTCTCGTTTCCTCGTCCTCGTCTCCTCCCTGTAGAAGGGGAAAAGAAATATTTAAAATCAATAAATTAGAATAATCGACTATATATTCTTTGGGTCAATGCACTAATTAAAGATTCAGCATAGAGTCTAGATCAAAAGAAGCTTCAGCTTGGACATGAAAAGGCTACTTACAACATCTGAGATGTTGTAGTTGATGCTGATGTCTTCCTCAACCCTCGTGTTTGCAGGGTTTGGACCCGAAGGTTCCTTCGAGCATTCTCCAAATTTTTGCAGTGCCTGAGTAAACAAGTTATTATATAAAGGTTAACAAAGTATAATATATCGTGAGGTTATTGATATAAAGCTTCTAAGAAGGATTATAATAACATCCTGTATATGTCTAAACTCCAAATGTAAACAATAGATTGATAAATAATTATCTTTGATAATAAAACTAACTAACTAACCATTCTTTTGGCAATGGCCTTTGATACTTTGTTGACTCTGTAAGTCTTAATGGTCTTGACTTTCTTTCCTTGGTCGTTGATTGAATATTCTACAACGGTCTTCAGTTGGGTGTTCTCGTCGTATGTTTCCTCCCTAGGTGGCAGGCTGGGCACCTCTCCAGCTAAAATAATGAACAAAATCCATATATTTATGTAAATAAAATTTGCATCTTCTGTTGAACTAATTAAAGGATTTTCAGGTTTAAAAGCATTTTAAAAGAGGTAAACAAATTCCTTTAAAATTAATGATCTAAAATTAAAGGAGGATATCATCATGGCTTGTTTTGAGACACTTTATCAGGTATGGCATTATAACACCCAAAAAGCCCTCATCACAATATCTAACAAGTCACTTTTTCACGAGCCCAATTACAATAACTTTAGAATTGTGAATGTTTTTATAATAATGAGGATAGTGATAAGGTTAGCCAAAATCAATTTTCCTTAAGCCTATTCAAATAAAACAGAAACAAACCATCGCCATCATCAAATTCCACCTGCTCTGCCCAACTTTTGGCACTCCTGTAGAATTAAATTGTATTTTCTAATAAAGACTTAATCAAGAGTATAATAGCGATACTAAGTTTGTTGCTATTTCCAGCGGAGCTTTTAAAATTTTCCTATCAGAATATTCCGTGGCGTAACAAATGTTAGGAGTTGTGCTTGTAAGTGAATCCATTGCCACAATTAAGACTTCATCTGATATAGCAAATAAAATTATTCTAACTCTTTGTTTTCTGTGACTCCTTTTGTCATGTCGAATTATTTGGCAGCAATAAACCCAAACACGAAACGATAATCGAGAAAATATGTTTTTGCAACGTGACTCAAAGATTCAGGCCGAGGCGATTGTGATAATAAAGTAAAAACATTTAATTACTGTGTTTTAATATTTTAAAATTATAGTATTTTACAACAAAATTTATTTATTTATAAATTGTACAAATTTACTATTCCCTACAAAGTTATTAAACGTTATACATCGTGTCAAACATTTAGCGCTAAATATAAATGTCTAAAATCACTTCCCAAAATTGAAAATATTTTTATAAAAGATTTATCCTAATAATAGGTGAAATTATGAAAATATAGCCGCCTTCATTTGTAAGCAGTATGATGACAAGTGAGACAATAACAAAGGTGATACCATGAGAAATGTGAAAAAATTCATTAAACAACCACTATTTCTAATATTCAAGGTTATCGTGAGATGGTAATTAATATTTAGATGCCATTATGAACTTTTATTTTAAAATTTGTCTCGTTGTTGAGCATAGCTACATTTTCATCATTATCAATTAATTAAATAGATCTTTGCCAGTCCTGTTAAAGTTTAGATTAAATGCTAATCAAAAATTCCCCTTCAATTCGATGTCTCTCTCCATGATTAAAATAAAAATTATGCTTGGCAGATTTTATTCTTTAAATTAGATATTTACTTACATTTCATTGTCTGGGCTCTTTTTTTTAGAACCCCAGTTAACCATCGGTCATCAGTTAACTATCAAATGCGTTTCGCCACCGTCTGTGTTGTCCTCAAAATGGCACTTAGACAATTCGCTTTGCATATGCAACAATTTCGATACTGTGACAATGAATACCAACCGGGTGTCTTTGGCTTTAATTAGTGAAAAATCGGTTTCTAAATGCTTGTAAAATCCAAAGTCTAAAGTTTAATTTGTTTTCTTCGGCAGACTTAGTGTGCTGCCGCCATAGTTAATATTAAAAAGGCGGGGTTTGATGGCTTGAGCTATTTTTTCGGTTTTACATTGTCTGTTTTGACAAACGTGTCAAATCACAGATTAAAAATTTTAACGATAAAAGAATCTGCACTTAAGAAAATAACGCGCTCAACACCAACACGAACTTAGTCTTAAACTGATTCATAAATCCTGGAACTTCGGTTTTCCTAGTTTTAACCCGTCCCATTTAAAACCGGCAGATGACATCGGGCACATTCTCTCTTTAATCTACCCCCAAGGTCATAGGGTCCGGATATAACCCTAAAGGTGTTGAAAAGGTACATGATTTGAAAATGGCTTATTATCATCAACGACGAATGTTGTGTTGTGATAGTTGCTGAGACTAATAAGTCATAAGTCTTTGATTAATGACTAACATTAAAGCCTGCTATTTTCTCAGGAAATATATGCAAATAAATCGACCGGAAATTTAATATTTTCACAATATTCCAACAAAAAAAAACTGTACCATAGTTTTAAATTGGCATTCGTAGTAAATTTGAGACTCAAAAGAGTTAAAACACACTTTAAGAAAACAAATAAAGATAAAAAATCTTTTAAATTATTCCTCTCTTCCACTTTGGCTCATTTCCATTTATTATTTTTTTTTACAATGCATTTGTACCAATTAAGGAGTGGAAGCTGAAAAATTCATAAATTGACGGATCCATTTTCCTCTGCTCTCTCGAGACCTGGAAAGGACTTTTCGGCGGAATTCGATTCAAATCCGTCGTCGACCAGAGTCGAATCGACCTCCGCTTGCGGCGTTGACGCGTTGCCCGTTTGAGCGGCCGCGTCGCTGACGTTCGGTTGCAGCTGGGGGCACTGGTACAGACCCTGGGAGAAGGGATGGTAGAGGTTCTGAGGATGGTGGTGATGATGGTGATGGTGAGAGTAGTAGGGTGGTGGTGGTGGTGGGGGCGGAGGGACATCGTCCCTGGCCGGGTAGGGAATGTAATTGAGCGGAAGAGCCTGACAGTTGAACTGCTGTGGATAGCAAAAGTTATATTCGCAGCCGACCCTAAATCCGAAGTCGACGGCATCGGTTGCAGTCGAAGCGACCGACGTCAACAGCGACAGGTCGCTTCCACCGCTGCTTAGTCCGGCACTCGCGTTTTCGCCCGTCAACGGCAACGCTTGGACGACCGATCTTCCTATTTTCCTATGACTGGAAATCTGAATGGGTGCATATTCGTGAGGATTTAAATGATGAGAGGAGAGATAGGGATGGGCGTATCGACCGTGGTGCTGATACGAGGGATGGTAGTGGTGATTGTGACGGTAAAAGGAAGCGGCCGCAGGAGAATAGTAGCCGGTCTGGAGGTAGAGATGATGATGATGATGGTTATGGGCCGCCGGAGGCCCAGTAGAATGGTGATGGGGATAGTAGTACGGGGGTCTGCCTATGGTCGGGGTATTGAGAGAGGTCAGGGAAGGTGTGAACCTCAGATGATTGAACTGAGAGGAATGTTTGACGGAGGAATTGAGTCGATCGGTTTCCATTCTTTTTTCCTCCTCCGTTTTGGTCGTTTCGAGTTTCGAACTGCGCGGATCGGGTGTCGCGGGAAAGGCGCTGTCTCCCGGATACACCAAGGCACCTTGGCTGACCCCGGCCAGTCCTCGCGACGATTCGTTCAACTTGGAGGAAAGTGAGTCGCATCTCAGCTGATAATTCCTTCCGGAATCTTCGCGACTTTCCAGGACCGACTGAACGCTGATGACGGAGCACTGCCTCATCTTGAAATCTACAGTCGGTTCCGTGGCCTTCACGGCGAGAGAATCTCCGTACGACTTGTCATCGGCGTTCATGGCAACATTCGAAGAGACGTTTGGTGCAGAGTCGGGGAAATGGAGGCTCTCGTTCTCCGGAATAAACGGAACCCTTTCGAGGTCAAGAAGGGTTGAGGTGTCGAAAATAGATTGACTGGGCTGGTTGTCGAATCCAAAGCTGTCCTTGATGTTTTCGTTCTGAACTTCCTGGCGTTTTGTGGCTCCGAACCTGTCAAGGTTCTTTGACGAACTGAGGAAGGGACTGACTGATTCCTGAACCTTCTCATCTCTGAAGACAAATTCGGATTTGAGGAGAGATCTCCGATGGTGCTGCGATTGTTGTTGTTGCTGTTGTTGTTGACAGCCGACGTGTTGATCGTCGTCGTGAGCGTCGTTTTGCAGGTAGTGTTGTTGTTGCTGTTGTTGAAAGAGTCTGTCGTTATGAGACGCAAGCCCCGTCGCTGTGAATTCTCTTTCAACATTTGATTTGTGAAACCGCTGATGCTGTTGATTTTGTCGCATGACCTGTTTTTGTTGCATACCGTGTTGTTGAGGATGATGTCGATGCTGTTGTTGTTGGTTGTGCTGCTGTGTCTGGTGATGATTTGTTGGACTGGAATCTGGGCCGGAAGTGATGAAAAGCAGGTCAGGATCGCAAACAAACCTGTACACATACCTGCAATAAATTCAGGATTTTTTTCAAAAATTTCACTGGATTATAAATAAAATGCAATTATTAATTATTACAATGTAATTATTGATTGAAATATAATAGCGAGTGACAGTCGCCGTTACGTTTTCCTAACCTTTCACCTGCCACCTTTTGCATTATGCCCTTTTCGTAGTAGTAGCGCAGCGACCGACTCAGTTTGTCATAGTTCATGGCAGGTCTATTTTTCTGTAAGCCCCATCTCCTTGCCACCTGGTTAATGGTGGTAACAATAACAAAAATAATAATAACAAAAATTAATAAATTTTATTATAATTTAATTATATTTGTGAATTAAACAAAAAAAAATTAAAATCACAGGAATCACAAAATCATTTTATGCGGTCGAACCAAATCCCAGAATGAACCCCATTCCATCTCCACCCTCGAAATGACCTCGAAACGACCTCTGACCTCTTCGGGTTCAATGAGTTTGAACTCGAGTCCTTTTCCAGTCCAGGAAATGAAAGAAGCGTTCGAAGGACAGTCCAGGAGGGACACGAGGAACTGCCACAACTGGAGCGATCCGCGGCGTTGATAAAAGGGTCCACCTCCGCTTCCAGCTCCTCCGTCTTTGATGTCGCTAGAGCTGCGCGAATAGAAGCGCCTGTCGTCTCCTGTCGCCGCCTCGAAGGCGTCATAGGCGACAGACGCCAGCTCCCTTTTCATGGCTCAGTAGGAAGCTGTTGGGAGAAGAATGGGTGTGTGTTTATTTTTATTTATTATGCTTGAAAAATCCGTTTGATGTGGAATCTTAATTTGAAAAGCAAAAAAAAAATATTTTTCGACAAAAGTGAAAAAAAAATGGAGAAAAGAAAAGAAAGAATTGAAATCTCTGCGCTCGTAAATAAGGGAATCAGAAACAAATTTTACTGTTTCTCGACTATCAAAAGGGATGCCGAACGCATTAATTCGGCGTGCATTAATTCACTTTCCTTTTGTGAATTAAGTCATGGAAAACCACTAAAAAATTCACTCAAAAGCTATCGCCCTGGGACTCGAAAGAGCATTATTAACAATTCACTTTCAGTCTACGATGACGTTCGATGTCACCTGGCCACCGACCACGCGTATAGTTGGCTAAGTGACGCAATCCACAGGGGAATTTGAGGAGATTTTTGGGAGGGTCGATGGGGAGTTTGGGTGATTGGGGTGAATGATTCACAATGAAAATTAGATTTCAGATAATTGTGATTTTCACAATCTAAAACCCACCCAGCCATCTATCCATTCGTCAATCGATGTATCCATCCAACCATCCATCTATCCATCAGTCCATCTGTCCAGTTCTCCATCCGTCCGTCGACCCCTCTATTAATCCAGTATTGTCCGTAAATATTCTGCCCAGAGCCAATCCTCTCACGGAGACTTAACAACTAAAACAACCGAAACAACAACAAAAACAGGACGAAGATGAGGAAGAAGATGGTGGTGATGACGACGACGACGACGACGAAGTCGATGATATTGTATACCTTCTCCTCCTGGGGCGCCGAGAGTAATCACGTGACAAATAATCAAAGATGGCTGCCGAGTAATAAAGGCTCATCCATGGTCTAATATATTCAGTGGATTCTTCCTTTAGACCAGGAAGTGACAACAATGTCATGAGGAGTGCGAAGATGACGACGACGATGATGAGGATGGATTCTGTAATAATGATGATGATGATGACGATGACGATGATGATGATGATGTCAAAGGCCCACGTGGATTTGAGCTTCCAACTCGATAAAGATTCTCGACAATGAAGCAATTCAATTGATTGAAGCGTCGCGAAACAAAAGAACATCATTTGATTAAGTTTCAATTAGTTGATAATTTACAAATTATTTCCATTTAATTCCAAATATTTATATTTAATTCCAAATATATGCTCTTAACATGTGTTATTATAATTATAGTCGTACTTGATAAACTTTTAAATTATATTTGTCAGTACAACTTTAGTCTATCCATGTCTATAATAAGAGAATAATAACAATACATTTAATATAATTTAAATAATATTGGTATAATAATAATAATATAATTTAAATAATATTGGTATAATATGTTTAATATTAAACATATTATTATTATTATTATTATTATTATTATTATTATTATTATTATTATTATTATTATTATTATTATTATTATTATTATTATAATTAATGTTGTTTTCGTCGTCGTCGTTATTGTTGTTGAAATTGCAATCGCGATGATGATGATGATGATGCTCCAATCGAAAGGAAACTGTGGGAAAGTCCTTTGATGGAGTTCAGCGTCGAAACAGTCACCTGATTACGAGGTTTCAAAGCCACAATTTCATTGTAATGGTACTTGATTAGTCAAGAATCACCATTGGCGACGAAGATGAAGATGACGACGACGACGATGGCGACAACGACGACGACGATGGCGACAACGACGACGACGATGATGATGATGATGAGGATGATGACAACGCTCGTGATGATGAATGACGATGATCATGAGGACGACGACGACGATGAAGATGATGAGACTCCATTTTGACTTCAAAGCTCATAAGCCTTAATTGCTATCCATCGTATGCTCACTGGATCCAGCGATATTGTGTTCGAATCCCGGGAAATCCCAACTCCTCGGATTTTCCTTTCATTTTGTTCGTTTAAATCGTCAACGGAGTTCAAAGATTGACAATGCAGGATTGGAATCGAAACCGATTCCATGACGTTCTGGAACCGTTTTTATTTATGTTTTTATTCCTCCTGTATTTTTAATAAAAGACACTTCACATGCATTTATAAATAGACGTCACGTGGTAGTCTTGCTTACTGGTCAAAAAGCTTACTAAAAGTTCACAATCACCATCAACTACATAGACATCATCATCATCGCCATCGTCATAAGCATCATCATTATCATCATCACTAATAATAATAATAATAATCGTCGTCATCATCATCGTGGTCCCCTTCATTCCACTCCACCCTGCTGTTCCAGTGTTTGTACGACACCATCTTGGACCATCTCGAACCTTCCATGTAGCATCCTTCAAGTGTGGCATCTTTATTAATCATCGACTTTGTTGTCATCATCATCATCATCATCATCATCATCATCATAACCAGCCTCATCATCGTCATCATCATCATCATAACCAACCTCACCATCGTCATCCTCATCATAACCAGCATCATCATCGTCATCATCGTCATCATCATAACCAGCATCATCATCGTCATCATCGTCATCATCATCAGTAGCAGCACCAGCAGCACGATGTCCTCATCACGACCGACTTCATCATCATCGTCGTCGTCGTCATCTTCATCCTTTGAGGTTTTATCGTCCATCGTAAAAGTCAAGTAATCGTTGCCAACGTACACACTGCCGTTGCTAGGTGAACAAGTTATTTGTGATTTATTTGTTTATTGTAGTTGTTTGGATAATAAAATAATTTTAATTATTTCACCACCACCATCGTCATCATCATCATCATCACTTTCACCATATCAGGTTTTCTCACCTTCCAGATTTAAAAGCATTTTGAGGCAAAAATAAACTGCAAACAAACTGAATTTTTCTTTAAAATCCGGAAATTCAGAAGAAATTGAAATTGAAAATAGATTTTCAAATCGTTCGTCCTCCGAACTTTGAACTTTCGAATTCATTTTTTATTCTTTTTTCCAAGATCTTCAGATTTTAAAGATTTTCACCAATTTATTTACAAATTAATGAGAAATTAAACGAAGCAATTGCTGGAAAAATATTTTCTTCATTTCTTTCCAATCCGAAACAGAATCTCAGACCCCATGGAAGAACAGCCATGACACCGCCAACAGATGAGAATACTTGATCCCGGAAGTGGCCCGTTATAACGTCATTTCCTGTCCCAGGCCACGCCTCCTCGTCTCTGATTGGTCGATTCCACTTCCTGATCCGTTTCCGTGTTGTTTATTGGCCGACTTCCTGGATGGACGGAAGTTGATTGGCAGGTTTAAGCGTGCGCATGCGCCTCTTTTTTTTCAGTTCTGAATTGTACCTCATATTTGGAATTAATTGCTCGTGAATGAATGAATGAATGAGTGAAATGATAATGACGACGACGACGATGATGATGATGATGATGATGATAGCATCGGCGATGACGACGACTATTGTGATGATGACGGATGTAGAGATAAGACCGGAGTCCTAACGCGATTGGCTGGTATTTTTAGAAGCAAAGGAGACGTTCCTTAAAACGATGTCAGCATTCTCCACGGGGTTTGCGAGGCGTGCTAATCAAGAGACACTTGATAATTAACCCATATGTCCCTATATGGGTGGGTGGGTGGATGGGTGGGTGTGAGTGGGTAGTGGGTGGCTACTTGGGGTGTATGGATGAACAGACAGAAGCTAGACATCATCTTCGGCATCGTCATCATCATCATCGTTACACTAACAAGACTCTCAGTTAACATCCAGGTTTGACAATGAAAGCGAAATACAGTAGTAGTTTCTGATTGATTAAACAGATGTTTATGATATTTTTCAAAAAATTTTAATTAAATTATCCATTAAAAATTGAATTAATTATTGCAATGGCTGCTAATAAATTATTCAGTTATTCAATCAATCAATCAATCAATCAATCAATCAATCAATCAATCAATCAATCAATCAATCAATCAATCAATCAATCAATCAATCAATCAATCAATCAATCAATCAATCAATCAATCAATCAATCAATCAATCAATCAATCAATCAATCAATCAATCAATCAATCAATCAATCAATCAATCAATCAATCAATCAATCAATCAATCAATCAATCAATCAATCAAATCAATCAATCAATCAATCAATCAATCAATCAATCAATCAATCAATCAATCAATCAATCAATCAATCAATCAATCAATCAATCAATCAATCAATCAATCAATCAATCAATCAATCAATCAATCAATCAATCAATCAATCAATCAATCAATCAATCAATCAATCAATCAATCAATCAATCAATCATTCAATCAATCAATCAATCAATCAATCGATCGATCAATCAATATATATCTGCAAATATAACAACCTTGGAAACGAAATAATTTCCAACTCCAACATTTTATTTTCACTTTCCAAAAGGAAGCCATAAAGGATAGAAAATATTCCTACACAATTAGGTAGCTTGAGACATTCTACAAGCACTATGCGGTTTTCACTGGGGGTAGTTATTCTCACGCCCTCATTTGACGGGGGTAGTGGGGTGGGAATGGGGGTACATTGGACGAATGGGTGAGCAACACCCATACCCCAGTTTAAACAATCTTTCGACATCTACTATATCAACTTAAAAACGCTTTACAAGTTATTATTTAATTCATCTATAATAATAATAATGACATAATTGAATTATATTATAAAATTCATTTTTTATTTTTCTAACCTTTTCTGGTACAATTCATCAATGATGACGACGACGACGACGACGGTGACGCCATGCTATCCTTTGAAGACGTGATATATATCCACGAGACCATCAGTGTATCCGAAGCATTTAGAATATTGTCAACACAAGATGATACAACACAAGATGATACAACAGAAGATGATACAAGTCAAAGTGATACAACTTAATTGCTCGCACTGTCTCTTCCCAGTGAACTTTAGTATTAGAAATTACCCGCCCAAAAAAATAGTTAACCAAAGCACCGACATCATCATTATCATCATCATCGTCATCGCAGCAATCGTCGTCGTCATCATCTTCGTTTTCGAGAATTAAAGATGTTTAGAAATACAAATACTGTTATTTTGACATAGTCATCATCATCATCATCGCCGCCGTCGTCATCACCATCATCATCATCATCGTCGTTGTCGTCGTCATCACCATCACCATCATCGTCGTCACCATCATCATCATCATCATCATCACCGTCGTCGTCGTCATCCGTGTTGTTCGACGGCAGTCCCAAAAGTTGGATCAAGAAATAAGGCTGTCGGTGCATAGTCATTATTCCAACGTTGTGACAGTTTTAAACATTCATTTGTTGTTGTTGTTGCTGTTGTCGATGTTGTTGTTGTCGTTGTTATTGTTGTTTACCACTCTCACGTAAAGGTTTTGTTTACAATTCTTACGTTGACCTTCCTTGTGCTATCATTATCATGACCCAGCTACTATCAATAATTAATATCGGTACCGACATTAAATTTTGAATAAACAATTGCTGGATGGACGGACGGACAGATATGGATGAACGGATGGACAGATGGATGGACTGAACTCATTCATTAATTCATTCAGCCAATCAGGAAATTGAGGCTATTTCAACCACGAATACTTCATTGTTGTGTTCTCAGCACTTCAGCAGGTTCTCGTCTGAGAAGATGGAATGAACGATGAATGGATAGCTACTTCATCATCATCATCATCATCAGCATCATCATCATCATCATCACCATCATCACCATCACCATCATCATCACCACCACCACCACCAGCACCACCACCACCAGCACCACCACCACCATCACCACCACCATCATCATCATCATCATCAACATCATCATCATCATCATCATCATCATCATCATCATCATCATCATCGTCGTCGTCATCGTCGTCGTCACCAATACCATCGATATCGTTATCATAATCACCCGGAATCATGTCTATGACACCATTCCACCTCTTCGCCTCTGTCTTAAAACACGAAATGTAATTTTAAAATTTATTTCTTAAATTTATTGCATTTAAAATAAATTTTCGTTTAAAATGGAGATAAAAAAAAATCAAAATTCTATTTTTAGACGAAACGAGGGTAAATTAAATTGGTCGTGGAGGAAGTTGCTGATGAGATTTGGTCGAACGTGACACAAGCAGGTTGTTTTTAGTTTTTATTTCTCTTTAATTCCACAAAATAATTCTTAAATCTAATCTATTTTATTGAATTAAATTATAATTAATGAAATTAAATCACAAATATACCGTTTAATTTCCCAACATCTAGGTGTCAAAGAATCGCTTTTGACGGGGCAGACAGTAGCATGTAAACAAAAAGGTCAATGCTTTATCACCATCATCATCATAATCTTCCTCCTCCTTTATTTTCATCATCATCGTTGTCGTCGTCATCATCACCATCATCGTCTTGAGATAGTTGTTTTAAGAGCAAATAAAGTCTCTCCTCCCCACAAAAACAGACGTGACCTTTGACCCCAGAAGGTCAAGAGGTCACCTCTAACAAGGGGTTAACTGAAGCATCGGTAACAATTAAAATGAACGATGACGACGTCCATGAAATTCAGCTGACGACGACGACGACGATGTGATAATGATGATGATGACGGATTTCATTTAAAATTAATTCGTTATTAATTATTATTGTGAAGAATTTAATTAAATCGATCATCATCACCATTTATTTCCACTTCCAAACAGCTAGAAAACATGGAGAAAAAGATGACATCTTCAGACTTTTCTTATGGACTGGATCCGTCACCATCACCATCATCATCATCGTCATCATCATCACTCCTGGATGAAGTCTCATCCTGTCATCCGGTTAAGGAGTTGAATTGATTAGTAAATGATTTAATTCAATAATTTATTTTCAATCTTATCAAGAAATTGATAATAACCACACTAGTCCTCAACGTTGTCATCGTCATCATCACCATCGTCGTCGTCATCATCGTCCTCCTAGAATCTCCGAGGAAAATCAATAGGGGATCTTCTTAATGGGCGTAGCGATGAATCATAATTCGTAACGAGGTCTTAACCTGGATGAAAGGTGACGTCACGGGTCCAGCAAATCACGTGATGAAGGAGATACGTCACGTGCTCCAATAGAAAACCGGCGACGCGTCCTGAGCCCGTAGCCATGACAACGAGATATTGGCTTGGCTATTATACTGGACATTACGTGGCGATAATCGAGATGATGATATCGATGACGACGACGACGACGATGATGGAGATGCCTGTGATGATGATGATGATGATGGCAATGATGATGATGACGATGATGATGGCGATGATGATGATGATGATGGCAAGACCAAAATGGCTAATCCGCGTACCCTTACACTTAATCCACAATGAACATAAATTAATTCCCGCCAAATCTCGCGCACCCCTTCGTTCGTTTGGTGCCTGGATACTCGTCTGCCTTTTCTTGTTTTGCAGTCTAAGACTAGTGCCTCGAGTATGTTTTCATTTGTTTGTGTTTTGTTGATATTTAACTTTTTTTTCTTAAATCAATAAATCCATTTTATTTACTTCAACAATTGCGTAAATTATTATAATAATTTACAGTATTTATTATTATAATGTCACGGTAATTTATAATATAAATGTCTCAATTTTATTATCAATTATTATAACATAAGCATTATAATATCATATTATAATATTATTATAACGTAAGCATTATAATATTATATTATAATAGGACATAAATTACAAAAAATACAAAACGATTATTAAACAACACACACACACAACAGCACAAGGTCTTCTTTTTTCGTCTCAGACGACTTTAAATCAGGGCATTGAAATAGGCCTTAAGAGGTACATGTACTTTAGACCTTCAGCCATTTCAGTTATTATTATATATTATTATTATATTTTATTATTATTATATATATTATTATATTTTATTATTATTATGTTTTGTTATTATATATTATTATTATTCTATTTATTATTAATACTGTTTCATCATGGTTAATATGAAATTTGAATGATAACATTGCTTCGAGCGCTACATAAATGGGAACCCATCTGAAGCTCGGGACATGGCATTATGATGTACAATTACAAAAGTTAATATTATTATTATGATGATGATTATTATCAAATATTATTAGTATTATTATTATTATCACTAGAGGTTATAAATTGATATAATTGCTAATCAATGATAGTTACATTATCAAACGATATTATAATATTATCATGTTATTTTAACCATTGTTGATGATGATGATAGTGATGATAATGATGATGTTCTCAACATAAGTTACCTAACAGACACACAGAAAAACTTTTTAAAATCATCTTTAAACCGATTAAAAAGTATTTTTTTTTTACTTAATTTTACTGAATTTAATGACAATTTATTAAAAATAATTAAAATTATATTTAATTAATAATCCCAAACGGCAGCAATACAACTCTACATTGGAAACGATAATCTTGAATATTGATTTGTCATGAATAATTGATTAGTAGGATTACTTTAAAGGTTGAAAACAACAGGTTTGAAACCCCGAATAACTTAATAAAATTAATAAAATTATCATATCAACTCAAATAAAAACGTTAGAATTGCATCGATTTGAATCTTGATCGGGGAATGGAATAAAATAAATCCATGAAACGAAAGATTTGACCATCATTACCAAGACCATCACCACAAGCAACATCATTATCATCATCATCAAGAGCAAGTATTAATCACATCGGACACACAGAAATTCTCACTTCCAGATGTGCGGTCAGACTGACTACAATGCCTCGATACAAACTAAAATACAAACTAAAATACAAATTAAAATACAAATTAAAATACAGACTAAAATACAAATTAAAATACAGACTAAAATACAAACTAAAATACAAACGGTATCGTGGCAGCAAGAAACAATGAGATACAAAATAATCTTCAATCAAATTGTATCTTTCTGATCTATACAGACGACTGAATCAATCATTTATTTATTTGTTTATTTTTGTTTCATTTATTTATTTATTTGGAATAAAAAAGTCACAAAAAAAAATCATTCCATCTGTTCATTTGTTTGTCCGTTCGTTCGTTGAGAGATGAGAAAAGCAAATTTAAGAATTAAAAATAAATCATTTAAAAAACAAAAAAAAACAATTTAAAGTCCTTAAATTCGACATGATTTCAGTTCAACAAACAAAACAACAAAACTTAAATGACTTTCTATGAAGCACGAAGTTAGAACAAGAAACATTAATTCATAATTAATTAAACATTAATATTAAATGAGCATTAATATTAACGACTCGTCGCCATAGCAACATCTCCAGCCACATTATCAGTCTCATCATTACCATCATCACTACCGCTGACTCACACGCACATGCACACACACGTGTCTGCACGTTCTCGACTTCGAAGACCGACTCAAACGATCGCGTCGCATCCGTCGTCCCCCCGCGGCGACCGAAACTCCGCGTCGAGGTCCTCGACGGTCTCAGGCAGCGACCTGTTGAGCGTCTCCGGCAGTCGGGTGCTGCCGACGGTCGCCAAAGTCGCCAGGAGTCCGAAGACCAAGAAGTCGACTCCGTCGTGGATTCGTCCCTGTTGAAATTTTAAAAAGGGGATTGTGAATGTGGTTAAGTGGTGGCTGCTCATTGATAAATTAGGCAAATAATAATAATAATAATAATATAGCAATAGTAATAATAGTGACAATAATAAGCAATTTATAATCTTGCTCACAAGAGGACCATATTGCTGTTTCCACATCATCATCATCACTGCCACCACCATCATCATCATCATAAACCCACCAGTGCAAGGACCATGGGAGCCACGACTCCTCCAAACCTCCCCGACATGCTGCACAAACTCATGGCTTTGTTGCTACAGAAACAAGTTGTTTCGTATCATCTTTAGCAACACGTTTTGCATCAATCAATCAATCATTATCCTAGATGTTTTTGCATGATATTATTATTATTATTATTATTATTAATATTATCATGAAATATTATTTATTACACTTTTTAGGGGAAAAGAAGAAAGGAGGAAGTTATTGTTTTTCGTATGACACGTGTTGACGAAATGCTTTCTTAAAAGTGAATCATCGAACAATAAAACGATACTATCGCTCGTATTTTGTTATCATTCATTCCATTCCTGCCAATAATCTTCTACTTCATTTTGTCGACAACAACAGCAACAACAATTGCAACAACAACAGCAACAACAACAACAACAATTGCAACAACAACAACTCACCGGATGTTGGTCGGGTACATCTCAGCCGCGTGCATCCAGCAGACGCAAACGGTCATAGAGATGGCGGTCTTGCCGAGCAGGGCCAGGAATGTGGAAAACATGGAAGCGACTGTTGTTGTTGATGATGAGGAGGAGGAGGAAGAGGATGATGATGATGGTGGCAAGAACAATGAAGTTAACGATAGTCTTAATACTGATGATGATGATAGTGCATTGGATGATGGCAATGGTGGTGATGATAATGATAATGATGATCTTGGTGTAAACGGAATTCTTACCAATAGGTATCACAGTTATCAGGAGGCAAACAATGGCACTGGCAAGCAGGGTTCCAGTAAATGTTATCTTTCTACCATGCCTGTGAACAACAACAACAACAACAACAACAACAACATCCTGAGATTCAAGTACAACAATTGAAACAACAAATTCTGCATTTGGAAGGACTGATCAGCTTCTCAATAAACAAAAAAGAAACAATGGACATAGGATGATGGCAACCACATATGGCATGCCAAGAGGTTTTATTTAAAAAAAACTGAGCCAGACCAAAATTACAATATAATACCTTCATGATCTTCATCTATATCACCTCCATCATTACCAACATCACAACCATCATCATAATCATCATCACCAACATCACAACCATCATCATCATCATCACCATCATCACCACCACCATCACCATCATCATCAACATCACAACCACCATCATCATCATCATCGACTCACTTGTCCATGAAATAGAGGGTCATCAGGCAGGCAGGGATTTCAACGAGTCCCGAGAGGGCGACGTTCAGGAATTTGTTTCCGTTGAGGTCACCGATCTTGAAGTTCAGTCCGTAGTAGGTCATGTTGCTGACGAACCTTCGTATGGGTTAGGGATAATAATAATAACATATCATAATAATAATAATAATAATAATAATAATCATAATTGTAATTGTAGGAGCGCTCGGAACGCTAAGAAAAGACTTTACAAAGTATGTAGAGTTGATACCAGGATGACCAAAGACTTCAGAGATTCAGAAGATCTCCTTACTGGGCACTGCCCACATTCTTCGGAAAGTTCTTGGGTGAATCGCTGAGAGCACTGGTAGTGCTCAGCATTCATACATCACCGGCTGTGAGCCCGAGAAGAAGAAGGAAAAATGTATATAATAATAATAATAATAATAATAATAATAATAATAATAATAATATTAATAATGATAATAATAAGACTTTACAAAGTGTGTAGAGTTGATACCAGGACGACCAAAGACTTCGGAGATTCAGAAGATCTCCTTGCTGGGCACTGCCCACATTCTTCGAAAAGTTCTTGGGTGAATTGCTGAGAGCACTGGTAGTGCTCAGCATTCATTCATCACCGGCTGTGAGACCGAGAAGAAGCAGGAAAAATGTGTATAATAATAATAATATATGTATGGGTGAATGCTGGTGGGATATGAGGTGACAAGAGGATGATGAGGACTCTTAGGATGATAGTTGATGACCAATATTTATGATCTTGATGGTGGTATAAACAAAAACAAACTGTAAATGCTTAAATGAAAATTCCACATGAAAAACATAAATTATATAAACTATAAAACATAAATATACACAAAACATATAAATAATATTGCACCGGACGGCACTACGAGCCAAGAGTAACGACCGTCGCCGACTCACCAGGTGAGGATGTTGACGGACGTCATCGACAGCAACTTCGAGTTCCTGACGACGTCTCGGATGCCCGACCGAGGCGAGTCCTTGGTCTGCTGCACTGCTTTGAGGCAGACGAGTCGAGCGACGGGCGGATTCGGAGACCGAGGTTCGCACGACTCGTCTGCACTTTGGGGCGGTCGGGTGGGGAGGAGTTCCGTCGAAGACGACTCCTCGTCATCGTCGACCGAGGAACGGGCGTCGGGGACTCTTCCCTCGTCGCCGCGGGGGGATCGACTCGAAGGGGAGGCCGAACCGAGGGGAGAATTCTGGGCCCATATTTTTGTCAGGACCTTCTCTGCCTCTCCGATGCGTCCCTGGGACACCAGCCACCTCGGACTTTCGGGCAGGAAGCTGGGAAAAGCATTGCATTTGCCTTTGACTGACTTTGCAGTTCAAGTATAGAATCATTAAGTTATTTGATTTTCTTTTAAACTAAGCTTAACATACATAAGACATGATTTTCTTTTTAAAAAATAAAAATGTTAAATATTAAAAAAAATTAAAATTTCAATTAAAATTCTAATTAAAACGCATCAATTAAGAATGGAAAGGAACCCACAAAAAGTACGCGATCCCGATCAAACCGGGCACGGACGAGACGATGCTCAGCATCCTCCAATCCCTGAGGAAGTAAGCAGGAAGGGGAAGAGTCGATATCCCGAGGGCAAAGGTTATGGAGGTCACAACGTTTATGTAACCCCTGTAGGATGACCCCACCATTTCGGCAGGGAGAGTGAAACTGACCAGACCGTAGGCTCCTGTGCAGAGAGCTTCAGGATTGAAAACGATTGTCTTTATTGATTGGAATGCATCGAGTGCATTGAATTCATCACGAGGTCTTTTAACATTGTATCACTGCTTTTAATATTAGACTGATTTAATCACTCCATTTAGAGATTATTTTTTTCTCATTATTTATGTCAATAAATCCTTTAAATTAAGATTATTTAATAAATTATTGATTTGGAATTAATTTATTAAATAAAAAAGATTCCAGAAGATGAGATTTTAGCCTTAAAGTTGGATATTTTCTTCATCTATTATATAGTAGAAGTAATAAATATTAATAAAATAAATTAATTAATCCTACCTAAACATTGACTTTTTCACTGCACATTGAAAAGTAAACTTAATTGAAAAATGTAGTAATAAAATCAAAATACAATCACAATTGCATCACAAACGTACCGGCCACGTATCTGATGAGAATGTACTGGTTGAAGGAATTGGCCGTGATGGCCAGTACCCCGAAGAAGAACGTTCCAAACGCTCCGACGGTGCAAATGGGTTTCCTCCCGTTGTTGTCTGCCAGATATCCCCCTATGAAGTTACCCATGAGGAGGCCCACCATGTACACGGACTGTGCCAGATCCGTTTTGTAGGCAGAATCACAAACCAAGTCCCACTGAAAGGCAATTATTTACAAATAAATATTTTCGAAATTCTTTTGAACAAAAACAAATATGGTTAAAAATAAATCACTTCGGAGGCTATCGATGTAAAATCATTCTCGTTGAACGAGTAGCTTTTGCAGGGAAATTTTAGAGGGTCTTTGCTGCAACCCTTCACTCTTGTAGAATCGTCCAAGTTGCAGACAAACTCCGGTGTTGCGCCCACGAAAACGTTGAGCAGATGGTTCCATGCCAGGAACAGCTGAGGAATTGCCATGCTCCAAAAAACCGCTTTCTGCACTTTTCCATATTCTCCAACTAATTTGATGGCTTCGTCGATGTCCATAGTTCAAGTTATAGATCGTTTGACATTTCTCTTAACAACGTTTTCTCCTGCCGATAACTACATATGTTTACAAGCTAGGTTCTGTTGTTATGAGTTGAGTTGACAGCGTCAGCCCTCGCTTGTCGAATTACTTAAACTAATAGAAACTATGATAAATATATTATTAAATATACTTTGTTTTACACTTTGTAACAAAATTTCAGCATTTGTAATTAATATTTTCGAATATTTAATGCAATAAGCTTTGTGTTATACTGCTTTTTAGAGCGACAAGTGTATCGCCGGCTATATTTTCAGATAAAATCTTTTGGAATTTTTTTCTCTAGGCTTGGCATTTTAAAGCTGAAGATCAGGAAACATTCGAATTTGAAACAAAAGTTTGGAATATTTTTCCATGGCGCGGACCTGTCGAATGGAAAATAACATTTCAAAAGCAGGCCAGAAAGCACACAAAGCTGTAACCTGCTGGTTTTATTGCAAAGTCAGTTTCTCTATTCTCTTAAAGAAATTGAAAACTGGTCGCAGCTGTTTCGACATTGTTTAGAATAAAACAATCAGAATTCTCTTTAAGTTTTAGAAACGAAACTGTGGAGTGTAAAGTTTTACGAAGATCTGGTTTCAAGTAACATAAAAAAGAGAAAATCTTTTCCGGTTAATGTAATCGACCTGACGTAGAGTTTAAGAGAAAGATTTGTAATACGAATGTCAATTAGCTGTTGTCCCATAAAATGTAATTCGATAATTCATTGAGTGACTGGGTGTCCATTGCAATGCAGCCCGGGCGGTTTTAATGAAATGCTTGGAACTCGTTTGTTTATTTTCTCGACCCTTCTGGCCATAACTCTTTGATATTTATGAAGCGCTGAAATATTTTTAATTCATGCCTCTGAAAGGAACGCAAAAGATCAAGAAAATTCGGTTAGATGTTTCGTCCGCTCGGAGAATGAAATTGTCACAGGTTTTGATGCAAGTGACATCTGATAATTGGCGTGACCTACTTTAGTATTCTTGTCATTGAAAATTGCATTTCAACTCGAGATATAAACTGGATTTTAGTCGCTCCAGAAAACATTTGGAATTCTCTTCCAGCTTAATTTGTTGGAGGTAAGTTCAGTGGAGAATTTCTAGCGTTGATACGTTTTATAATTCTTGTATTTTTTAAAAGATGAATTTGAATTACTATTTTGGGATTTTTTTTTCTTATTTCTTATTTAGTTCTTATTCAGATTTTTAATAAATATAATAATTCATATAAAATGTGAATGTTACTTTCTTTTAATCCAATGAAAACATTTCCATTTTTATTTTATATGAACTGCATTTTATTGTAGAATTTGTAATGTTTCATATTCATAATCTCAACTAATTAAATTTAATTAATTAATTATTTATTTATTTTAATGCAGTCAACAAAATTAAAATGGGAAAGAAAAGACTCAAAAAAAAAAAACTCAGACTGAGTTGATAAAAATATTTTTTTAAAGACTTTTAAGTTTATGCAAAACAATGGAAGTCAAGCACTTCAGTGGAACAACAAACAGATTGTTTTTGGTTCACTCAAATGTCAACAACATTTGAAATTTGTTTGTTGTTGTTGTTCCAAGTTTAGAAATATATTTTTAAAAAATTTCCATAAATGCACGTTGTTGTTGTTGTTGTTTAACTTATTGTTGTTAGTGTTGATGATGATGATGTTGTTGTTGTTATTGCCATGGGTGATGTTATTTTTGGGTAACATAAATTATTATTATTACTATTATTACATCTATTATTATTATCGTTATTATTATTATTATTGCTATTGTTATTGCTGCTATGTTATTATAGTTTTATTTCAATGTGGACCAGATTAAAATTGATTAAATCCAAATATTCTGCAAAACCTTCCATTTTTACTTTAATTATGTCGACCTTGAAAATATTTCTAAGTCATTGGAAGTCTTATGGATGGATCTGCAAATTATTTTAGTGTTTCTTTCATGATTTAAATTAATTAGGATGTAAATTGAATTTTATTTGCATAATAGCAATAATTCAAAGATAAAATATCTATTATTATTATTATGATTATTATTGATCAATGCCTCGGCTCAAACAGATAAATTATTTCCCACGAGTGCTTCCTTTTGGGGGGGAGGCAAGAAGAAAATTATTCCAGGTGACGAAGACAACGACAATGATGTCACTTTCGTTTTTAAATTCACGCGACTCACTCATTATTTTCCAGCATCGGCTGCGAGACATATCTACAAAGTTAATTAAATATTTATGAGGTCTTGCGTGTTCTAACTTTCATTCGTTCACTCACTCACTCACTCACTCACTCACTCACTCACTCACTCACTCACTCACTCACTCACTCACTCACTCACTCACTCACTCACTCACTCACTCACTCACTCACTCACTCACTCACTCACTCACTCACTCACTCACTCACTCACTCACTCACTCACTCACACTCACTCACTCACTCACTCACTCACTCACTCACTCACTCACTCACTCACTCACTCACTCACTCACTCACTCACTCACTCACTCACTCACTCACTCACTCACTCACTCACTCACTCACTCACTCACTCACTCACTCACTCACTCACTCATTCACTCATTCACTCACCCACTCAAGCGTGGGTGAAACATTTCCAGACACAAAAAATAAACCAGGCAAAAACTGGAAAACG
>CM067535.1:2370000-2432500 GCA_034509925.1 Hirudinaria manillensis | reverse complement strand
GGACGAACGGATGGATGGAACGAATGATGAAGGATGGAGGTTCCATCGATCGTTTAGAACGGTGGTTTCCCAACATAAACACGTCGAGGTGATGATGATGACGACGACGATGATGACGATGATGACAACGGTGATGATGGAAGTGTTATTACCGCAGTTTTAAAAGAAATTTTTAATTTTTTAATTGTTTTTCAAAAAAAAAAAATACTCCCCAAATATGACATTTTATTCCTCGAAATTATAACTTTTTAAATTCTGAATTGATCTTCTGTGCTTCAAGTTACGTTTCATCGCTTGAAAGCTCTTCATGTAATTCTTCAGATTCTATGCAGACCCCCCTGACTTTCCTGTGACCTTTGAACTCTCTTTTGAAGGTCGAGTATTTAAAGTCGATGAAAATTGAAAGCAAAATTTCTTACGTAACTTGTTTATCGGAGAATGATTAAATCGGATTTTGTGAACAATTCAATTTAATTCTATTCGGACATCGAAAACAAACGAATGCAATGCATTGCTTAGATGCATTTCAGCAAGTAGATTTAGGTAGGTTCGATATATTTGAAACCATAATATGGCCTTTATTGGTTGAAGGACGGACGGATGGGTGGATGGATGGATGGATGGATGGATGGATGGATGGACGGAGAGGTAAAGGTACGGCTATCCGGATTTGCGGATGATTGGTTTGAAGGAAGGGCCTGGAATGAAAGAAGAAATAAAGAAAGAAATAAAATAAGAAAACGAGGAAACAAAACCCTTGAGTGTTGTTGTTGTTGTTGCTATTGTTATTGTTGTTGTTGCTGTTGTTGTTGTTGTTGTTATTGCTGTTGTTGTTGTTGAAGTGCTTGACATTGTCCTTAAAATGACCTTGATGGCTGTTTAGAGATACATCCGCTGTCGTTCATTCTAAGCTGGTACTATGATGGCGATGATGATGATGATGATGATGATGATGACTTTGTCGATGACGACGACGACGACGATGGTTATGATGGTGGTCATGATGGTTATGATGGTTATGATGGTGGTCATGATGAATGTCTAATAAGGTTGTGACCCAAAAAAAACCGATGATTAAAACGCAACATGGTTGAGCAAAAATTAAAAGAATGATGATGATGATGGTGATGATTATGACGACGATGACGGTGATGATCATAATACCTATGACAACGACGATGATGATGATGATGATGATGATGACGACGCCCATGACGGTTGTAATAGAGGTCATAACAATGAAAGTGATAGCAGCATTTAGACATAATACTGTTGCTTATTACGAGACGCGAAACGATATATTATATTATATAATATTATATATTATATTCCAACGATATATTATATTATATAATATAATATATTATATTCCAAACTGCAGGAAATCGGAAATAATATGTGACAAAAAAAGAGGATTTAAAATCGAGGACAGGAAGTGTAAATAAAGCCAGAATTTCCCAGTTGTAATTTGATACGTGCACTGAACTTTGTATTGTAGCTGCACCACCATCATCACCATCATCACCATCATCATCATCACCACCACCATCACCACCACCATCATCAATACATTCACCATCACATCACCGTTACATAACTATTGTCGGCATCATCATCATCATCATCATCATCTTCTCCTTGGTTAACTTTCTTTGAAACAACTTTCTCGTCACGTGATGTGTCGTCACGTGTTATTGTTTTTTTTTATTTATTTATTTATTTATTTATTTATTTAATATCCACATCAGCGTTAAACCTTCGAAATGTTTCCATTTGGAATGAATGTAAATTATTCATTAAAATTATGAAATAATAAAAAAAAGAAGATAAATATAATTTATGTTATGCAAGTTCATCTCGTAGGTGCACTTGCGTGGGTGCACTTAGTGAACTCGAAATTAATAAGCAAATATAACGACATTATAATTTAATAATCGTGTAAATATATTTAATAATTAGGTGAACGATAAAATTATAATAACTTCTTATAATACTTATAATAATTATAACTTATTATAACAACAATTATAATTACCTGAGGATAAAGTCTTGTTACACTTTATTAGATTGTATCTTAACAATCTTTGAAATCGTTATAATAATAATAATTATTATGATGTTAATCCTTAGATAATTACGATGTTATAATTAATAAATTTATATTTATAATCGTAAATAATTTGTTTACTTGCAGAGGAGCCAGTGCCGTTGCCATTGACAACAAGATTGAAATGGCCATGGTTGGTGCTTTTAAATAAACATTTCAGCCTATTTCGAGTGCAAATGAATTCCTGAAAATATTTGTTTGTTAATCATTTTTTTAAATTTAAATTTTTTTAAATTTTAATTTTAAATTTAAAAATGAAAAATTAATTTTAATTTTAAATTTAAAAATGAAAAATTAATTTTAATTTTAAATTTAAAAATGAAAAATTAATTTTAATTTTAAATTTAAATTAATTTTTAAACATCGTCGTTTCTCAAGCAATGCTTTGTTTGAGGAGAGAACTTTAAGTCATTTCAAGTCACGAAATGTGTCGTTCAACAGCACTGCTGGTGGTGATAATGATTATGATGATGGTTGTTGTGGTGATGATGATGATGGTGGTGATATATAATAATAATAAATAATATAATTATTATATAATAATAATTATTATAATTACTATTGTTATTATTATTATTATTATTATTATTATTATTATTATTATTATCGACAACAGCAACAACAATAACATTAGACGTGTCAGTAGTTTTTGAAAAAGTCTCACGTTTCCTTTGTTTTTTGAGCCAAGGTTTTGTAGGGATTTGTCTTTGTTTTTCTAACATTTGTTGTGTTGTTGTTGTTGTGTGTTGTTTGTTGCTGTTGTTGTTTTGTGAGGTCAGAATGTGTTATTTAAAATAAATTATATTCGTAGCCAAAGAATTTGAATATATCTCTCATTCCAATTTAATGATAGCGGATTTAATCATCATCGTCGTCGTCGTCATCCATAATTGATCAATTGACACTCCTCGCCAGGCCACCCAATCGTACTCATTGATCTCTTTTTGTAACATTCCCAGACACCTGCTGTGGAGATGACAACGACGACTACGATGATGACCTTGATGATGATGACGATGATGATGACCTTGATGGTAATGATGATGATGATGTGTGCGGTAATGCTTGCATGTCGTTGAGCTACTGGGAATTCAGAGATTGATTCCAATCAGATGTTCAAGTTACAGTAATTATTTTTCAACCAATTTATAATAATACTTTTCCACCTTTATTATAATATTATTTTTTATTAATAATTGTTTTCCTGGAAATGGGATTTTTACAGGATTAAAGTGTAATTCGCCAGAAAATCAAAGATATTTGGAAATTAAAAATATAATTATATCGTTCTGTTTTATCAACGTCATTAATCTTAACACAAGGAACATTTAATTCAGGGTGGTTAACTTTTTATTCAATTAATGATGTGATAATAATAATGATATAATAATAATAATAATAAGAATATTATTATTATTAATTATAAATAATAATTATTAATAATAATTAATTATAAATAATAATTATTAATAATAACGCTTTTACAATAAGTAATTTATTCATTAAGATATAGGAATGCTTCAATCAATGATTGATTCCTTGTTTCAACCTTCACTCCAACCTTGTTGCCAACTCTTGATATGATATCGATTTCCTAACATTGGCTGCAAACTGCGAATAATTTTTATGTCAGCAACTGTACAAAAATATTCTTAGGAAATAATAAATAATGATGATAATAATAATAATAACAAATAATGCAAATAATAATAATAATAATAATAATAATAACATAATAATAATAATATCAAATAAATTAAAAATTCAGATGCCGACAGTTCGGGTTCAAGTAACATGCAGTTAATGCGTTGAATGACGTGAATGTCATACATGATGGATGGGCGGAAGGACGGTTGGGTAGGTGAATGGGTGGATGGGTGGGTGGATGATTGGGTGGCTGGGTGGATGATTGGTTGGATGGATCTGTGAAATTTATGCATTTGGATTCATTACTCGAAATAACTTCTTTAAATTTTTCTGAAAAAAAAAACTTTTCTGAAATTAATTAATTCGTTCATTTACCTATTCGCTCTATCTGTTCATCATCATCATCTCATTTATCTAGTGGCTGATCCATCCATCCATCCATCCATCCGTCCATCCATCCGTCCATCCATCTATCCATCCATCCAAACATCCATCCATCCATCCATCCATCCATCCATCCATCCATCCATCCATCCATCCATCCATCCATCCATCCATCTATCCATCCATCGATCCATCCATCCATCCATCCATCCATCCATCCATCTTGCTTTCCTTTTATCACTCAAACATTCTTCTATCTTTCTTGTTTCCATCAGTCCACATTTCATGTTTCTAAAAATATCTTTCCCGGAACCTCAATGTAAACATTTCTTAGTTGCCATGATAGTCATCACCATCATCATCATCATCATCATCATCATCATCATCACCAACATCGTCATCAACATCGTCATCACCATCGTCATCATCATCTTCATCATCGTCATTTTCGTCAGCACGATGTTAAAGCACCACCTGGCGATGATAGTTGAAATGAAGCAGGAAATTGTTTGACATTTGAAGTTGAATTTTTATGGATTTTTTTGTTGTTGTGCAAAATTTAATGAGGATCAATGAATTGTTAACGTGTGAGTCATCAGGAACATAATAACAATAATAATAATAATAATAAGATAAATACCAATATTAATTTGTTATTAATCATAAAAATTAAATATAAATGTCAAAAGAAGGAAATCCGATGAAATGTTATGGGAAATACTTTCTAAAAAAAACACGCAAACATGAGACGAATATACAAACATACTACTACAAACATGCAAACATGAGACGAATATACAAATATACAATATACAAACATACTTCTACAAACATGCAAACATGAGACGAATATACAAATATACAATATACAAACATACTTCTACAAACATGCAAACATGAGACGAATATACAAACATACTTCTATAAACATGCAAACATATACAAATCCGTCACGAATACAAAACATTTCAACGAAACTTCAACGACTCGTGAGACGCCAAGAGAACAACAACAACAACAACCACAACAACAACAACAACAACCACAACAACAACAACCACAACAACCACAACAACCACAACAACAACAACAACAACCACAACAACAACAACCACAACAACAACCACAACAACAACAACAACAACAACAACTGCTACCAAGTTGAAGTAACATGTTGTCGTGTTTAGACTTAACTTGCCTTGTTTAAACCTAACTCTAAGGTCATGTTGTCTGTTAAGTCTGGTATGATGATGGTGGTGCTGATAACGATATTGATCGTTTATTGGTGGTTGGTTGGTATTTGTTGCGATGATGATGATGATGATGATGATGATGATGATGATGATGGTGATGGTGATGGTGATGGTGATGGTGATGATGATGATGTTACTTCTTTCATTAAAAGGATCTCGTCAAGAACCACCTGATGTTTGCAGTCCGTGAAGAAATGGAACAGATGAGGGATCAGATCCGAGGATTGACGGAACGAAACAAGCAGTTGGAGGAGGAAAACACCATCCTCAGAGCTTCCACGACGCCGGAAAATCTGTCCCTCATCTTCAACAACCAAGTCCACTCCACAGATGGCGCTTCCAAACGACCCCAAGCCATCAGCAATAGCATCAGCAACAACAACAACAATAGCTCCATGGAGATGACCAAACACTGGCTTTCTAACTGCGTCCAAGACGGACAGACGGACTACCACCAACGTCCCATCCAACAGCAGCAGTTGACCTTGACTCCCAACCCGACGGATCCACCTGGCGATCGTCCCAGAACTCCCGCCACCCTGATCCCCTTAGCCCCTCAATTCGTGGGTCAGGTACTCACCACTCCCACGATAGGAGTGGCAGGCATCCACCTGTCTGCCTCTCCGAGTAGCAGCTTCAACAGCTTCCAGTTCAATCCTTCTTTGGTTCAACCCTTCCAGTTCTCATCTAAACCTACTCAATTCGTGTCCTCATTTGACCCCAGAGTGTCTTCCTCCTCCTCCCCTGACGCACCCTCAGGGCCGACCACTCCCCACTTCCTGCTCATCAAACCCGACTTCAGTCCCGAAAGCTACGCTAACGTTGCTTGGACGCCGACCAACGAATACAACATCATACTCACGGGATCCACCAACCCGAATCTCCAACAACAGCAACAACTACTACTACAACAACAGCATCATCATCATCATCAACAACAATTACAACAACAACAGCAACAACAACACACAGAGCTTCCTCGTCAGAATTGATGGACTTTGATTCCTTTTCGATCCTTCCATTGGCTTTTAATCTCTTTCTCTTGTTGTTTGATTTCTTGATTGAACGATTGAAGTGCTGATGATGATGACGACGACGATGAAGACGATGATGATGAATATCATGATGATGGTGATGATGATGATGATGGTACTTGATAGTTTCACGTACCTGCAATTAAGTTGTTATTTTTTATTACCTTTTGTAATATTAGTTTATCGATATTTTTTCGAGTTTTCATTTTCATGAAATTGTTTAAATTTGTTTAATTTTGTCAGTCCTACTCATTCGTAAAATTGTCGTTAAATTTTTGTAACGTAATCGTCATCATCATCATTATCATAACCACAACGACCAACATCATCGTCGTCGTCGTCATCATCAGCTTTGCAATAGTCCCAAAGTTATGTAAGCAATAGCTCTTTTTACTTGCTATTTTCATCTTCAAGACATAAATGCCATCCGGATAATTAAATTTGTAATTAAATTATTATATTAGCAATAATATGTGTATATAATGTTATGTTATTTTTATTATATTATAATTATTTATAATCGTTTTTTTATTGCTTCGCTCACGAATACTTTCTCAGCATACTCTGCCATGTTTTCGATTTAATGAGATTTTAATTCGAATTTCATCGATTAAAACGATTAATGTTTTAAATTTATTTGTTAACGAACTAAATAAATAATAAATAAATAAATTAATAATAAATTAATTAATTAAACATTTATTACATTACATTGTCAGTAACAGCACGTCTACTCTCTTAAATTTTCTAAGATAACAAGAACAACAACAGAGACACAAAGACAAGTCTTTTGTCCCTTTTATCGTCTGCCACTTATGTTTATTTTTTATATTTTTTCTTATTTTTACTTAATCCTCTTAAATCCTTTAATCCTGCAAATGCTTGAATATTAATGAGCTGATTTGTTATTCAAACAACGGCATAGCTGTGGCATTCATGGCGCATGTGATTATGTTTTATGTTTTTGTGTCTTTCCACTCATAAATTTTAATAATTTATTCATAAACAAGTATTCAAACATTTTTATTTTTATTTTTCACTCCAAGTTCGTTCAAATGTTTGCAATTTTTTCCCGCTAAATAGCTTAAGTCGTCTGCTCAATTAACATATTCCACTAACAGTTTCTTTCCCTCAATCATGGTTTCGCTAATATAATTAATTATTATTATTTTTATTATTATTATTATTACTACTACTATTGTTGTTGTTGTTGTTCTTATTAAAATTTAAAAAAAATAGTTATTATAATTGTTGTTATTATTAATTAATATTATTTAATTTATTAAATTCTCATATTTATTTTTACTTTAATTTACATCCATTATTCTAGTTTATTGCCTGAATTCGGAAATAATTTTCCTTTCAATTTGTGATTTTAAATTACTTGAATTATTTGTTAAATTCTTTTTAAATTAATTTATTATTATTATTGTTGTTATTATCATTATTATTATTATTATTATAATTACTATTATTATTAACAACCTTTAATTTTATTTTTGAATATTTTATTTTTTATTTTAATTATTATTCATTTATTAGTAATTTTACTCAATAAGAAATTTATTTTTTATAAACAATTTTGAAATACCTGAAACGTTTAAATTTAATAGACGGGTTTTAAACCATTAATAATAGTTTATTTCTGACAATTATCACAAATTATTGTGGCAATTTAACCAGTAATTTTGATTAATTTGTCTGTTTATTGTCATTTAATCGTTATTTTGAAAATGTTAATTAATTTGATGGTTTATTATTTAACAAATTTATTATCAATATCTTTTTTGCATTCCAATTTATTTCAAATGTGTGATTCCCTGGTTCATCTTTAAAACTGCAATGATTGAATTTGCTTGTACACAAGATACTTCTACTGTCCTTTGTACATAATACTTCTGTTCATTACTGGTATCTGTACTTGCAACTGGTACTTGTACTTATAACTTCTACACATTACATGTACTTAACAGCCGTACTTGTAATTACAAATTGTACTTGACACTTGTACTGGTACTCTTGAACAACTTGCATATCGTAGAATTTCTTTTTTTTAAAACATCAGTTCGTATATTTTGAAGCTAATTTGACTGAAGCTTCTAATCACAGAACAATAAACTTGACTTGCCTTTTCTTGCTTCACGGCCTTTTTAAACATTAAACAGATCATCGTCGCTGTTGATTATGATTGTAGTTTTTATAATAAATATATAATTATTATCATAATATTATTGGTTATGTTCATAATATTATAAATTCATATTTGGCTTATAATTAACTTTATTTACAGATATTTATGGTGCGTTTATGGCATTAAGTTACCTCGCGAGAAACCTGCGTGACAGGAGACCACGCAAGAGGGCGTCAATGAAGAAGCAATAAACTCGTTAACCTTTGAACCTCGAGCGGGGTGCGGTGTCAATAAACCAATTACGCTTGGACGATAACGAGGTGTTGTAAACTAATTAGCATGTAATTGGGTCAACTTCTGTTGTAATGAATTGGAATATCTGACGATATGTGTTCAAAATTATTTCTTATTTCAGATGGCGTAAAAATTGTGAAAATTTAAATGTAAATAAATATTAATAAAACCTAAAAAAAGAAAGAAATAATTCATCATGAAGCCCGAACTTGCCCAATAAGGTCAAAGTTCATTGAGGTCAGCCCTTTGACCTGGCGTCATTTCTTCGATTTTTTGTGCTTATTAATATATAAAGCTGTTGGACCGATTATTTAGGAGGTTAAATAAAAAATATATAATATATGTTATATATAATAAATGTTTAATTAATATTTAATTTAATTTTATTGTTAAATATATTAAAATGTGTTTGTTAAAAGTGAATTAATTTGCTCAACTTTAAAGGCAATTCTGGTTATTATTTTACATTTTAATATTATTGTTATTAATAATATTAATAATAATATAATTATTATTATATTAAATAATAATATAATAGTAATATTATTATTTATTATAATATTATATAATATTATTGTTATTATTTATTACAACATTTTATTCGTAGTGGATACAAAATTCTATGATCAACTATAAGCCTATTAAAATTTAAAATATAATATAACAATTAAAAATAATTTTTTAATGATTTAAACAGATAAAAATAAATAAATAAATATTATTTGGAATGTAATAAATAAAACTGTGTTTAATGTCACGTGTGGCAGTTTAATATTATTTCATTATAATATTGTTTTATGTCAAGTTTTTGTTATTTTCAATCATTAAAACATTTATATTTTATATTTATTACACAAATATTTTTAGAAATATTAATGATTAATTAATTACTAATTATTAATGATACTATAGGAGATAATAATAATAATAATAATAATAATAATAATAATAATAATAATAATATCCTCTAATTGTTATCAACGTATTTATACGATTTATTATTGACTATTATTTTTAATTTCCCTTAAAAATACTTTCATAATTTGTTTTATTGACGTTTTACGTCACGGAATAAAAATGAAATAAATTAGAAATTGCAATAAATAATAATAAATATTATATATATTACATAATATTAATAGCTCTTTGATGGCACACACGGCTCCTGTCAATTCAATCATGTGAGCTGTTAACAAGTAAATAATAAACATTTACATTATTAATATATTATACATATTAATATATTAAATAATTTATTATATATATAATCTAAATTTAAATTTAAAAGTTAAAAACTTTACTAATAATTGACTAATAATTTTACTTAGAATTAAAATTAATTTTAATGATAATATATATAATTACTTATATTTGATGTATAAAGCATTCAATAAATAAAAATAATAACAATTATTATTCTTCTTCTTATTATTATTATTACAATAATGGCAATCTAACTAATATTATTGCGCGATTATCAGTTATTTACATATATTTCTAATCTTAAAATTTTAAAATCCAAAAATTATATTTTACCTTCTCCATTTGTAATTCCATTGCAAGGAGCATTTCCATTATAAAACCTGCAATCCATAATTATAGAGGTGACTCATTGTTCCCTGATATATATTATGAAATATGAATTTTATTAATTAAATATTTTTTATTTTATTAATTTTTAATTATTATTTATTAATTAAATATTTAAATCACAATATAAGAAATATATTTCTTTTTTAAATTCATAAAAATGTTAATGGTTGTGTATTTTAAAGTAATACTTTTATACTTATATACTTTATATTTATAGCTATAAATAGTTTATTTTCTTCCCTATTTTCCTTCAATAAACATTCAAATCGAATTAAAACAATGATTTAAAATCATTTAAATTTAAATATATTTTTTAAATTCATTGTTATTATTCTTTCATGTATTTGTTTAAGAATTTAGCAATAAATTTAAGACAATTACAGATTTTAAGTTACAAAATGTTTTATATTTATATTTGTATTAAAACGTATTTTAAAAATAATTCATTTTCAACCAATTCGATTAATACCTTCCTAATGTTTTGTTGTTTGACAATATAAATTATTTATTTGTAAATATTTAGAAATTTAATAATTATTATTTTCAAATGAAGCAGTAAATGATCCATGTTCTAAGTTATATGTTTAAAAATCAAAAGGTTTTTAGGATTGGGAAACGGTTTGTTATTATTATTAATATTATTATTATTATTATTATTATTAATTATTAAACAATAATAATTATTATTATTATATTGTCATGATATAATATTGTAATATAATAAAATTGTTATTATTATTATTATTATTATTATTATTATTATTATTATTATTATTATTATTATTATTATTATTATTATTATTATTAGTATTATTATTATTATTATTATTATTATTATTATTATTATTATTATTATTATTATTATTATTATTATTATTATTATTATTATTATTATTATTATTATTATTATTATTATTATTATTATTATTATTATTATTATTATTATTATTATTATTATTATTATTATTATTATTATTATTATTATTATTATTATTATTATTATTATTATTATTATTATTATTATTATTATTATTATTATTATTATTATTATTATTATTATTATTATTATTATTATTATTATTATTATTATTATTATTATTATTATTATTATTATTATTATTATTATTATTATTATTATTATTATTATTATTATTATTATTATTATTATTATTATTATTATTATTATTATTATTATTATTATTATTATTATTATTATTATTATTATTATTAGTATTATTATTATTATTATTATTATTATTATTATTATTATTATTATTATTATTATTATTATTATTATTATTATTATTATTATTATTATTATTATTATTATTATTATTATTGTATTTGTGAAAGCTTTTGTTCAATCGTCCTTCAAGATTATGATTAGCCACGCAGTCTGTAATTATCCTGTTGCGATTGTGTCACCATTGATGTCACACCATTGATGTCATGGCGTGTCATGGACGCTTTTTTATTGAATTCAATTATTTTCATGACACGACATAAATTTTTATTTTTATTTTCAAAGATTTCTGTTGATTTGAAATTCATTTCCAGGGTCTTCGTTCGACAGATCGTTATAAACGGTAGGAGATTTTGTAGAAGAAGATGTCGTTAGAGTTGATGATTAGTGTTTGTTTGGATGTTTAATTATTTTTTATTATATTAATTATTTTTGTTATTTATCGAATTAAACGAATATTTTAAAAAAGATTATTTTTAAATTCAAATTTGTTTATGGCATTTTTTTTTAAATTAAATTTATTAATTAATAATTTAAGTGGATTTTTTGATATTTTGTTTTTAAATTATATTTTTCTGCCCAAGGTTGTTGTTGAACTTTTCAAAGGTTAGTTACGATTGGAGTTTTTGTTATTATTATTATTATTATTATTATTATTAGATTATATATCATTTAATTTATTATTTATATAATTTTATTTATTTAATTATTTAATAGCTTATTATATATTTATAAATGATTTGGAAATCACATTAACATCGATTCAAAGTATTACTACATCTAAATAATACAGCCAGTAGAAGTTAATTCATTTCTCCGGTGAAGCCATGTTAATTTATTTCCTCGTTCCAATTGATATTCAACTTGTTAAGTTACGTCATCACCATGCATGTTTTAACGAATGTAATCCCTTTGAAGTTGTTGGTGTTGTTGTTGTCGTTATTGGTGTTGTGGTTGCAACATTGGATGACGTAACCATGGATACTCTGTTACGTCATCCAATTATTATATCACAACGGTCCTGGAATCTGCCATTTGTTGAGTTAAGAATGGGATGGAAATTCAGGATATGATTTCAAAATGGAGGTAGAAGTCCAATAGGGAGATGGTGAACGAAAAGCACGTGACGTAAATGCCTTGGTCTCGGTCTTGAAATCGGTGCCTCGTCCTCGTTTGTCGTCAACTTCCGATGACAGGATTTGAACGCCTGCTTTCCTGGTCTCGGTTTTTAACTTTGGCACCTGAACTGCTGTCTTCGTCAAAGATCCGGTGTCAAAAAGAACTGATAAACTGCTAACTACGACGTCGATGATCACGGTGATGACGACGACGATGATGATGATGATGATGATAACGGTGATAACGTCGATGACGCTTGTGCTCCAGATCCGGAGGAGGCCAAGCCAGGAGGAAATTAATGTTAAGGATTCAATTTAAAAATTTTTAACTTCGTTATCACACTTGCCATTAAGACGATGAGGATGACGATGACGATGATAATTAAGCTGTGGATGGCATGGACTTAGTCGATGATTTTAGGAACTAATTTGTTTATTTATTTTTTTTTATTAAACAAACTCAAACACAAGTTTTGAACATCGATGACTCAGCAATGGTTTAAATTGGTGTCTTGAAATATACAAGCCTATGATAGGCAAAGGGGAGTGGAAACTCAAGCTGTGCCCCTAAAACTTTGGGGTTCAACCTAAAGTTACTTACGAGCCCCAATGAATAACGCTGTTATTTTAGGCTATAATTTTGTATCGCAACTGATTAATGTTTGTAACGCCATGTTACGTAATGCACGAGAGACATGTTATCAAACGCCTTAATTACGTCATAACACGTTTATCGGCATCACAGTCGTCGTCATCGTAATCATCATCATCATCATCGTCATCGTCATCGTCATCGTCATCGTCATCATCATCATCATCATCATCATCACCATCATCATCATCATCATCACCACTACCACCAGCACCAGCAGTATCATCGGCATCTTCAACATCGTCGAAGAATTAGTGTTGTTGTGTGTTTCCGAAAATAGAAAATAAAAATTTAAAAAATTGGTTTTAAAGAAATAAATCTTTTCAGAAATAAATCCCAAAATGAACTTCAAAGGATTTAAAGAACAACTTAACCCCGGAGTTCAAAGGTCACGAAATAAGGTCAGGTCTTGAAGTAGTTAGCAACTCTAGTTATTTTTGGTTACTTATTTAATTTATTTTTATGTAAAAACAATAAATTAATGTCATGAAATACATTTGCACTTATTATTATAAACTGAAGCATCATAATCACAATCATAATTAATACCGTTATTACAATTTTAGAAATTAATTTTTAATTTATTAAAATTCCATCGTAAATGGAATAAAGGTAATTTTATTTAATAATTTATATTTTTGATATTTTATATAATTGAATTATTTTTTTATTATTTATAAATAATTAAAAATTTATTTATTATAATTCATAAAAATTATATTTAGATAAAATATTAAAATTTATTCCCCAGAGTTCTGTTGATATTTATTTTTATCAATTTATTTTTTATTCGCTTGGATCCACGAACATTAAAAAAAATTATTTCGCAATAATATAAATAATAAGTATAATTATTTTTACATAAATAAGATGAATAATATTGTGAATGCATTTTTAGTTATTTGTTATGAATATCAATCATAATTCCAAATAAATTAATAAAATTAAATTTAAATGGAAATAATTAAAAAATAGAAATTCCATCAGAAACCTTTACATGTCCATTTCAATAATTGACATTAAAAATTGACCAAATTAATTCACCTGTTTTTGTCAAATTTTAAAAATGAATTAATAAATCTTTTATTTAAAAATTATTAATAATAAATTTATTTTTAATATCAATAATCAATAATAATAATAATAATTTATAATAATTTATAACAGACAAGTTCACATCCAAAATTAACTACCTACAAAGCAATATTATTCAATTTAATAAACAAATCTTTTAAAATACAGACAACCATTCATCCATATTCCCATCCATCCATTCATGTCTGGGCTCAAACAATAGGATAATACCTAAAAATTAAAATAATAATAACAATAATAATAATAATAATAATAAATGAATGATAATAAAAACAATAAAAACATAAATAAAAATAATCGGCAAAAATGGGGCGGAAATGTGTACAAATCGATAGGAATAAATGTCAATTAGCAACCAATTAGCCTGTTATGATTTAAAAGCATCGTTTGTAAATAGGAATTAACAAAAAAAATGGCCGCTCATGAATCCCAGGATTGGGACTAATTGCTTCCAATTCATTTGTCACGCCGCAAAATGGCGGATAGGTAGTCACGTGGTCAGGTAGACTTTGAATGGAACGAGACATTTTGAACAATCATTACGTCTCCATTTTGCGGATTTCTCAAACAAATTGGGGGAATTTAACATTTTTTTTTATTATTCCTGACGTCAAAATGGCAGACAATGAATGAAAGATTAGGACGTGCCTAATTAATTTCAGTTATATGTTTTATGTTTTTTTTTTTTGGATTTCAGTGATTAATGCTGTGCCTTAAAAATGTTTTTAAAAGATGAATTGTTCCTTTTAATTGCTATTTAATGTAATTAATCGTAATTATAACGATTGTTTAAAGAGAAATAATTAGATAAAATTGGTTTAGTCAAAGATTTTAATTACATCACAACAATGAAATTACGTCCGAAACACTATGTAATTGTGTTTGACAAAAGTTACAATAAATATGTAATTAAATAAAATATGATATTATAATATAAATAATTAAATAAAATATGATATTATAATACAAATAATTATATAAAATATATTATAATATAAATAATTATATAAAAATATCGACCGAAATGGGGAATTACGTCTAAATCAGTGCAAATGTATTCAGGCATTTTATGCTGTTAATTTGAAAAAATAGGCAATAATTTATTTTCAATATTTTCAATATATATTTATTTTCAATATTTTCAATATATATTTATTTTCAATATTTTCAATATATATTTATTTTCAATATTTTCAATATATATTTATTTTCAATATTTTCAATATATATTTATTTTCAATATTTTCAATATATATTTATTTTCAATATTTTCAATATATATTTATTTTCAATATTTTCAATATATATTTATTTTCAATATATTTATTCAAATAATTAGATTATAAATATTTTCTATTAAGATTTATAGCCATATTTTGTAGGACTTACACTTTGTAAGATATTCACAACATTTTACAATTAATTGTTATTATTTGGATAGTTATTCTTAATTTATTATAAATTGGTGACTTAATTAATTATATGGAACCAAATATATCAAGTACACCTTTGTAATTTCATATGGACAGCATCTTAATCTCAAATATTATATAGCTTTAAATGAATAATAAAAAATATAATTATTTATTATTATTTTTAATCATAAATAGATTTGTTTTTAATATGAATTATTAAAAATATTAATTGTTGCTAAGGTCAATATTATAATATACATATATAAAAGAAGGATAATATTAATTTTTATTGTGAAATGTCTCAAATATTATCTGGTGTAAATTGAAAATTAAAAGAAATAATAATTGGAAAATAATAATAAATTATTCCTACTATGAATTAAATACTTGTTAAAGCGATGGTAAATTAGTATAATCAATTTATTTTTAAAAATATTTAATGTTTTACATTATATGCCTTTCTAGCTACGTTCTAACGTTTTATAGTAATTATTATTAAAATAATTATTTTATAAATAACATCTAATAAAATGTAGTTCGTAACATTAACGAAGTAATTTAATTGTAATCATAATTCAATTTATTACAAACCGTTCAAATATTACTTGAAATTCAAACAGATTAACATCGACGGGTTTCAAATCGTTTTGGAAAACGCAAAATTTTTAAATTTATTTTCAAAAGAATTTCTTTTTTTTTTTGTTAAATTAAAATAAAATATTTATTTTTCAAAATCCTTAAACACAACATTAAGCATATTTGTACAGACACAACCAAAGGACTTGAAAACAAATTTGTGATCGAAAAGAGAATAGAATTGAATTGTTAATTAATTTCCAATCAATCAATTTTTAATCAATTCAAAACAAAAATAAAATAAAAATAAAATTGTTTATTAAGACGAGAAAATTTAAAAAAAAAACTTCTGCTTTGTTACCCATTTAAAATGCAGAGTTTTTGTTTGTTTTTGTTACCCTAATCTTGAAAAATGCACGATTACACTGAGACGAGCCTAAGTAATATGAATGTAAATTTACGATGATGCCACGTGACAAATCGCTGATTACAGATAAGATTACAAACTGAATAAAAAAAAAGAAAATGTCTTTCCAGCGATTCTTAAGAGAAATGTAGAACGAATTGTAGACCAAAAGTCGAGATGTCATTCAAAAGCATTGGCATCGAACAAAATCCTTGTTATTAAATGCGCTACATAAATTGTCATGTTATACGACATATGCAAAAAGTGTTACCCCATGTTCGCATGTTTATTGACGTACGTACAAAATAGAAAGAATGTATTGTAAAATTTAAAATATCCTTCGAATATATTGCAAGTTCACTCTCCTTAAGTCCTTCCGAATAAAGAATCCGAGCAGCAAAATTGCTGGAAAATAAAGTTAAATGAACAATTTACAAAAAAAAAACACAAGAAAGAAAGAATGTTACCCCATGTCAGAATGAACTGTTTTTCAAACTACGCACTAGCAGCAACACGACGACATTAAATGTCACTGAAATGCCATCCAAAAAAAAAAGAAGAAAAAAGGTGGTCAATACTTCCTCAATTTTGGCACAAAGATGCTGCCAAAACGTTGGCATCGGCTGTGTTATATTGGCGTTAAAAATGTCCCGTATTGGCACCAGCTATTTCGCACTCAGTAAGAGTTTAATTTTTTTAAAGTTTCCATCATTTTCTTTTTGAAAACGTTCTTATATCACTAGAATTTGGCAAGTTTAAAGGTCATCACAAACCAATTGGAAAACAATTTGAAAACAAGTGTTCCGATTAATGCAAAGCTAAAACTTTTTTGAAAAATTTCATTTTAAGTTATTTTTAAAAAATCAATTTAATTACTTAATTAATTTATTAAAAATGACTTGAAATTAATTAATTAATTAATGTTATTTCGGTTTCGCCATGTCTTGAGCCTCATTGAGTCAGTATTCAAACAACTGCAACAACAACAACAACAGCATCTGAAGTCCGTCGCTGCTCGTTACGTCACTAAGTCACGTGCACATAAAAGTAATGATGACGTCACCACGACAAGAAAATTGATCAAAAGCTCAAGATGGAGTGCCCCACGATTCAACAAATTGAAAATAAAAAGATAAAGCAACAACAATAACAATAATAATAATATTAATAATAATAATAACAAACGAGTAATAATAGTAATAATATTAATAATAATATTAATAATAATAATAAAACACGTAATTGCAAATAGTTTACCCTTTCCATGCTTTGTTTTTTGATTGTCACCAAAATTCCTTAAAAAAAGAATTCATCATGTGATGAAAGCAAACAATACATCGGTGCCTCAATACCAAACAAAAAAGCTATAACAATATTATATCATACTAGCATCATAATTATATAAGTCGTAATTATAATTAAATTATTTCTCAAAATAAATCGTAGATGAATAAAAATGCACGTGTGCAACATTAACTTTCTTACCCTTTTGACAAGTTAAGTACCCAAACTTTAAACCGAGCTGATGCAAACATGCCACACACGATGATGATGATGATGATGATGACGACGATGATGGGGTGATGATGATGATGATGAAGATCATCGAATGAACTAAAGTGACCTTTAAATTCGCTCACTTCCGGTATCCGTTTGAGAAAATAAAGGTGATGATGAGGACGACGATGAAATCAGACGCAAGCGTTCGAATTAGTTCGAGGGAAGTACTTTTTGTTTTTACTTCAAAAAGTACTTTTACTTCAAAAAGTACTTCGTTAGTGCAAAGTCTCGCTTGAAAAAAAAAACAACTGAAGAGTGCAAATCAGCGATTGAAAAATGCGATGAATCAAAACTTCAATGACAGACAGACTTTCACGACAATCCAGGTCTTTGTTCGAGTTGTAGCATCGTTGAGTAAAATATTTGGTTTTTTGCACAATAACAACAACAACAACGACGACGACGACGACGATTATACAATGGCCTTATCTCCCACTTTCGTCTTTCTGTCATCCTCCTCTTCTTCTGCTCTTCCTTTCGTTCACCTTCTCTCCATCATTCCAGGGGCTCTCCGCTCACAGGTAGTGATGTGCGTGAGCCATCGGCGCATGGTGGTGATGATGATGCTGGAGGTGATGATGATGATGGAGCATGGCGGCTCCGCCCGGACCCACGCCGGCTGCCGCGGCCACCATGCCCTGCATGACGTCGACGTGTGCGGCCCTCTGTGCCTTGGCCAGGTGTGCGATCTTGTAGTCCTTCTTCCACTTCATCCTTCTGTTCTGAAACCAGATCTTGATCTGTCGCTCCGTCAGGTTGAGCATGTGCGCTACCTCGATTCTCCTTCTCCTCGTCAAGTACCTGTTGAAGTGAAACTCCTTCTCCAGCTCCAGGGTCTGGTGTCTCGTGTAGGAAGTCCTGGTTCTCTTGCTGTCCACTCCGTTCGGGCCGTCAGCTGGTGAAGTGGTTCGTGTCGTTAATGAGAGAGAGAGAGAGAGAGAGAGAGAGAGAGAGAGGGGGGGGGTGAAATGATTGTGAGTGTGATTTGGATGTGGATGTGAATCAATTTGTCAATCAATATCATAATCCATGAACGATACTTTCATCTGAAATTAGCGCCTAATGTGAAAGTATCTCGATCAGTTTTTAGTTTCTAAGAAGAAATTGAATCAGTGAATCAGAACAAAACAACAACAAAACAACAAGAAGACAACAGTCATCGTCGAAATTAAAGCTAATTGGTCTCAGAATGTTGAAGCGCATCATTTCCTGGAACCGGAAGTACTCGATGCAAAGAATTCTTTAAGAAGTTCGTCAGAGGTCCCTGATTGGCTGAAAAGGAGGACTCGATCCAAGTCCAGAGATGGAAACAGCTGTTCGTATTAGAACTCTTTGATGAGCGAGAGAATGAAAGAAAGGAAGAAAAAAGTTGCACTCAATTGAACCCATGTTGATCACGTGGTTTACTAACAACTATCTATCTATCCCATTTCAGCAAACGAGTCTTCATATTCATCATCGCTACCTCGTTATGAATTCAAAGATCAAGTGGTGATAATAATTAAACTAATTATTATATTATATTACATATTATAATTAATTAATTATTATATTATTATTATATTTTAATATCATAATTTAAAGTTTATACTGATGGTGATAATGACTGCTACAGACAATCTGACTCTATTGGTGTTAGCTAAAATCTGCTGTAGCTTCTCTAATCCATCCATCCACCCATCCATCCATCCATCCATCCATCCATCCATCCATCCATCCATCCATCCATCCATCCATCCACCCACCCAATTATCCACCCACCCAATTATCCATCCATCCATCCATCCATCCATCCATCCATCCATCCATCCATCCATCCATCCATCCACCCAATTATCCATCCACTTAATATTCCAGTCCAAGGCATCTTTCAAAAGTCAAAGACCCGCGGCAAAATCCTCGGTCGTCGTGGAAACACGTTTGCGCGCGGAATTCACAGTTTCCAGGCAGACGTACGCCGGACGGCAGACACAGAACATTCGCTTCCAGTTTCTCGTCTGTAAACAGAAAAGGCACTCAACCGTGAAGACACGTAGCAGCCCTTTGTTGTCTTGTTAGAGTTTCTATTTTTTTCCGCCAGGGTTTTCCCATCTCAGATTATTCCCTCCTTCGTTCTTCTTTTTTCCTTCGTTTTCCATTCTTCAGTCCAGTTGGACTTGTTACTTGTTGTATTAATTATATTTAGTTTGGTTTATTTTGCAATTATTATTATATTTTTTATTTTATTTATATTTTTTAAATGTCCTTATAACTATTAACTTTGTACTTAATGGTAGTCAAATTTCAAAAACAAAAATCTTTGGCGATGAAGTATTGTTGTTGATGAAAGATATGTTTTCCATTAATGTTATTGCAAAGAGACAGAGATGTCCTTACAATGGGTGGAATGGACCCTCTTCATCCAAGGATAGATCTGAACGTCAGGAGGGTACTGGGGTGAACCGCCCGTCGTTCGCGATCCCTCACCTCCCTGACCACCGCCGCTTCTGCCGCCCTGGTCGCCGGCGTTTCCAGACTGGCCGTCCTTGCTGCTTCCACCTCCGCCGCTGCCGGACAGGATCGAATCGTCGTCCCCGCTCAAGGAGTCTTCGTCATCTTTCGGCGGACTCGGTGGCATGAGCCCGTGGTTCGACTCGTCCATCATCTCCCCACTGAGGTCCTCGATCTTGGGCTGAGTGGGGTTGAGCAGCGGCATCTGCTGCTGCTGCTGCTGGAGAAACGCACCCTGGGATAGCATCATCTTGCTAGCGGAGCAAGACATCGGTCGGGGAATATCTCCCATCGGGTTGTTTTTCGAGCTGACGGAGCCGTTGTTACCGGGCATCATGGCGCAGTCCTTGCCTTGTCCGAGGTGCAGCGGGTGTCGCTGGTCGCCGCCCATGTAGTCGACGGGCGTGCCGTTCGCGGACGACGACGTCGACGACGACGACGATGACGAAGACGATTTGATACGACTGGCTCCGTGCTGCGAGTGCACGTGACCCTGATGGTGCTGACCGGGGTGGTGGTGGTGCGGAGACATGGGACTCATGTGGGCCTGGTGCATCATGTGCTGCTGGTGGTGGTGCATGTTGGAAGAAGACGACGACGATGCCGTTGCGACCGGAAGTCCTGGTGACATGCTGTTGGTCTTCATGGCGGCGCTGGCAAACGGGGATCCCATGACGCCGTCGAACGCGTCATAGAAGTTGTATTCCTTGGTTCCATTCGGAGCGCCACGTCCGATCATTATTGGTCCCTCGTTCGACTGCGCTAGGACGCCTCCGACAATGTCGTTGTTATTGTTGTTGTTGCTGCTGGTGTTGTTCAACACTCCTGTTGTTGCACTGTTGTTGTTGCTGCTGCTATTGTTGCTGCTACTGTTGTTGTTGCTAGAATTGCTGGCACTGCCTCTGATCGAGTAATAGCTCATGCCTGAAGAAAGTTGATTATGATAATGATGATATGGACAAATCTATTGTGCCAATATTTAATTTGATTAATCACAGCCATTCTCGTGATACAAATTTAAATTTAAACTTTAAAATATATTTTTTTTGCTAATATCTATAATTTATTTTTAATTCAATTACAATATAAATGTTTTAATTTAGGAAATATTTAAATCTTCAAATTATCGCCTTTATTTTAAAATAGATATTTACATTATTATATTCCAGTAATTTTGTATTTAAAAATATTTCTGATGAAATAGTGAGTGCATTTATAATAAATATATTTTTAAAATAAATATTATAAATAAAATAATACAACATTTAATTAAGGGAATTAAGTTGAAATGCTTAATATTTATAATAAAATAAAATTTTTATTAATATTATTTAAAACTTTTATTTTCGAAAGCAAGGAAATAAGTGTATAATAATGCTTAAATGAATTAATTAAATTAAGTTAAAATTGATTTAAAAATAATTAATTTGATGAATTATTTAATAAATAACACATATTATTAATGCATAAATTGATAATGAATTTAGTGTAAATTTTAATATTAAATGTTAAATTAAATTTTAAATCATTTTCATCTCAAGGTTTTGTCTGGTTTGAAGGTGATGACGACGATAACGATAATAATAATAATAATAATAATAATAATAATAATAATAATAATAATAATAATAATAATAATAATAATAATAATAATAATAATAATAATAATAATAATAATAATAATAATAATAATAATAATAATAATAATAATAATAATAATAATAATAATAATAATAATAATAATAATAATAATAATAATAATAATAATAATAATAATAATAATAATAATAATAATAATAATAATAATAATAATAATAATAATAATAATAATAGTAACAATAATAATAATAATATTAATAATAATAATAACAATAATAATAATAATAATGAGATAATAATAATAATCTTCGCATCCAATTAAAAAATATCAAAATAGAGAAATTAAAGTTTATTGAAGATAAAACAGAAAAATTATTTCAAAACTTTATTTTCATCGCCTGTGAATTGTGATAACAATTTTCGTAATCAATGAGGCGCTTGATAAATCTATGTTCTCATAATTCATATCTTTGGTAACAATCGCGGTTTTTAATTTCCAACATCGTGAATAACCGATAAAAGTAAATTATAATAAAAATTATGTCAACGATGATGATGATTAGTATTATTATTATTATTGTTATTATTATTATTATTATTATTATTATTATTATTATTATTATTATTATTATTATTATTATTATATTAATGATAATTATTATTATATGTACTTTTAAATTGATAAATGAATGAGTTGTTTATGAAATTATTTAATGTTATTACATTCACTAATTACCTTGCACGATGTCCATATCTCGACTGACTTCATTTATATTTATTTCGATTTAATAGAAAATTCGATTTAACTTCAATTAAATGTTTTAAAATTCAAAATGTCTTCCGAAGAAGGAAATACATGCACTAGCATTGAGCCAGCATTAATAAATATTTATATATATATTTATTTATATTTTTTTAAAAACTTTTCTGCAATTTAAGTGAGAATTGTTAGAAATAATTTGTTGAAATTATGATTTCAAATGCGTTAATAAATTTCAAATTCTTCTCAATGCTTTCGTGCCGAAAATGGTCAAACCATTGGAGTTTTTATAGTCATATATATTGCCGTGTAGATCAGCCTCTCACAACCAATCATTATCTCACTTTCCATCCATCCAGTCATTACTCCTCCGTCCTTCTATCCACCTATCCATCTATCCATCTTTCCATGGATCCAAACAATTCTCCGTGGATATTTCGTAATTAAAAGACCGAAATATTAATTAATATAATAATAACTTTGGAATAATTTTCCGATAAAAATCATTTTCATTGTAATTCAAATGATATCAGTTTGAAAAAGTAGGGCATCCAGCAAAATAAACATTTATAAATAAAATTAATAATTTAGGAGCAGTTTTATGATTTAAAATAATAATATTGTAATTATAATAACATAATTAAATTTTTAATATCAATACATTTTCCTGTGTTTCCATTATCTATTTTGATTTAAGGTCATTTCAAAATATTTTTCTGACAATTAATTTTAAGTCAATTATATTATTAATTAAAAATAATTATTGCTGTTGTTGTTAAATATGTTTTCTTTCTTATATTTATGTCATATTTTAAATATTATCATTATATTTATCCGTTTATTGTTACTATTAAATCACTTATAATAAAAGTTAGTGAAGGAATTATTTCTTAAATAATTGGTAATTACAATTTTAAATTTTAAATTTTGACTCTTTTGATTCGATGACATTTTAAAATATTTTTGTTTCTATTAATCTGGAATAAATTAATTTAAACATTAATTATTTTTCTTACCAATAAACTCTTACTCTTACAAGTTGCGATATTAAGTTACATTAAGTATATTTAAAAAAACAATTTATCGGAAAATAATTAAAAAATACATTTAAAAAGACATTTAACAATTCATATAATTCTTTTAAACAAATAATATTATAATATTATTCGCTTTACGTGATTACAGTACCATTGAAATATAATTATCCCAGATCACATTTACGCCTATTATTTCATATTTAATTTTTATATTCTTTTTTTTTATTTTGAAAAAGCGTTTATTCCATGCGTAACAAACGGATATAAATCCCTAGGAAGCCAACTTTTATCTCTGATAAATTATGCATGACCCCTCACTTTCATTCACTCTCTCCCAGCAGTTAGTCATCTTATCATTGCTGCTCAATAAATGGGTTGTTCATATATTCAATAGTTAATATGTAGCCATGTCGATGCTGATACAAATAAGTATTATTATCACTATAATAAATTATAATATATATTTTTTAAAAAAATATTTAGTTTTATTTTATTATATAAGCATTATTAATATTATTATTACTAATAATAATTATTTATTTTTATATTATTATTATAGTATTATATTTTCGAAAATATTCCAATTACACAGTTATATTTATTGATGGAAAAATCATTTTTAATTAGTTTTAAGTAAATAATGTTTAATTATTAATATTGATTTCATTTTTAAAATATTATTTAAAGTAAATATAACTGAAACACAATAAGGATAGGTTTTTAATTATTCTTAAATGGTTATAATTTAATCAATTTTAGAAAGTTTTTTATAATAATTATTTTCAAATTTTATTTTTAAAATAAAATCAATCAATTTAAATAAATTAAATACTCTCGAATTTTCACAATCAAACTTGAAACCATTTTAGCACCAAGTTCAACAGATGTCACTCCTCAATAAAAATAAAATTAGTCCAACAACATCATATTTCGAGTTCCAACAACAACAACAGCAGCAACAACAACAACAACGACGACGACACCAACAGCAACAACAAAACATTCGTGGCGTTGTTTCCATTTAGCCGGAGTGGACACGTGGATTAAAAAGTCATGGCCGTAGGCGGAGGAGCAGTTCATCAGCGGAGGAAAGACGGATTTTTCGCATCAGCGAGGACCGCATGACGCAGCGAAGAAATGTCTTCGTGCGCTTCAAAGAAATCCAGACGTCTCCAGTCGATCCCTGCCAGTGGAAGAGATGGACAGGAACATACGACACGACTACGGAGACGTAGACAGCAGGACGGAGAGACATAGGCAATAGGACAGATGGACATGGGCAGCAGGACGGAGACATAGGCAGCAGGATGGAGACATAGAGAGCAGAATGGATAGACGTGCAGAGGCAAGGACAAGTAGAATTACAAGAAGAAATACAGAAAGAGATAAAGTTGCAGTAACATGTGACGTTGTCCGTATGTGGGGCCGTATGCAACAAGATGCATTCAGAGGAAATATAACTGATATATGTATTTTTATAAAAAAAATAATACGTAATAAAGTTTTTTATTAAATATTTTAACATTTATCTTATGTTTGATAAAGAAATTCATTTAAATTATTGATTTTTTTGTAAATGTTCCGACAAAAAATGATTGGAAGGAATTTATTCCGAAATTGATCTGAAATGCATTTCGTACGAGATCCATAAAAGTGGAACAGACGACATCAATTGCAACTATTCCTGAGACACTGAATTTATCTTGCATATTTAAATTCTCTCATTTATCATTTAATTCGTTAATATTAATAATAAATAATTATATTTATAATCGCTCGTTGAATGACTTTGGTCAGCTAATTGAAATATCATTTTAAATAAACAAAACAATTGTTCATTATTTGCAAAAATTTCAGATTTCTTAGGCGCTGGAAATTTCTTGGCAAAAGTCGACCGGACACGCGGCAGGGTTTTTGTTTTTGCACGGAATGATGGAAAGAGAAAAAGATCCGGGATAGTGAAGGAATGAAAGCTGTTCACAAATGTTCACAAATCCATCTCAGGACTGTTGAAGCAAAGAGGCAATCCCATTCAGAGAATTTCAATCTGCTTTTCAATTTGGCCAAAGTGCTGCCACTATTTCTGCCATTTTTTTCCTATATTTTTTTCCCGTTTCCTGTGTGTGTATATGTGAAGTGTGTGTGTGTGTGTTCTCATCTGTCTGTCAGCCGCCAGGGTGCGTTTTGGGATCAGAAATAAAAAAAAAAACAACAAAACAACAATGGCAACCAATTGCGACACGATTTTTAAATATTGCAGTTCGAATCGAAACTAAACCAATAAACTTTCAGGCGATACTCGGTTTCGGTTTCACTTTAGAAGGGAATCGCACTTGTCGAAAGACATATTGCAGCCCTCTGACGTTGTCTTCATCATCATCTTGTCTTAATAATAATATAATATTATTATTATTATTATTATTATTATTATTATTATTATTATTATTATATTATTACTATTATTATTACCTCAGGCGAAGTAAGAGCAAGTGGAATTCTGCGAGACTTAATGAAATGATTGGTCTGAGCGATGAATGGGTCGTGGTTGTGGCGTGCCACCCTGAAATACGCGGACCCATTGAAACTGATGACCCTTTGGGAGTCCCGCATAAAAGGATAGGAAGGCTTCTTCCTCCTCGTAACAACAACAACAACAACAACAGCACCACCAACAACAACAGCAACAACGTGTATCTTTAACTCCTTTTATAGCGCATCACTTAAAAACTAGTAAATCCAAATAATTATCATAACGATGATGACAACGACGACGATGATGATAAAATTAGAATTGAAATAATGGTTTTATTATTATTGTTATTATTAATAATGTTGCTAATAATCATTAACGTCTGAATTACTAATCGATAACTTGGAAATTATTTTAATGCTTTTGTTCATTTGGTTGTTGTTGGAATATTGTTGTTGATGTTGTTGCTGCTGCTGCTGTTGTTGTTGTTGTTGTTGTTATTGTTGTTATTGTTGTTATTGTTGTTGCTGAGAAGCGATTTATTTTTGTTCACGCACGATTTGCTTCATTCCATCGTTCAAACTCGTTTTCCCATTTGTCCTGGTGTCATTTATCGAATGAGTCTCTTCGGCAGGGAGCAGAAATAAAATAATATAAAAGATAAAAAATAACAATAATAATAATAAGAGTAATAAAATCATCAATAATAATATTATTAACTTGTTACAATCGAACAATAATAATGCTAAGCAGGCTTGACGAAGCTGCGTGTTTGGCTAAGATCCACAACTGGTATTGACACCCTTAAAATGGAATTTATGTAAATAAATAAATAAATAAATAAAAATCCAAAAATAGAATCTCCCAAAAAAAAATCCAAATAAACCTTCGAGGAGAAGAAGAAGAAGAGGAAAGAATTTCGATTTGCATGAGTAAAAGGCACAGGCAGCCTTAATTAAACACGTAGCAGCGTATCATTCAAAGGGCCGCTAGTTTATGACGGGTTGCAAATGATTAACAAGCGAGCGGGGCTTAGGTACCCTACACTGTCCATCAGTCACCCGGGACTGGACCGCGAACGGCCCGCGATGCATCACTCCGGAACCACTCTTCCAGCGTTTAATTGAGTCGTCTGCATGAAGGACGGAGTCGAAAAGAGAGTGGATGAATGGACGGACGGGCAGAAGGACTGATGGCCAGAAGGGCGACAGATGGATGGATGGATGGATGGATGGATGGATGGACGGACGGACGGATGGATGGATGGACGGACGGATGGACGGACGGATGGATGGATAGATGGATGGATGGATGGATGGATGGATGGATGGATGGATGGATGGATGGATGGATGGATGGATGGATGGATGGATGGATGGATGGATGGATGGAAAAATCTGACGCCTAAGCATGACGACCCGTAATGACAGTGTTTTATCTCCACAAGTGCTGCACCACTCAGACTACTATTGCCTATTTGAATATATGTGTATCAATAATAATAATATTGATAATAATAATTATATGAATTAATCATAGACGTCATTAAATAAGCTTATTAATATTAATAATATCATTAGTCCTTTTAAAAGTATTATTAATATCAAGAATCAGTTCAAGGGCCAAATCAATTAACTTTTTCCAAGTTCTAAAAAAAAAAACCAAAAAACAAAACAAAAGAAAACAAAACAAAAATACAAAACAGAAAGTTTGTTGATGTTTTGAAGAGAAAATGATTTCTTAAACCACGGTCCGCTGTTGGTATTCCATGCATGGACGAACGTTTTCTTGCATGGAGTTGTTCATCCATCCATCCTGGATTTCCATCTTTCAATGCGTTCAGGATGCACACGGACGATGGGTTTTTAGGGAGAACTTCTTAATGCTTACCCAGTGAGGTTTTAATCTCGAGGTATTGTGAATTTTATTTTACTAAAAAAGGCAATAAAAATAATAATTATAATAAGTCTTAAAATAATTATTCACTTATAACTCACATATTTGCAATTCTCAATCTCATTTGTGAAGTCACCGAAATAATAAAATCGACTCTAATAAAACTAATATAACAAACAAATAAATAATTAAATAAATAAACAAAAAATAGGAGGCGATAATTGTTCGAATGAACATACCGGGACTACGGTAACAGACACAAGAGGTATCAATTAGCGTTCGTTTGGATGGCCGTGGAGAGAAAGATGTCCGTTATACGTGACTGTGCCGACGAGAAATTAATAAAGACCGATGGATCTTTCCACCTCCTTAGTGTGTGCGTGATCACAATTTAAATCTAATCTGCCTCGCCCACATTTTTATAACCCATCACCGTCAGGGCAGTCCATTACTCCCTCCCAACTCCCAGCCCAAACCCTTCATCCTCGTCAATCATTTTTTTTTCAATCATCAGGTTGATCACTTGCAGGTTCCATCAATCCATGCGTCCGTCCGTCCCACCATTCAGGTAACTTTGGGAGGCGCATTTACTGGCATTTCAAACGAATCCGTCATCATCGCTGTCATCATCCCCATTGCCATCGTCGTCATCAACGTCATCATCATTATCATCGTCATCGTCATCACCATCATCATTATCATCATCTCCAACTTAATAGTCTCCTCATTTAGTTCGATCACAAACTCCTGAATGGAAAGTTTATCGCATCATCTTCATCAAATTTTATGACGAAATTCCAAGATGGCGATTCTTCACTTTCAATTTTTTATACTTTTATTTTTTAAAAATCAATTTCAGTCTTAATTTTCGCTTGAAATTTAACAAAAAAAAAATTAAAAATAAAAAAAAAACTCTGATCGCGTTTCCTGCAAAAAATCAGTCACTGTTCGAGGCCTGTCAGCGGCTTTAATAAAGCGTGTGATTGATGCCGGTTGCATTTGGTGCAAAATAGATTAGGAGAGGCGTTGGTATGGTATAGGGAAAAAAATGCCCGGATGAGATATTCCCGGTGGAGGAATGACTTAGCTAGGGTGGCACCGGAGGTCCGCCGAAAAGATTCAATTAGTTTGTTATCAATCGTCTCCTATCGATGAATCTCAGAGACGCTGCACGAAATAATGCCGGAAGTGACGGATGGACGGACGGACGGACGGAGGGAGGGGAACGGTCGGAAAATCCAGGAGATGGAATCGAAAGTGTGGCCCCTTAAAGTGGTTTTTCCGACGGCACTCGGCCGTCTCCATCGGCCGATTCTTGCGCCTAAAATTCGCGTCTGGGAAATGAATGAGAAAATGCTTTCAGGATGTATAGGAACTGCATGCATATTTAATTGGGTCTAAAAAGGATTGAAGACGCCAAGATAATTCACGGGATAATGCATCCAGTCAGTCCGTTGGAAATGCTGATTCGAGAGATTGATGCAGCTTCCAGGCGCTCCTTTGCGTTATGACGCCACGGCGCGCAGCTGCGCTACTGTTGTCCAGTCATCGATTCATTAATCTTGAGTGTGCCCAGTTATTGATCCATGTTTTTCCATCCATCCATCAATACACTCGCTCCATCTCTTTTCATTTCGGCGTGCTTTCCTCGCTCGTCCAATCGCCCGCCTGGATTCATTCTCTCTCCCTTCCTTCCATCGCCTACCTATTTTTTTCCTTTCTTTTTCATCTGCCATCAGGCTATCTGTTTATCCATCCATCCGTTGGTCCATCCATCCATCCTCTAATTCATCCACACATCCATCCGTCTATCATCACCCTCAACATTTCCATTTCATCGTAACTTTCTTAATTACAAGCATAACCACCGTAAACAATTCCTCTCTTCCAGAGGAGATGGAATGGTAAATATTACAAGATGAGAACGACGACTACGATTTGCAAACTAAGAGTTACTATGGTTATTATGGTCGATGACATATGGTGATATAATAGTAATAATTATAGCATTTAATTATAATAAATATAAAATTAAATTATAATGAATAAATAATAATAATAATTATTGGTATTATTATTGTAGCACATATTTTCAATGATGATAATAATAATAATAATAATAATAATAATAATAATAATAATAATAATAATAATAATAATAATAATAATAATAATAATAATAATAATAATAATAATAATAATAATAATAATAATAATAATAATAATCATTAGTATTATGACGTAATTTCCATAATTATAACGATAACGATAGAATAATTTCAATATTATTCCTCTCCAACTCATCCAATTACTCAGGCACCCATAAGAACGACAACCCAATATTTCAGTGACATGAGGCACAATAAAGCCATCTATTAATCCCCTCCATTTTCTTATTTTTATTCCTCTTTTTAATTTTTATTATTTTATTTTTTTATTTTATTTTCCATCGACCGAGGATTTTTGCTTTTTCTTTTGAATTTCTCAATAATCAAAGACATTTGTCAGACTTCAGTAACATATTGGATAATAATAATAATAACAACAACAACAACAACAACAACAACAATAATAATAATAATAGTAATAATAATAATAATAATAGTAATAATAATAATAATAATAATAATAATAATATAATAATAATATAATAATATAATAATAGCATTACAATATATTATGTGTTATAAATATATATTGTGATATGTATATATCTTATATTGCAGTCGTCATCGTCACCATCATCTCTAATACCTTTAACGTAATGACATTACATAATACATAATTACTTTAATATAATATAATATAACATAATATTGAACATTATTATCAGCACTTTGGACATTGTTACGTGGCAGATGTTGAGTCGTAAAAAGGCATTTCTTGGCATTAAAAGGCATCCATCAATTTTCCACTTCTCCATGGATTTCCACTTTGTTTATCGCCAGGAGTTCGCGTTCAGAGCCAACGATTTGTTGTTAATAATCAATAAAAATCTAATTCCTTGGAAAACAAATCACGAAACAAATTGTTGCATATTTCTTATGCATAATTTAAGCACAATTTTCAGATCGAGTCGAGTGAGAAAACGTCCATTTTGTGAGAGAGTAAGACAGACAGACAGACAGACAACAGCAATAACAACATCAACATCAACAACAAAATATAAATAAAAAAATGAAAGATTAAATGGAAAAAGAAATTAAATTCCGCTGTCGAAGTCTTTAATTGTCTGCCGTTGTTGAGCGTTTCATCAGGAGCTGAACGATGCTCGGGTAAGAATTGATTCTTTTCAACTAATCAACCCCCATTTAAAAGTTTCCCGTCAAATAAATTCTGCCAAATCATTCGTCTTTTGGCCAAATCTTCGAACGGAACTGAGTTCGTCCTCTTCCTCCTCCTCCTCCTCCTCTTCCTCGTCCTCTTCCTCGTCCTCCTCCTCGTCCTCTTCCTCCTCTTCCTCCCTCGCTCTTCTAGCTCTCTATATCCCTCTTCCTCTCTCTCTCTCTCTCGCCACCCAATCTTTGACCTGCCACTCCATCATTTCTGCTTTTCATTCGACCCGGGCATGGAAAATTAATAAAGGGCAAGTTTTGTATTGATGTGTGGAACGAACGATTTGTTGAATGCCGGGTTCTCTACGCCCCCCCATCTGATAGATGTCGCCCCAGAGAGCGGAGAAATTGGGTGAAGAAAAGTTGTTGACATTTTCATTGAGTAGACGTCTGTACCCAAGCGGCAGGTCTTAGGCGAGGAATTATGAATATTTATGATTGAACTTCATTATGCAAAATTATTAATATTTATGATTGAACTTCATTATGCAAAATGCTGATCCATGATTCTCGAACAGAAGATGCCAAGTTCTGGAAAGCGTTGCAGGGAAATGGAGTTGTGATTTTTTTTTCAAGTTTATTTATGGGGTTTTATTTATAGATAATTTCTTAATTTTTTAAAAATAAAATATGCACTGGCATTGATGACTTAAAGATGGCGGAGTCGGGAAAGAAATTAATTGGTATTTTTTTTAAATTTTTGATGAAATGATTGTAAAATAATAAATAATAAAAAAAATCTGCGTCACTTTCTGAAACTGACAGAGTGTAGAATAATGGGTAATATGCAAATGAGATTCCAATGAACGACAAGAAGAATGAAAGACAAAAACAAAAACGAGTGAGAGATGAATGGAAGAAATAAATGAGAACCTGTTTGATAAGAAAAACAATCAATTTCTGATATTAATAATTCCACAAGGGACCCAACCGATCAACAAGGCAGCGCAGACGACTCGCCAGGAATACAAATAGCCCGCTAATCTGTCCTGCCATACATTTTGCATGGCTTTGTATCGCTTCTTGATACCGCTTTTTAAAAGCATTGCATGACAATATGGCCTCAGATTTGGCTGCTTTTAAAAAGATTAGACATTATTTTTTATTTTTTTTATATTTATATTTTTTAAAGCGAGTAATTCAGATGAATTTGTGTGTGAATTGGAATGAATTGCAGGGCATTGATTCATAATGAAATTCATTCATTTTTAGATAAAATTATGAAACGTAATATTAAACCAATTGAAATTATAACTTAAGATTATAAAACATTTACAAAATAAATTAAAGAATATTGAAAAAAAATAACATAAAATCAACTAATACATTTAATAAATAAAATTTCAAAATATTTAACATGAATAAAAACGATAATAATATAAAAAATACCTAATCTGGAATGAACTGACCTAAATTCTAAATTGCCAGACATCCATCCATTACACTGTCAATCGCCATGAAATTAGAATCGCTCGGATATTATGCAGTCATAATTTTTATGCTGACATAATTTCTATCGATATAATTTATTTCTTAAATGATGTGTATAATATCAGATTTAAGAATTAAATATTATTAAGTTGCGTTTTTATTAATTAATTACATTTATATAAATGATTTATTAAAATAACTTAATAAATCATTTTAAATTATTAAGTTACATTTAATTACATTAAAACGAATTTTATTTACACTTGGAAATAATGAATTTTAATAATGAAATATAATAAATAGGAATTAATTTGTTATATGTATTATTTAAATGGTAATTATTTTAATTTCTACAATAAAAATCTGGAATTAAATAAATATAAATATAATAAATAACAATTTAAAATAATTTGTTTGTAATGTTAATCCAACATATGTCTTTGTTAATTGAAGGAATGAATATCACACGTAATAGTGATATATATAATAGTTATATATAAATGTAATAATAATAATATAATATATAATAATAATAATAATTATTATTATTATTATTATTATTATTATTATTATTATTATAACAATAATTGTAGAACCTGGTAATCATGTTCCAACACTGTTTATCTCAAGTACATGGCACTACTCTGAGATAATATCATCAACTTTAAGAGTGCAGATATTTATTTCACAAGTGAATAAAAAGATATTTATAAGAATAATTATTAATTTGTTTATTTACCAATTTGCACGTTGCATATTTTGCATATTAATTAATTTATTTATTATTTATATAAATTGTTTACTTATTTATTTATTAAATTGTTTATTTATTTATTTATTTATTTCATGAATAAATAGAAAAAAAATATCATTTGCCAAAAAATCAAACATTTGCTTCGCCCGGACGCTATAAAAGTATGAAATGATTCTTTGAGAGTTTTATGATATTTTCGTCATTAAATTTGAAAAATAAAATACGAGGCAATTATGATGGAAAAACGACGTGGATTTAAACGGTATCTTTTAATGTCGGATCTCAATTTTTTTTTTTATTTTTGTTTAAAATGATTTTATTTATGAATGTTGTTATAATTAATAATAATTATATTATCAATGTTATTATTATTATTAGCTATAATAATAGTCATTAAGGGAATTAGTGGAGAACGTTTTAAATTATCAATGTTGATGTTATTATTATTATTATTATTATTATTAAAAATTAAAAAAAATGATATTTTAACTTTAACCAAATGTAACATGATAAATACAAAAATGTAAACACAAAATACAAAACAAAATAGCATCATAAACGATAAATAAATAAATATATAAATAAATATATATATAAATATACTTTGATCATAATCAACAGAGCCTATAAATTAGTATTATACATTAATTAGGATTATTTGAAAATAAAAAAAAATCTCAAAATAGAATTTAATTTGTAAATGAATGATTTGTTAAAAGGTGGATAAATGGACAGAAATAAATGGAAAGTAATAAATTGAATGCATTCAGACCAAGAGATGTGTTCCTTCAAGATAAGATTAAAGGCTTTCCTATTGGACTCCCAATACTCACTAAGCAAAGCAATGGCTGCCATATTCTTCTGGTTAATTATTTTTCCAGTTAAATTGATTAAATAATTAAAATTACTTTTAATAATTAATAATTTATAAATAATAATTATAATAATAATAATAATATTCACTCCAATACTCATCGAGCAATGCCATGGCTGCCATATTTTTCCACCAAGTTATTTGCAAAGCGAATGAATTAATTTGTAAAAACCAATCAATTTTGAATATTAAAAATATTAATATAATTGTAATTTTTAAATTCTCTTTTTAGTACAAATTATTATCATAACTAAGTATTATAATATAATGTTTACAATTGCAATATTTATGCAATTATGCAATGTTAATGCAATGTTTACAATTTTGTTTCCTTAAATTTCAATGATGTGCAATCATTGATTTGGAATTTCACTTTTAACAGATTAAAAATATTAAATCATAATATTAAATCTTAATATTAACTATTAATATTAAATCATAATATTTTTATATTAACCTTTAAACATTTGCCTGATATTTAACATACAAGATACAATTTATAATATTTGAAATTATTTATAATTATTATTTCATAATTTTAAACGAAATTGAAATGAAAATATATCAGTGAAAAATATATTTGCAAATTAAATAAAATAAATGTTTTAAATAATTGTCTGTAATTAACTACAATTATTATTATTAATAACAAATTAATTTTTATATTTAAATTTGTTAAAAATTTCAAAACATATTTCAAATCAGAAGCATGTTATTATTGGTTTTTTTTGTTAAATTTTTTTGTGATAAATAAGAAAAACACCTTTAATTTCTTTATATATTTCAATGCAAAGTATACCATTAAAATTATGGAAGCCTTTCTTGCATGTAATCTGATAATTGTGATCTTGTAATTTTATGTGAATGAAAATTATTTCGTAATTAAGAATAATTTCAGATTTTGATCTAATCGGAGATATTTTATTAATTTTAATGTTTCTACAAAATAATCAGTAAATAAATTATTTGAAAATATGGAAGATATTTATTTTCGTGACGTCAGATGTCAGTGACGTTCGCCGATCGACATTCAATGTCGGATGTTTGAGCATCATTTTGGGATCTTAAAATTGCTTAAATTAACATGAAATGTGTTTAAAAAAATAATTTATTTTATAATATTATTAACATATTTTTATTATTAATTGTTTTTGACAATTTTAATGTTTATTTATGGCGAATATTTATTATTTACGATACATCGATTATAACACATCCATAATCTGAATAGGTATAAAGGGACTGACATTATTATAAATTTTTGACAGAATATGAAGACCATAAGTCAAGGAATATTTGTGTTATTTATCTTTTGAACACAAAGAATGAATGAATGAATGAAGGGATGAATGAATGAAGGAATGAATGAATGAATACGAATGGATTCAAGTGTTATTGGGATCACCTTATGACATTCGACATAAAATGTTTTATAATGTCACTTGACACGAGTCATTTGAAAATGAAATGTTATTGCATGGCATGTGTTTCGATTTGATATGCTTTTTAAAAATTATTTAATTTCATATTAATTATTTCGTGTTATCAAATAAATAAATAAATTATAAGTTAATAAATAAGTTAGTTTTTAGATTTATATAGCGCTTGTTATTAAACTCGAGATAATTATAATTGAAGATGATCGTTATCGTCATTATCATCAGTACAGATCATGAGTCTTTTTCATATCATAATAAAGGCTACGATCACCATATCTCATGAGAATGATTGTTATGATGATGATGATGATGACGATGATGATGACGACGACGACGTCGTCTGTAACGATGATGGCGACGATGACGTCACTGATAAAACGGTGATTAAACCGATGAAAGATTGATAAGCGATATTTGTGTTTATCTCCCGAAATCCGATTTCTCTGAGGCCCCAGCAATTTTTCTCACCACGGACATCCACGGGTTGATGTACGGCCCCAGGCCGATGATGTAGCGCTTAATCACGCCCTTTCTCTTCTCCTGTTCGTTCTCTCACTCCTCCTCATTTTCTCCCCAATTCTATTCCCCAGCCATCTACCCACCAACTCCCCAAAGCTACCCAAGTGATCGAAAAGGGTGGCTGTGTGGGTTTTTCCAGGTTACTGGATTTGCGTGGCAGCTGCAGAGGAGTGCATAATGAAAGGGCGGGAATTAAAGGAGCAATCCACGGAGGCTCATCAATCATTGGTTGTGTACACTCGACTGTATCGGCCAGGATACCCTAGAATCATCATCATAATCATCGCTATTATTATTATTATCATCGTCATCATCATCATCATCATCATCACTATCATCTTTTTCATAGGTATCATCATCTTCATCACCTCCATCATTACAGTCATCATCGTCGTCTTCACCATCTTCTCTCATTCATCTTTCCTTTCCTGTCTTCATCCAACACAAGCCATCCATCCATCCATCCATCCATCCACCCTTGATCAGTTGGCGCATAATTCGTGAAATGTCCAGACGCATTAACGGCCTCAAATATCTCTTCAATATTTCTTCATTCAATTATTTGTTTGCAAACAATAAATTTCGATGAAAATTATTTCAAATGAAGTACGTTTTGGAATCATTCATACGACTTCTGATGGATGGTTGGAAAGGTGGATGAACGTTTGGACGGATGGACGGACGGACGGGAATGCGTATAGTCTTGAGAATGAATTGATTGATTGATTGATTGATTGATTGATCGATCGATTGATTGATTATCGGACGAATGACTGCTCAGTCAAATCAATGATTGAAATGAATCATTACCGATAATTATGAATCATAACGGCATCATTAATATTCACCTCCGTCGCAAGATAATAATAATTAATGAATGAATGACATTTAAAAATATAATAACACCCTGATGGATGGCAGACCCTCCAGAAAAACATGGGGACATCAAAGATGCACGTCATCACAAACACAAACAATCGCATTCGGCCACACTAACCTTCGTACGTTCCAAACCCGATGACCGCATAATCGTCTAATTAGCTCCTCCTCCTCCTCATTAGCATGCTAACGTATGCAGACCCAATTTACTTCGCCAATTACCGGGCGCTAATTGACGAACAATGTCAGCGTCATTAGCATAATCCATGCAGGCAGGTGCGCGCTCGAATCGACGTAGAAAAAAAGTTCCTACAGCTAACACAACACAACACAACATGGCCTGGCTTCCATTTCTTCTTCTTCATCATCTTCTTCTTCATCTTCTTCTTCATCTTCTTCTTCTTCTTCTTCTTCTTCTTCTTCTTCATCTTCTTCTTCTTCTTCTTCTTCTTCTTCATCATCTTCTTCTTCATCTTCTTCTTCATCTTCTTCTTCTTCTTCTTCTTCTTCTTCTTCTTCATCTTCTTCTTCTTCTTCTTCTTCTTCTTCTTCCAAGAATTGCCTTTTCTCTCCATTTTCAGACAACATTTGCACACATGTTTTTTTCTTTTTTTTTTCTTTTTCGTCTTCGTTTTCTTGTTGTGTGGGAATCCAACGCATGGAAACTTTGGGGTTTTCCAGCTTTATTTTGTTTATTTTTATTGCTTGGAGTCTAACAACGTTCATCGATAATGTTCCAACAAGAACTCCTGGTTGTCATGGTAACTCGATAAATAAACAAATAAAAAAATGGCCAATCATCTTCTTTCTTTATCATCATGATAAATGGGATGACGTAAGTCATCATCATCGCAATCGTCTCATTCATCGCCTCTAGCATCACAATCATCACCACTCCGGCACACATACAGACATACATGCACGTACGCACACACAAGCACACGGAAGCACCCGTGGGGAGGCAGGGTTCACCTCGTTAATTTCTCCAGCACTTCTTCCAGCCGATGGATTCTTCTTCATTCATCGCAGCCTGGAAAGGCACGTCTCAATTGGAGGCTCCAAAAATGGACGACGGAAGTGAAATTATGTCACGTGATGAAGCCGTTTATTTTTCTTAAACGTTTTTCTCCTTCTCTCGCATTCATAAAAGATTATTTCCTCGGGGAGGAATTGGGGAGTTGGGTGGTTTGGGGAAATGGGGAGTTGGTGGGTTGGGGATTGGGGATTGGGTGGATGAGAAGGTGATGGGTTGGTGGACGAGTATTAAAATCTTTTAGCGGAACCATAATTAATTACATCGATTCATATTTAATATTTAATTAATAATTAATTATAATAATGTTTGATATTCAATGCAATTGCAATGACAAAAAGGTGGTGAACGAAATTCTGTCAACAAACGGAATAACAATCGTTCAACAAATCAACAAACAAACACAAATTAAACTAAAAGCCACCTCCGAAGTATTTTTCTTTTACATGCAACCAAAACAACAACAACAACAACAATTACGACGACAATGATAAACAATAACACTAACAACAACATCAACATCCTTAAACACAACAGCAACAACAACAACAAAGCGAAACCATACAATCACGTGAACAATCTGCAAATTTCACACCAGGGTAATACGCTAATGGAAGCCATGACATGACATTTCAAGGAGAAAAAAAAATTTCCTCCAAGTTGTCGCAAGAGGGCGACAACAGCGGAGGATTGGAGGTGTCTTTGGTCGAAGGTGCATAGAAAATAAAAATGGAGCGAAATGAAACATTCACGAAAGAACGGTGCTGGAAATTTAAGGTGATTTGTGGCATTGGAGAGTTTAAAGACGGATGAAATGGGCCAGGTGGTGGTTGTGGTGGTGATTGTGGTGGTTATGGTGATGATGCTGTTGGTGATGATGATGACGATGGTGATGAAACTCTTGAGAATAATTATAATAATATTTTGCAAATGATTACAAGCGTTAAATAATCTAAAATACTTTTTAAAAAAAAGGCAAAAAAAGACCCCAAAACGACTTACAAATTGATAAGCAACCTGTCAGAGACAAAACGTATTCAAAGATCATAATTAATAGCAATAAATAATAATAATAATATTAATAATCACAATCATCAACGACGAAAATAAATAAATACAAAAAGAAGAAAATTGTTGAGAGCTGATGAATATTTAACACGGGCATCTAACAGTGAACGATATCCTGGGATGGGGGGTGTTGAAGACGATGCATTTTGCGAGGCACGTCTCAGCACGACAGATGGCCGGAGGTCCGAAAATAAAAATTATTTTTAACATAATTTCTGCTTTTTTTGCTCTTATTCTGTATTTATTTTTTTATTTATTTTTATTTATTTTGGTTCTCCTATTTTAGACTTTGACTTTTGCGTTCAATTTCTGCCCGGTTTTGCGATTTTTCCAAACTGGAACTATTCAACTTCTGTTCGGTCGAGAGTGAAAAGAGGAATATTAAATTACGGATTTTATTTTAAAATCTTATTTAAGGATTTTATTTTATTTAAAGATTTATATCGTAAGGAATGAAAAAGTTAAGAAGGAAGCCATCGGTTTTACGCACAAATGGAATCTTTCTTTGGATTTCCGTGTTTTGTTTTCAATTCACTTTAGAAACGGAAATAATAATAATTTAAAAAAAAAATAAATAAAAGATTTATCGAAATAAATCAATATTAAATCTACATTCGAACAGAAAATCATAAAAATAAACATTCATCATAAACAGATTTTCAAATATAATTGTAACAAAAGATATTAAAATCATTTATCATATTACATTATAATTATTAACCATTAATTATAACGGTACTATTAAATGAATATATTATGATAATGGCTTCCAAGAGAAGACGGACGATACACAACATTTAGACGGGCATTATTCAGAAATAGAAAGCCTATGAGCGAAAATAGACAGCATAAATACGCCTCGATAATAAAATAATTTTGGAAGATCGTAAATAATAATTTATTTATATTTATTCAGGAAGTTCTTTATTAACCGAGTGTGGAAAAAATGGATGGTAATTGTAATGTACAATGCGCCAATTGTTTCTGTCTCTTTTCAGCTTTTTCGTGCCAACAGTCGTAAATTTAAATCCAGACAAAATCATCATTTAAAATATTTTAGATGCTTATTAGAATTATTTTTATTATTATAATTGTAATTATTATTTTTCAAAAATTACATTTATGTATTTAATTTATAAAATACCTATTAATTTATTTTTTGTGTAGGTGTATTTTATTATTTTTATTTATTATTTTTATTCATTTTAGAAAATTATTAAATAGTTTACAATGTTACTAAATACTGGATAATTTATAATTGTAAACAATTTAGATGTAAGGCAATAAATTTAAAATGAGATTAATAATTGAATTGAGGCATTTAAGATAAAAATGATATTTTTATAGCTATAATATAAATTATACATTCAGATCAATGTATATTAAGTAATTTAACTTTATAATTAATTTTTAATTTATTGAAAATACATTAAAAATATTAAAATAAATTTTCACAAAAATCACGAAATCAAATAAAACAAAGTCTTATGAGACGTGCATGAATTATGAATTATGCATGAATTCACGATGAATTGATGGACGGAATGAATGAATGAATGAATGAAAAATTTCTGCCTTTTATTGCATCTTTTTCCACCTTCCGTGGAGAAAGATTTAAGCGGAGATAAATCCAAGGCATTTATTAAAATAAAATTATTTTCCGGAAGAGAAATTTATAATTTTATTTTATTTTATTTATTTATTTCATAATTTAATTCTTTCATTTTTAATTAAATTACATTTTATTATATGATTAATAATTATAATAACGTAACGTTCTGTTATCGTTGCATAGTTAGTTATTGAGAGATAAAATTTAATAAACCACATTTTTAATATTTAATCACAGAAATTAAAACTATTAAACTTTAAAAAAGAATTTATAATAAAAAGATAAATAAATAAATAAATAAATCACGATATAAAAATGAATAACTAAAACAAATCATTAGAATAACTTCCAAGCGGAACAATAAAAAATATTAATTAAACCTAACGACGTCATGAATATTGAGTAGGTCATCAATTAATGTAAAAGCATTTTCCATCCCAACCACCTTGCAATTCCGGATGGGCACCACTCCAGCTTTGCAGAGGATGGATTTCAACTGGAGCTGGAAAATTCATTCCGGTACTTTTGCGAGCGTCAGTTTCGTTTAGCGTGCGGAATTTAAAAGGATGGCCGGGTTTGCAGAGGACGTAATATGTTCTCTTTAAATTTTGATTTGTGATTCCGTGATGGAAAAATTAAACAAGAGACATTGCTCTGTCATTCATTTCAGTTTCTTTGGGTTTCATTTTGGTTTCTTTCTTTTTTCTTTCTTCTTTTCTTTTGTGGACTTGGTGATGATGATGACGATGACGATGACGATGATGATGATGAAGAAGATGAGGAGGAAGAGGATATTGGTGGTGGTGGTAATGGTGACCCCGTGGTTTTAAATATGTTTAGAATTTTTTAAATCTATTTAATTAATTTCATTGTAACTGTTTAAATTTTTATTTATGGTTTTTTTACTTTTAATTTATATGAAAATATTTAAAGATTTAATAATTAATTGTTCAATTAAATTAATTCAAGGAATATAATTTTTATAAAAATGTATTTAAAATATTTTAAATAAAGTGTTTAAAAATTGGAAATTAAAAACTGGAACTTTTACATAATTGATAATTTATCAAATTATTATTTACGTTCTGTGATTTTTGGTCACTATTTGAATTTTAATCAACAGAAATTACATTAATTAATAAGATTATTAAATCTAAATTAAACTTACGAAATCAAAGCCAAGCATGGAACGGCATAAAATGTATTATTTATTATTTATTATTATTTATAATAAATCATATTTATATAAAAAAATATAACAAATTATATTTAAAAAAAATAGAAATGATGAAATTAATAAACACTGAAAACTCCATAAATATTCAAATAAAGATTTCATACCAGAATGTAAAATTATCCAACATACAATTGAAGGTATTTTCAGTGGTTATAATTTATAAGTTATTTATAATTTAATTATAAATTATTTAAAATAAATAAAACAATAATAATAAGACATTAATGCTAGAACAAGAATTTTAACATTTTAAATATCAATATTGTTTTGCAATAAGTATTTAAATAAATATTTAAGAGTTTTAAAAAATAGAAAAGAAATTATAAATATAAATTCAGAATTTATAAATATAAATTCAGAAATTATAAATATAAATATAAGATATTATAAATATAAATTCAGAAATTGTAAATATAAATATATATTATGAATGCTTGCAGACATTAAAACTTAGAAAAATAGATTTATTTTTGACTCGCTTCACTAAAAGGGCTTGACCTGCTTGCTTATGATCAATAGTCCTCCATTTGTACATATCTCCCTGTTTTTATTTTTGTATTTTCAACTTTTTTGTTTATATCTACTGGGTCATAATTTCTTAAATAAATTATATTATTGTTACAATTGTTGTTGTTATTAATATTAATATTAATATTATTATTATTATTATTATTATTATTATTATTATTATTATTATTATTATTATTATTATTATTATTATTATTATTATTATTATTATTATTATTATTATTATTATTATTATTATTATTATTATTATTATTATTATTATTATTATTATACATTTAATGTTTTATTTTTCTAATTATATAATTTATTATTTAATATTTTTTGTTTAACTTTTACAGCATTTTCTTACTAAAATAATAATAATAACTATTTTAAGATTAAACTAAACTTAAACTAAATATTCCTTTATTACTTTTCTAGGAAATAATTGTTTTGAATTTATTTCTTACAATTTATTTTTGCAGAAATATGTCCTCATCACCATGACAACCAAGGATTTTTGGCTCGGAAAGACAAATTCCAGCGGAACGAATCCAACATGGCAGAAGGAAGGAAGAAAGAAAAAAAGTATGGGAGGATGGATGGACGCATGGATGGATGGATGGATGGATGGATGGGTGGATGGATGGATGGATGGATGGATGGATGAATGGGTGGGTGGATGGATGGATGGATGGATGGATGGTGGGTGGGTGGATGGTTGGATGGATGGATGGATGGATGGAACAGGAAGAAGAATTCCTAGGAGAAAGAAAGAAATAAGAAAGATGACATAGTTGGAGGGTGGATGAGGAAATATATCTTGTGAACATATTGAACAAGTCCTGGGCGGTTCCAGGCATCCATCAATGATTTCATGCCTCGAGGAACACGTGGATATCCAAGCAGATGCATGGATTGTTGAATTATGTTTGTCGTTGTTATTGTTGTTGTTGTTGTTGTTGTTGTTGTTGTTGTTGTTATTGTTATTAGTGTTATTATTGTAACTGTTGTTAGTGTTGTCTATTGTTAACTTTTGTCACCACATGCACAATTATTATTATTATTATAATGTCACTATTTATTAACGTCATCGTCGTCGTCATCGTCACTCGTAGTTTTTCTTTTTAATTTTTGATTTTTCCGTGAATTAGATTAACTGCTTTCAAAAAAGTAATTTATGCAATTTATATTAAAATACTTTGTTCATGGAATGAATGTTTTTGACAATATTTTGTTTATTTACTTTAAATTATATTTAATAATAATTAATGACCAAATTCCGGTGAAATTTTGTGAAAAAATTATAAACATTTTATCTTCAAATTCAGGTCTAAATTTAAAATTAAACTATAGGCATATTTCTTAAAAATATTTCTAGAAAAAATATTAAAAAGACAAACATGGCTGCCGACAAAAACAAATGGCCGGGATGAAAACTTGTATGTTTTTTTTTTTGGATCTTTGGTTGGAAGTCGATAATTAAGCGTCAGAATCTGCTTAGCTTGTCACGGATTGATGCATTTCAGGCTGCATATTTAATCTTAAATCATATTTTGCATATTTAATATTAAATCATAATTATTTTAATAATAATTACTCTTAAACCTACTATAATTAAAGGACGCTCTAAGAAAACTGACGAATTGAGGCCGTTGAATCTGAATTCTCGGACGAGGTATGGATGACGATGTACGGTTGGATGAGAGACTTGAATTGGTGTAGAAAGTTGATGGAGGGACGGATGGAAGGATGAATATGGTAGTGGAGGTGGATGTTGTCCATTGGATAGGAAGACTGATGGACGGATGGAGTGATGGATGAATAGATGGATGGAAGGATGGATGGATGGATAGATTGATTGAAGATATGGATGGATTGAAGATATGGATGGATGGATGGATGGATGGATGGATGGATGGATGGATGGATGGATGGATGGATGGATGGATGGATGGATGGATGGATGGATGGATGGATGGATGGATGGATGGATGGATTGAATTAATGGATCAACGAGTTGATAAACGACCGAAATGAGAGACAGATCGAGACGAGGAGGAAAGAAACGGGTTCTGAATATTTTGATTGGAGGGGCACTTGCTACAGTCCAGCTGTCCGGCGGTAAATCTTCTGTCAAGATGAGATTACTGTTGGAACGTGAAAAATCAATTTCCTCGGGCAAACGAAGTGATTAAGTAGATGAAGGTAGAAACTGATGACTACCAAAAGAGGTTGATGATGGTGACGACGACGACGACGATGATGATGATGATGATGAAAACGAGAATGCGGTTTAGATAAAGATGAAGAATGATGAGCACGCTAAAGATGAGGAAACTGCTGGATTGCGCTGAAGGATGGATGGATTGACGAACGGAGGGACGGGCGGATGAACGGACGGATGGACGGATGAACGGGTTGAAGGACGGACGAACGGGCCACGCCGGGTGACTCGGAAGATAGATGGATGGACGGACGGATGACAGGGATTGGAGGAGCCACGCGGAGGCATAAAGGAGGTGGAATGGCAACAGGCAGGACAGGAAGAAGGGAGGCGACATTCAACCCTCTAATGAAGCATCCAGGATCACGTGTGTCGACCATCGATCTCAGACGACGACGACGATTCATCCATGGACCCGCGAAATGCATGGACGCTTCTTTTACCGTCCAATCCGTCCTTCGAAACTGTTTCATCATCCATTTTTTTTTATTTATTTTTTATTTTTTTGAGGATCTTATTTCGTTCGTCAAAGCATTATTTATCGTCCTTCTGTCCCTCCATCCATCGGCTCATCATTCATCGTCGTCTTCGTCGTCATACTCCTCTTCTTCTTCGTCATGTCTTTTCCTCTCCGCCATCATCGCCATCATCATCACCATCACTGTCACCATCACTGATGAATTGAGTGCAAAAGAAAAATCACCCAACCCACATCCACCCACCCAACCCACATCCACCCATCCAACCGACATCCACCCACCCACCCAACCCACATCCACCCATCCAACCCACCCTTATGTATAATTGTATCAACCCCGGCTGGGAATTTACTGCCCGAGGTTTGTCTGTGGGTCATTATTCAGAGCCTCCTGGTTTGGATTTATGGAAGGATCGTGTTTGAGGAAACATGTTTTTGTTCTATTGTCCGTGTGTCCTTAAATTATGCACGGACCGCTTTTGTCCACTACGGATGGCTTCTTCCGCTAGCGGACTTCCAAGAAATATCATCATCGTCGTCATCGTCGTTGTTGTCGTCATCGTCGTCATCATCATCGTCGTCATCGTCGTCGTCGTCGTAGTCCTCTTCATTGTACTCACCTCCTCGGTATCTTGCTCGGGTCGAGGACGAAGACGATGATGATGATGATGATGATGATGGTAGTGGTGATAACGATGATGGTTATAATGCAGATGTCTCAACGTATCCTCTTCACAAGAATAGCATTTAGTGTGAACATTATAATTATAATTATAATTATAATTATATTTATAATTATAATCGTAACTACAATCGACATCATCTTCATCGTCATAGTCGTCGTCGTCGTCCTGGTCACGTGATCATTCGACGATGACACATACTAATGTCTTGGAGACCTGTTTGCATATGCAAATGAGCCTGGAAAACGGCAGAATGTGATTGGACGGTCTCCCCAGGAGGTTATGTTGACATTTCTTTCGTGATAATTCTCCGCTAAAATATTTCAGAGCAAACATCGTCGTCTTCGTCGTCGTCATCTTCATTCTGGATGACCTTTACATCGTCGAGGTCATGTTTCCGGTCATCATCATCATCATCATCATCATCATCGTCAACATCATTATCATCATAGCGAGTCGATAGAATTGAAATGTTTTTTTTTATAGAAGGTAATCTAGCAAATGATTAATATTTAAGGAATTATTTAAATCTGTTTATAATTAATTTATTGATTATTTATTACTTTAATTATTATTATTTATTATTATTATTATTATTATTATTATTATTATTATTATTATTATTATTATTATTATTATTATTAATTTACGAAGTATCCAAATAACCGATAGTCCAGACCTAATGAACCACTTCCTGTTAATAATTGAACGAGGAGTTGTTTGACCTTTGAACCCCCGTGAAGGTCACGAGTTCAAGGGATTTTTCATTTGCCATGTCTTCAAATGTCGCCATACGTTGAATTTTTTATTTTTAGAAAATTTAATTAAATTTAAATAAATTAATTAAGAGTTTTATGTCCTTTTTACTGGCATTCATTTATTCATTCGACATCTCCTAAACATTGATTGTGTCATTGACGCCGTCATCACAATCATAATTATCGTCGTCATCATCACCATCATCATCGACGTCATCACCGTCATCGTCATCATCGTCGTCGTCTACGTCACAGCCGCCAGGATAGAGACCAACCGCCTGAATACAGAACAGTGGGTAGGCGTGAGATGGTGAAGCAGGGTAGCGAGGGGAGTCATCGGTCAGCCCGGAGCAATGTGGGTTGCCGGTCGTAAATAAGGCCGAGGAGATGGAAATTCCTTCCAATACATATGGATCTTCGAGGCAATGATTTGTTTCTGTCCGACATTTTCCGAAAAAGTGGAGTAGGGGGAACGAGGCTGCCGTGGATGTCGTTGGGTGGTATGGTTCAGAGGGTCTGGCTACCCCCTACCTAGTTCATCCAGTGCATGAAGATGAAAGAACGATGATGCTCCAATCCACCCACTTGCAACAACAGAGAAAACAAATTCACGGAAGCGTGATGCTTTACGTGTGAGTAATTAAAGAAATTTGGGGAGTAGTTGACAGAGTGATGACAGGGGAGAGTGAAAAGAAAGGAGTAGTGGGGAATTCGTGGGGAGATCGTGAGGGAAAATTGAGTGGAACTTAAGATGGAGCGGGAGGGAACATTGCATCTAATTGGCGCTTATCTGGTCAAGAATGCATCCATTACGAACATCCCCGATGTCAATTCCATGAAGAAAATAATAGTCCAGACATTGGAAGAAAGACGACGACGACGGTGATGATGATGATGACGATGCTGATGATGATGACGATGACGACGACGATGGTGATGGTGAAGATGACTGTATGGTTGTTTAGCAGTAGGAGTTTGTGGTTATGAAAATCATTTAAGAATTGTTAATTAATATTTATCTTATTAGTCTAAATTTATCATTCAACAGCATTTCAATAGTTATTTAATATCACTATTATTATCATCATTATCATTATTATTATTATTGTTATTATTATTATTATTATTGCTGCTGTTATCATCATCAACATCACTGCGATTTATTGGGGCATTTCGCTGCCATGCGAGACAAATGGAAAATCCGGGAAAGATAAACGCAATGATGGACGGAGTGGATGAGTGAACGAACGAACGAACGAAGGAATACATGAATGAATGAATGAATGAATGAATGAATGACCGAACAAACGAATGAAGGAATGAATGAATGAATGATTGAACGAATGAACGAATTGCATTTCCGAAACTGGAAAGACGTCTTATTTATAGGCAGCTGGAAGGTCATTGGTTGGAAAGCTCGTAAATAAATATTTGAATCGACCAATCATAATCGCCTCGGCAGATTTCGCGCTACTTTATGGCCGCCAAGGGAAAAGATAAAAAAAAAAAAGCTACAACACAAGAACAACAACATCATCGTCGTCATCATCATCATCATCAGAAGCAGAGGCGGCAAACTATAGCAACAAAACAACAACAACAGAAGAAAACAAACTGGCAAACACAAAGATCAATATTGATTCATGAACGCCTGGAAAGCTACGATTTATACGTGAGTCGCGTTCGCCTTTCCCATAAAACAGACTGGAGAGAAATTCCAACCACTTGCTCGTAAATTGGGGGCTTAAACTAAACTAAGGTAGCAGGCCACCCAATCCCACTCCACCCAATCCAACCCCCCACCCAACCAAAAGCTCAAGGTATGAGTTTTGGAAAGATGCTCAGGGAAGATAGGTTGCTGTGGAAAGCTTCAGGACGATGGATGGAAGAATATTTTCCAGATGGATAGATGGAGACCTGGATTTTAAGGAGATTTGCATTTTATTTTATTTTATTTTAAGAGAAATATTTGTGGAAATGGATTTATTTCTTAGACTTTTATAATATCATGGTTTGAATTAGAAAAATTTAGATTTTTAAATTGTTTCTGAACTGGACATAAACAAGGACATCATAATAAAAATAATAATAATAATCCTGAGATTTCATCCATAAATTACAAATTATAAACACAAATAGGCTTAAAAAATGATTATTGATTAATAAATCATTTATTTAACAATTTCCGATTTAAATTTCTAACCATGTAAACCAACAAACAGTTAAATATAAATTTTTGTTTCCAAATCCAAAGAAATATTTAAAACTCGTTAGGACGCATTTCAAAATACAAGATGAGGTTGCGTAATTGTTGTTACAAATTTAGTTTTTTATCGCTCGCAAGAGGGCAGCAGTAAAACAAATTTCAACAACTTATTGGAGATGCTGGACCAGGTAAGAGTATGAGAATCGTAAATATTTATTTTAACAAATACTTTTTAAATTATGAAATCATATTCGATAATAACATTATTAATATTATTATTATTATTATTAATTTTATTTATTTTTTTGTATATTTTATATTTTATTTGATAAAGTTCATTTTGAAGATTTTAAAACAAGATAACAAATAATGTCGACTTAATGTTTAAAATTTATTAAATTAAATATAATAATCCAGTGTAGTGAGTAACAGTTATGCTTTCTAAAACAATATTGGAACTAAAATTGAATTTTACAAATTTAAAATTATATTAAAATTAATTTTTATAAAATAAAATATAAAAGGCTTATAATTATAAAAAAAAAACACGCATATTATATCACAAGCTGTCAAATGTTTAAGTGCTTATATATTTTTTAAAAAATAATAATTTACGATTATTTACCATTTTCCTTAAACTATTATTACACTATTTGCTGGAATAAATCATATAATAGAAATAGTTTACAAACATATATATATAAAATATTCACATTATTATTAAATAATACATGATGTTCAAAGAAAATATAAACAACCATAACCTATTTCATAATATTTTTATTATTATTTAATTTTATTATATTAGTAGTAATGGGAAGTTTTGGAATAAAATATATTTAATTAACAATAACACGAAAAGAATCACAATTCATTTATATTTATTAACATAAAATAAAAATTAATAGAAATAATAATAATAATGCATTAATAAAATAATATAATACAAAATAATAATAATAAAACTCAGAATAATTACTTTATCCTTTATAATCTACTACCAACACTAATAATTATAATTATTACTACTATTATATAAATATATTATTACTATTATATTATTGTTATTATTATTATTATTGTTATTATTATTATTATTATTATTATTATTGTTATTATTATTGTTATTATTATTATTATTATTATTATTATTATTATTATTATTATTATTATTTGTACAAAGGTTGAAGTAATTATTCAAAGTTTTATAGAGCAACTTGGTGCAAGTGAAGCTTTTAAATTGTGTTATTTATGTCAGTTGACATGACAGAGTTATTTATAACCTCAAAATGTATTTTTAAAAAAAACAGAAAGAAAGAGAGAATGAATTCCCAAGAGCTTTGGGTCATGAATAAATACGTGTTTATCATAATTTATGCCAAGATATGTTAATGCGTACCAGCGATAGACAGCCGTGTGTGGTTTTTGTTGTTGTTGTGAATTTGTGACTTATTGCAATAAATAGAAATAATTTAAATTATAAGTATTTTATAAGTGATTACGTAATATTTAATTTAATGTCGTGATAAATATAATCTTTATGAGGAAATATATTATCATATTTTTAAAATATATTTGGAATATTTCTATATTATGATATTAATTATTACTAATATTACTTTGATATTATTGGATTGTTAAGGAAAAGCAATCGTTGATTTATAATTTCATTCAGATCATATTTATTTTAATTACTTATTTTATTTAATTCATTTAATATTTAATTATAAAATAAGATTTAAATATGAAATAATAATTGAATTTCATTATTGAAATTGTGAGTAACACATCATAATTAAAATTATTAATGTTTGCACAAATGTTACAATAAAGGTAATATGTTTATCCAGTAAATGTTTTAAAATAAGATTTAATATTCCATAATATATTTTATTTATTTATTTTTTAACACAAATTGTGATAAACGGTTAATTATAATTATATGTAACGGCATATAATATTATTATAATTATTATAACCATAACAATATTACGCGTGAATAATAAGAACGAATTTACATAAGAAATTATTTACAATATTGAAAATAATTCCAACAATTAGAAGCATTATTTCTAAGACAAATTTGTAAGATAAATTGTTATGCATTAAAAGATAAATATAAATATATGTAATAATAATATTTATTATTTACATAATCATAATAACATTATGTAGGAATAATTTATAGTAAAGTAATTATTAATAATAATGCAAATAATTCCAGAAATGTGGAGCAACAAATGCCATTGTGAAGCAGAAGGCTGGTTGACCTTCAATAGTGCACCAAAAATTGGAATTTTTAAACAGATCTTTCCAGGAATATTGTTATAAAATAAATCAAATCGTGACTTTTGATTCATAAAAATGGTTAATATTAATAATTGCAAGTAATTACTAATATTATTAATAATATTATTAATAATGTTATTATTACTATTATTTATTAAAACAAGAATTTCCTTTAATAAGTTGCATAAATTCATTTGCAAATTCTCTCACAACCTAACATATCCCTCTCGTAAATTTAAAATTTGAAAATATAAAAAATCAGGAAAGTAATTATTGTGGAAACCATAAATAAGAGAAAATAATTAAATTATAGCAGTATAGAAATTAACAGACTGCTTCCATAAAATATATTATCAATTAAATTATATAATAAAATAATTGCTATTAAATGCATAATAATGATTATTTATAAAATATCCTTTAATACGAATAATGTTCATAATATTTATTAATATATAATTTTGTATAAAATAACTGTTAATAAGTTTTAACAATTTGTATGTTATTCCAATAGTATGCGAACAAGTGCAAGCGAAAGATACCATAACCATCAGTCTTGGATTCACATCACCTCCTCCTATTTGACCTTCTAGGACGTTATCATCATTTTTCTTATTTATTTTACAATTGTTTTTATTATTAGAAATATTTTTTATTTATTTTATTTATTATTTATTTATTAATAATTTATTTATTTATTATTAAATATTATTAACATCTATTTATTTCATCTCTGCAGGCATTAAGCATTTTTTACAGTCCTTTTGTTCAAATTTTTTATAAAAAACATTTCAACATATTTTTCTTTAATATTAAAAATCATTCACCAAATATTCTTTCAAAAAAAAAGTTAAAAACCTTTATTCGTACACAAAAAATAATCGTATTTTATAACTCTTTATATTTTATATTTTTTAAAATATTTTTATATTTTTGAAGTCCTAATTTAAATTTTGGATTTCAAAGCCCCAAATGGCAGTTCATTCGAATCAAGTGATTGATGGAACGTGCATAGGAAGACATGGAAAGGACAGATAGGTCACAACCCTTCATCATCATCATCATCATCATAATCATCAACATTTTTATCATCGTTAACACCACCACCACCATCGTCGTAGGTATCATCATCATCATCATCACCAACCTCATCGTTATCATCATCATCATCATCATCGTCGTCGTCGTCCTCAATCTCAACCTCCACCCATCCTCCATGTTTTATTGCCGCTCATTCATCAATGTAATCTTTTAATATCGCAAAAATTATGGTGACCGTGGTCAGCCCGGTGGTGATGACGACGACGATGATGGTGAAAATGGCGGTCATTAAGATTGTGGCGGTGATGATGATGATGAAGAGGATGATGAGGATGACGACGACGAAGGTAATGATGATGATGATTGCATTCGAAATGTCAATATGCAAACGATTAAAACAGACGAATTTTAAACTGATGAATAAATTTTAAAAATTATTATTTAAACTATTTTTAGCGCATTTATCCAGAATAAAAATTAATCAAGTTAAAATGTAAACAAATAATTAACTCAAATTTAATTACTTATATTCATATTATTTAAATATAATTAGGCTAGAATTTAAGCACAAATAAAATTAAATCCATCATTTTTTTTTTCAAGTTTTACATGAGAGTGATCAAATGTGTGGGAATGTCTGAAAACGTTGCTTTTACGAAACGAAAGAAGATGATGAAAAAAAAATTGTCAAGTGGTACACGATGACGTCATCTTTCTTCGTACAGACAGACAGACAGACAGGCTTGCAGACAGACAGACATACACGACATAATACGTATTCAGTACGTACACCTACACGAGGTATTCCATAAACATGTACACAGGTTTACCAAAGATAAGACGTGTACAGAGATTTTCTAAGACGAGTGAAACATGAAACTATGTCCTACAACAACACGAGGTTACCAAAGTCGTTGTACGACTGGCAACAACAACAACAACAACAACAACAACCATTTCCAACTCAGATTCCGCAGGAAACGAAGCTATTTTGAGAATTAAAAAAATATTCTCTTGAAATAAAAGAAATAAATAATAATTAAATCTATGAAAACCGTTGATTGAATGTTTAAATTAAGTTTTTTTTTTGGAGGGTTTAATCAATCAATGATTGTAATAATAATAATTATTATTAGAATAATAATAATAATTATTATTATTACTAATAATAATTATTATTAGTAATAATATTATTATTATTATTACTAATAATAATTAATAATAATTATTATTATTATGCTAATAATAATATATTATAGTTTTTATTATTAATGACATTAATAATTATATTATCGCAGCTTTTTTTATGTCTTAATGAGTCCCTTATAAACATGTCACATGGAAAAGTATAAATATGACGTAATCATAGGGAAACAGGCGGAGTCATGATGTCATAAGTAACAACAACAACAACAACAATCCTTTCCCTATCTTTATCATCTGCTCCTTTCATCATCATCATCATCATATTCATCTCCGTCATCATCATCATCATCATCGTCGTCGTTATCATCATCAACATCATCGTCGTCATCGTCATCATCATCTTCACCGTCATCATCATCATCATCAAGATCGTCACAGTCATCACAAACAACAAAGGAACGACGACGACGACAACAAGAAGAACAAAAAGATTGAAATTAATCTTCCTGGCGAATGAATAATTGAACTCCTGAAACAATTCAAATATTTTGTCAACAAAAAGTTGTTTTTCAAAATAAAACGTGAAACTTTGAAAATCTTTTTTTTATTTTTTTTATTTCTTTTTACGACCTCCTCCAGATTTTTATTATGTATCGAATTATACCCGTGATAATAATTATATAATAATAATAATAATAATAACAGTAATAATAATAATAATTACATGATAATAATAATTTTTGTTATTATTATAATTAAAATGTTTGGCGATATTATGCGACGATAAAGGTCGCACATTAAATAAATCGTTTTTGTTATTGTTGCTGTTGTTGTTGTTGTTGATGGTGGTGGTGATGATGATGATGATGATGATTCTTTGGACAAGTTATTCACAGGCTCCATTCTTAACTGAAACCGTGACCCCAAAACGCACTCAAGTCTCAGCCAATCCTGAACAAGCAGACAGCGAAACGTGTAAACACTGAAAAGCTGACAAACCGGCTGGAAACATCATGAGAATCAAAACAAAGCGCAACAACAACAACATCATCAACACTGACAGCAACAACAGCAACACTAACAGCAACAACAACAACTCAGCATCTCCGGGAAAAGGGGGAAGAGAGCCATGAGATTGGAAGATGGCTGCCATGGTGTCCGGCTTAGATTAGCAACAACAAGTTCAAATGATAACAATGCTTTATGATGGACACGATAAGGCATGGTTTATTGTCCACTCACGACATGAAACATGCCTCCCATTCTTTTCCAGCACTCCATCTTCAGCATCTCCGGACGTGAATAATGGCACTCCATCCTATTAAAGCACTAGTCTTATTTATGTCGCTTCTCTCACGCGGCCGGATCAGAGATTCCAGCGAGTCTACCGCTTTGGAAAAGTGTCTTTCCAGACGAAAGATGCAAAGGGATACTTGAACGTACAACCGCTAGAAGTTCAACTTGTACAAAGCCTGCCAAGTTCCCGGTCTTGAAATCAATGCAAGCGATGATTTAAGTTGATTGATTGAATGATTGAACGCTTGAATGATTGAACAGCAGTGAATTATTCATCGTCTCCGAGGTTCCTAAGTGGAGCTATCGATTTGCATAAACATTGCACATCTTGTCAATCAACTGTTTTGTCTCCGGCGATGATGACGACGACGACGACGATGGTTGAGGTGGATGTTGATGACGATCGACAAATAGTTGCACAACAAAAATCAGCAACCTCAACAACAACAGCACATACAAACATCGACAACAACTAATTCAAACATACAAACACGTTCACATACAAAGAAGAAGACAAATCGGAGAGTATCCACTCTCCTTTTGCATACACGCGCCAAACTAAAACCGTGTTCCTTTGATGGAGACGCTTTTCAATTGGTCATTTCCTGTCCACAGCTTCTTAACACGTCTCATCTGCATATTTAATTGACCCCTGACACCTATAAAAGTGAACTCTTGACCTTTGGCACGCTTTTCGCCCTGTCTTACTTTGGATTTGCGAGAGTTCCAGGTTAGGAGACTTGTTGGTTGTTAAAAAATTAATTTGGTAATTAATAAGAAGTGTTTTCGTGTCTGTAGTTTTTCTGGTGGTGTGGCTTATTATTTGCATGGTATCGAGAAGAGAATTTAAAAAGTTAACAATCATAATACCAATCAATCAGTGGAAGGTGAAGCCAGTAGTCGCTTTGGTAGCCGTAGTCGCAGCTAGTCGCTGACGAGTCGGCGACGATCAGTCACGAAGTTGATGGTGGCTTTTCGCGTGAAGATGGGAAGGAAGAAGGAAGGACGGTGGATTGAAAGAATGAATTTAAGTTGAATTTATGCAGGCATTTAGATTTTAATTTCCACTTGCTGGATGCGTGATTTTTCCTCCTCGTTTTTCCGAGGCGTTGAAAAGTTCCAGCATCAACTGAGGAACCATAAAATTGAATTTGCAATTCTTTTCTTTCTAATGTGATTTAATTATTCAATTAGGCTACAATTCTAGCAGCTTCTCAGATTCGGCCGTATTCGAGTTTGTCTCTCTCTCTCTCTCTCTCTCTCTCTCCCTGTGCGAGACTACTATCAGGAGCGCCGTGATTATCTATGATTTGTAGGTATGATTAATTAATCATCCACTTGTAGTCCTCGCCGTGCTAAGATGCAACGCCGATACAAAGCCAAATCGTAATGATCTTCCAAAAATCACACGAACGCATACAAAGAACGTGCAGCAACACAAGGCATACAAAGCCCATGCAATCATGCAAAGCATACTAAGCAAGTATGTATAATGATGCAAATCATCAGAATGCAGGGCAACGAAAATAGAATCACAATCTCGTTGACACAAAGTATTTCGAATTATCGCTCGTGTAATATTCATCAATTCATTATCATCAACAATCGGTTAATCTTAGCACTAAATACAAAGCCGTTAAAACGGTTGTCGTTGCACATTGTATGCATGCATATGCGTTGTATGTGAGTTGTATACATGCATATGCGTTGTATGTTTGCAAACAGCTCGAGCAATTTGGGCAAAGAACGAAAGAAAAAAAAACAACAAACTGGAGGATGGGATGTTAAAGAAGTAAAAAGGTCCTGGAGTGACTGAGAAGACTTTTCAGAAATTATGAAACGCCATAACTTTCTGTTTCTGCTTCGTTTCCAGAAGTGTCAACCTGTTAAGATGTTTCGACGGATGGCAGCGTCAGTTCAATGCTCTGCTAACATTTCCTCTCATTTTATTCGTCCACCCGACCATCCATCCATCCGTCCGTCTATCCATCCATCCGTCCGTCCGTTTATCCATCTATCTTTCATTCCATCCTTGTATACATCCTTTTCCATACGAAAAGATACTTCTATTACGTATCCGATCCTAGGTATGACTCAGTCAACGGCACAATTACTTATAAATAAATGATATTATATTAAATAATTATAATATATAATAGTCAAATAATTATTCAAAAATTATGCCTGTAACTTAGAACCTTTGTTGGGCACAATATTTCAATGAATTTAATTCATAATTTATTAAATAATGAAATTTAAATTCTGAATTTGAAAAAAAATATGTAAAAATAATAATAATCCAAATATAAATAATACCTGACAATTGAAAATAACAATTATAAATTATTTACATTAGCAATAAAATTTATTTATACCATTAAAAATGTTAAAAATATAAAATTTCAAAGCACCTTTACTGGTGCCAAAAGCCAAATCACATTTCACTCGAATTACCCGCCAATTAAAAACATTTTTATCTTAAATATTAAAATTGATTATTAATTTAAAAATGAAACAATTTTAACAAATAATTTATATTAATATTTAACGATTTATTTTTTTTTTTGCATTTGTTGTTTAAATTGTCGAAAATGAGGATAAAATGAAATGAAATAAGATTATTGGCTCCATCAGCTCAACAACTTATGTTGCGTCATACGTCATCGTTACGGGAAAATAATTGGATTTTTCTTAATTAACTTCGTTATTTGCAGAAAATAATTTCATCGATTTTTTTAAATTAAATATTTATTTTAACAGAAATATCTTGAATTATTGCAGCTGTTGGTCAACAATAATCTTGTGGTAAGCTAGAATTTTTGTGTGTATTTTACAGTAAATAAAATGTTTGTGAAATTAAATATTATTTAATAAAATATTTTAGTTAAATATTATGTACTAAATATAAAATTGTATTTATAATTATAACATGATTAAATTTCCCAATTAAAAAATGGAAAATGACAAAAAACATGCATTTTTAATTTTAAAATCTACCAAATAAAAGTCTGAATAAATTGAATTATGCAGAAAAAATAAATAAATAAAAATATACCTACCTTGAATTGGAAATCCTAATTTTTGCTTGGAAGCTGCAGATTTCAACCTTTGTGTCTCGGGAATATCAACCGGTAGAACGATCAACCAATCAAGAAATCAATCAATCAATCAATCAAACAAAAATGTTCAATCGGATTGCATCGTCAAAACTGATCATCTATTCCACAACGATTTCAGAGCTTTCGTTTCAGATTGTTTTCACTTCAAAAATTCTTCAAATCTTGAAACCAATTGTTGCTCGAACCTGTATAAAAAAATAAAATAAAATAAATTATTAATAAATAAATTTAAAAACTAATAATCGCGATTAAACGATTATTTAGAGCAATTTATCGGCCAAAATAGAAGCCATTAAACAAACGAATTATTATTATTATTATTATTATTATTATTTTTAAAGTCCTCTTTTTCTTCAATTCCAGAAACGATAACGATAACAATAACCATCATCATAATCATAATCATAATCATTATCATCATCATAATCATCATCATTAGATGATAATGGAAATGATGATGGATCAGAAAAAGAAAGAAGAAGAAGAATCAATAGACATAACAGACCATCAGGAGACACAAAAGCTGCAAAGCAAAAAACTGAAGAATATTTCATCGGGGATCCAATATAAGGGGCTCGGCTCTGGGCCATATACACTCTTGAATTCTATGTGCACCGTATGTGTGCATCCCAGGTGTACGTGATCTGAATAGCGTACGTGTGACTTTGTTGTTTGTACGTGCGTGTATAGAAGGTGTACGTGTACTTTGCATTGGGTACGAGTCTAGTATCGGTCCTGTGATGTGTTGTGCCTTTGTTCTGTGGATTAAATAAGTTATTTAAATTAAATTAATGTAATTAAATTATTTATTTAATAAATTATTTTTAAATCTTGAATTTTCAGATTTTATTCTGGGAATTTTTTTCGTAATGAAATATTATATTATATTATATTATATTATATTATATTATATTATATTATATTATATTATATTATATTATATTATATTATATTATATTATATTATATTATATTATATTATATAGCTTTTAAGGTTTTTGAGTTGTAAAATTAGAGTTGAAGTGAATTATTTTAAATTTATATTTCTAATTTTAAATCTATTTTTAAATTTAAATAGTTTTAAGAAATTTATATATCATCCATTCAGAGAAATAAATTGGTGACATTTTTGGATTTCATTTTTTAAGAAATGTTTGATCAATAAAAATTATAAATATATCCGAGTCTTTTAATATCTTCGAGTCAAAATATTATAATAATAAATGTATTATTGGATAAATATAATTATATATGTAAATGTATAAAATATGAAACAGTCAAATAAAAATTCAAATAAATATATTTTCAAACTAAAATCATGATTAAAAATATAACATTATCTTAAAATATAATTAATATTTAATTTATATATTCATATATATATATATATTGTTTTTATATTAACCATTGAAATAAATAATATTTATCAAAAATATATTTCAAAAAATTAAAATTATTTAATATAATAAAATAAAATATCAACGAATCAATATTCATGAATGAATTCATGTACAATTCACGAATGAATGGAGGAATGAATGAATAGAGGAATGAATGATAGATAGAAGAGACAGGTGGTTGACGAAAAAATTCTGAGATGCACAGGTGAATGAATGAATGAAAGAATGAATGAAAGAATGAAATATCAAAGACGTCTGCAAAAAACTTGATGTCTTTTCATAATTTGTTTGCTTTAAAAATATTAAGTAATAAGTTTTATATATATATATATAATATAATAGATAATAAATAAGATAAAATTACTTATCATTATATTATCATGAATATTATATTAAATAATAATTATAAAATAAAATTCTTAATATAATAATCATGATAATGTAATGATAAATAATTTTATATTAAAATAATAATTAATATTAGTTTTTATGTTACAGAAAGAATTTTATTTTTGAATTATTAATTTAAGAAAAACTAATTTATTACATGTAAATAATTTGTTTAAAGAACATTTTCAAAATAAATTATCACAAATAATTCATTAGTGAATGTTTTTATTAGCATCGTTATCACAACTGAATGAATTGAGGGGATGTAAATATGCAGGTGATAATGATGATGACGATCATGATGATGATCGTCATCATCATTATCATCATCACCAAGTTTAAGATCATATTTTCTGAAATTGATTTCTGCAAAGGTGCGATAAGATCAAAGTAAAACCGTATCCATGGTAACAATAAAAACAGAATAACAATAATAATAATAATTATAATAATAATAATAATAATTATTATTATTATTATTATTATTATTATTATTATTATTATTATTATTATAATAATTACAATAACCGTAATATTGTTATTATCATAAATAAACTATTATCATCACAATTAATTAATGTTATTATTATTGTTATTTATTATTATTATTATTATTTTTAAGCATAATTTTCAATTCAGAATAAATTCCATCTGTCATTCACCTAAGGCTCAGACTTATTTTTTTTTATGCATTATTTTTATTTTGTCCTCATTGACCCTTTTCTTCATTTTCTTTCTTTCTTTCCATCATTATTCTTCTCTCCTGTTTTTCTTCTCAATGCATTTCTTCAGCGACCTCTGAGTAGGGGCATTGATAATTCATATTTCCTCCGTGACAGGCATTCTCCTGAAGAATTGACGCCCCTAACTACAGACACAATGCCATCACCAGATGAATGGAGGTTGACGCAAGTCATGGGATGACGGCATCCTTTCTCTTTCATTCATTTTCAGTTTTCCATCAGTCAATCTGCGATCACCTGGTATCTTTCACTTCATTCCAGGAGAATCATTGTCATTTTTTCCATCGTCGTTGTTGTCGTCGTCTTCGTCACCATCGTCGTCGTCGTCATCGTCTTGCTTGACTTCACGAAGAAGTGACGCTTCATTTATTTATTCATACATTCATTCATTCGTTCGTTCGTTCGTTCATTCATGCAAATTTTTTTTTTTGAGATCTGAACATTCGATGTTTACATTTCAATGTTTTTCTTTGTTTGTGCCTCGTTTTCAAGGATAACATCGGAGATAAACACGCTTATCTCCATGCTTTCCTAATTATTTTATTTTTATTTTATAAAATATATTTTTTATTTATTACGAGGAATCATTTTGGAAATTCAATTTTTATTTCTGCTAGACTTCATCTCCGACGAAACAATCTTTGTATTGACCACAACATCATCGTCATCGTCGTCGTCGTCATCGTCATCGTCGTCATCATCATCATCATCATCAACATCAATCATCGTGAACTGTTGAAGATCCTGAAGGGTGTTCACGTTTTTCTCAGACTTTGTTTGTTCTTTTTGCGACCACACGGACTGAAAAGGACTGAAAGAAAAAAAAAAGGTTTTTAGAGCCAAAATGCGCCCCAAAGAACCGAATAATTGCAGTCAAGGTCACGCCAAGGTTCAGTCAGCAAAGAACAAACAGCAGTTTCAAAACAATATCTTTTTGAGTCGTGACCTCTCCGTTTCGAGTGCAAATGTGTTATCCATAATAAGTCTTTAATACTTTCAAGCGGCTGATAATAGGCGATCCGTAGTGGCTTTCTGCTTCCAGCGACTCAAGATGGGGCTCTTGATTAACATAATTTATTTCACATAAGTAATTAACATTCATAGGCTATGAATAATGCATAACATTCGCAGTATGTATATATATAAAATTGTTTTGTTGAAAGACACCTGCTTGTATTCGGACGAGTTTGTTGTTTTCGTCTGCTCAATTCTTGTTGACTTTCGCGCCGATTATCAAAAGAGCAGGGTTAACAGGTACATCTACTCGCTGGTACCTT